>JADWOT020000004.1:15452620-15673927 GCA_036345935.2 Taenia hydatigena
AACACACTAAAAGCGGTGGAATAGAATGCGTGTCTGTAAATGCATTAAGCAGAACAGATTAAGTTTAACTGATATTTTATGTGGCGTAATCAGCTTAGAGAGATGCACACTTAAGAAATCTACACTCTAATTTCGCCTCTCTTGCTGAACGATGCGAGGATGGATTGTTGAGTTTGGAAGTGTGCGGGTGGATTGCATGGATTCTGTCGACGACCCTTGATAACTCAACACATTCTACTGACTAACCGTAAGTAGGAACACAGGCACCAGCTAACAATGGTGTTGAGGATGAAGGTGTTGAGCCTGCTGTAGGGATTCTCATAGTCGTGGTGAAAAAGTAAGAGTGTGGAAGTGACGGTGCACAAATTGCGCATTGTTTTGTGGCCCAGCTCTTCTTGTTGAGGAACTCAACAGTAGCATGATAGTGCTGCGGTGTAGAGCATCGTGCATTGACACAAACAAACCATCGACATTGCTACGGCAAACCACAATTACGAAGTTACCTTTTCATGTAGTGCATGGAATTCACGTGTTTTTAACGAGTGTCAACCGCATTAGGCGTGTACTCTTGATGAATTTGTATTGACTAAATGCGCCAAAACCTGGGCATCCGGTAGGTAGTGTGGGCGTTTACTTCAAGCGTGATTATTTGGTCCAGGAGGCAGTGCCACCAGCCTGTCCACTTGGCCATTTCTAACAAGCGTTTAGGTTTCCGTGCAATGTTTGGTAGCGTAAATAATGGATTGGACGACGATTCACAGATCCTTTATTTCTGAATTTCCTGATGTTTTACCGCGTGGTTGTATCGGGAGTATCAGATATTGTCTTTTGAAGGACAGCACACATTTAAAGTTTTTTTCACAACAGAGTAAAATTTTACCGCTAATATTCAGGTTAATCACCAAAAAAGAGTGTCAAGTGCCGTAAGGAACGTTTTTGGAGGAAGAATGTCAACATTTTGTAGCACAAGTCAAAGCGCGTGAAGAGTTGGTGTGGTTAAGTTCGTACACAAATATCGCACATTCTAGCATAATCCTGCTGCCACAAATTGTATGGTGGATGGTATGATTTGTACTAAACGGGATGGAATTTGTCATCGATAAGACTGGTGCAAAATGATCGCGAAGTCATTTGATTTGAAGCATCTGGTCTAAATCAGGTGAAACACACACAATGTTCTACATCGCATGCATTGTACACCTGTGGCTTCACAAGGTATTGCAAAAAGTGGAATTGAATACACGCGTGTGAACATGTGTGACTTAAGAGAACAAGTTCAACAACACGTTGACACGAGAGATGAGATGGAGGATACTATGACACGCGATGGGAGGCATGCCCGGGACGGCGGATTTGTGGGCATTTCCATTCAGCACCAATTACGTTGTGATGGCTGACGCAGGTTGTCTGACGAAAGGGAGAACCGAAGCCGACGACTGAAAGAGGAGCATTACCATGTAATACTTTTGCTGTTTGCATAACGCCCGGCTTTGTTTAAGGGCCGCTTTTATGTCGATGCTTGTAGGAGGGTAATCCTAATCGTGAAAGCTTTATGCGCACAATTTCCTTTCATGGACCAAGTAATTGCCATAACCCCTTCTACCACGTTTATCAACATTTCGCCTACGTGAGAGTTAAAACCGTGTGATCTAAAACTTGTTGACAGCCATCGTGTCTGCGAGTCGCGCCGCACTACTAAGTCCGTCTGGAAGAATGTCGTATTGCCTATTCGATGCTCGCTGCATTGCTTCTTCATTCACTGTCCGTCTTAGCGATATACAGAAGCTCACGCGCCGTCGAGGTTGTGTTGCTTCTGGGTAGAATCTTACCAACCAATTTGAATGAGTTGTGCTCCTTCTCGTGTTTGACTTAGTAGAACATCAGGAAATCGTATACGGTTCTGCTTATGACCAATTCCTGATAAATGTTACCTTTCGAACCCATCTGAAAGGACATTAATTCAAAGAGTTAGTTCCACATTTCGCAAAACTTGTAGGTCCAGCTCATTACTTGTGCCTGATCTATTATTTTGCTGAGCACATATGAATGTAGGAAGTGATTTATTTTAATTGTATCTGTGGTAACTTTATATTACGACCAGATAATGCTTCCAGCAGACCATACATTTTAAAACCACTTCGATAACTCTTAGTAGGCATGACTTTTGGAATTGATCTTAAATTTGCTAGCTGTCTAGCCTGTATATTTTTGGAAGGGATATAGAAGTGCAATCAGCCTTACACCCATTGGTGAATCCTGCATTGAATTGTGCAGTTTTCTTCCATCAAGTCATCCACAAAGCAGGTTAGGTGTGAGAGGCCTAAATAAAGTCGTGCTGAGCAAATGCATGCTTTACTCAGCCAAGGTAACATATGAAGTTGTAGGGACTAATGAATTTACTCATTAACAAATAACTTGAGTTTATTTCTTGTCACGCTTTGGCAGCAGCTTTAAGCTCCTCATTGACGGAAGGATTCAAAATGCTGCACATAAGTGTGGAAACCAGCCGTCTTATAGTACAACACTGCTAAAGCGTAACATCTCTAAACAACGCCTCTTGTCAGTGAGTGAGAGTGTCGGCTGTATCATTCTCATCCCTGCCTAATGCGTGTACGGTAGTGAAATTGGAAGGACCGATCATTTTGCCAGAGGCTTCAATACATCCATTGAGGGAGTCTAAAAGTTGCGAGTGATTCGAGTTTTTGGCTGCAGGCGAGTGCTACAAGCATTCAAAGTGGTAATGTGATTAGGGAGGTAAGGATGTAAATGTAGATGAGCTAACCCTTTTTAAATCGTTCTACAGTGTAGAAATGGAGAGAAAAGTAGTATGAAAATGCAGAGCGCAGTATTTTGCACTAAAGCCAAAGCAGCACAGGATGTCCGAGGTTGGTCCACTGGTACTGCTATTTCCTCTTCCTTTTCTCCCAGATTGAGGCAAATGTTTAATTTATATAAGTCTTTGTACAGACATTAATGCACTTTTCTTCTGGCTGCTTAAAAGCTGTGTTCGAACAAGAATTCTCTTTCTGTGAAGCCCAAAACATCATGTCCTAGGACATCCAAGTCCATGCATACTTCCCATCCGAAACAAGCGAATGCGTTAAGAGCTATTCCTTTGCTCGCATGATAGCGATCTTACAAGGCCGTTAGCATGCATCGCCTAGTTTTAATGCAAGATTTGTCGGTAATTTTGAGCCTACATTGTCCTTCATGTGAAAACATCATGGAAAACCAATAATTAACCTCTATTTTGCAAGCCCGGACAAATCGTGACTACATAATAACAATCAGGCGATACATTGCAGCCTTTGTGCCAATTTGGCGAAATTTGAGCTATTTATGCATTAACCTCTACAAATACGCTAGTTCGTTTTGAATCTATTCCTGTTAGTAAAATTGGACGATGCTTCAGATAGAAAATTTGGTGTTTTCCGCAATTTTGGTTTATTTTATAGAGTAA
Organism: Taenia hydatigena; assembly: GCA_036345935.2. Taxonomy (NCBI): domain Eukaryota; kingdom Metazoa; phylum Platyhelminthes; class Cestoda; order Cyclophyllidea; family Taeniidae; genus Taenia; species Taenia hydatigena. Next base: position 15,456,081 of record JADWOT020000004.1, read on the forward strand.
CACAACCATCAACAGCTGACACAATAAACACGCTCGGATAAATAGCCTTGTTTTATGAGCAACGTCAAAGTTTGTTGCACTCTAGTGGCCAATAATAATGATAATAAAATAAACAGTTGTTTTGATCGGTAGACGCATAGCTTTCGTCACTGTGGCCGGAATAGCTGTGGACATCAAACAAGGATCGCAAAGCATTCGTCTTGCACCAGAGAAGTAGCTTTTTAGCACAGGAGAATGGGATGTGTACTTGTGACGACTTAAATAATACCTAAATTGCAGTGTGCGTCTAGTGAGGTATGTTACCCGTTCTACTGAAATATGATGCAGCTAAGTTTATGGAGATGGGGATCCGCTGTCCACGTTCCACCAATCATTCAAAACCATGGTAACCTTAATGTACGATGGCAGCAGACCCTATATATTATAGAGTTTGGGAGATTGACAGTCAATTCATCAAATTTTACTTGAAAAGAGCTTTGCTTCATACGCGTACGCAGCGTACACTCTTGATTACTTTATGGCAAAGATGATTGCACGAAACTGCTTTGCGGGAAAATTGTCTGAACTCACACTAAGAAAGGACGAACATGTGCGTCTAAATTAACAAGTGTGTGTTGAATATTTGGGTATTGTTTTAAACGTGTGAATGAGTTGCACTGCAGAATACATTAATTACCAAAATAATCAGCTAGAATGGGCGGCTCGAATCGTAGCGTGCCTTGCTACATGATGGGCTTTTCGTGTCGCTTGCATTTGCAAAGATTAAGTAGTGGTGACAAATTGCAGGATAAAAATCGTGACTTTAGAAATGGCTAAAGGAAGTAGAATGAAGGGGGCTATGTAGGTTCTGCAAAGACAAAGCCGTAATTCCTCGTTGTGTTGTGCTGCTATGAGGCAAGCAATTACGAAATCCGTCTTGTGCAATAAAAATACAACCTCCCACAGGCTCTTAATGGCAGACGTCTAAGCGAGCGAGATGGCTGCTTGGTGGAACTACGACGTCGGTAACACGGATCGCCGCTAAGTTTCAATAAATGGTCAACAAGCGTTAAGGCCGGTGGAGTAGAAGTCTAGTTTGGCAATGGGATTGGAAACTGAGTGTTATTTTGGGACAGCACACGGCATTACATTATCAATTGTTGTAGGAGGTTTAAAATGAACTTGCCTCATAACTAAGCATTTGATAAACTGGATGGGATGCTGTTGGATAAAGTAGCCAGTCGCTCTTTTAACAGAAGTAGCGAAATTGGACATATCTTCGATTATGCCCTACAAAATTCCCAAAAGATGTCATTCCGGTTTGAGTTTGCGTAAAGGTGTTTTATCTTACTCTTGGACTCAGTGTTTATTGCTGAAAACAAGACGACCATCTAATGGTTGAATTTGCTACAAGACGACTATATACTGTAATGGCAGTTGGATCATGAAGTGCAGCACATCTTGCGGCGAAGTTTGAGGCCTACCATTTCTTATTAACTCTTTGTTTGTGTTCAAAAGTAAAAAGTCTATTGTTTTGTTGGTCCAAGGAACAAAATTACCTGTGATTAGATAAAGGACATGCCACCATGTTTGCATGAAGTAATTTATTTTAGATGTATGGAGACTAGCACTGAATCAAATCATAAAAAGTCACAACACGTTTTTAAAATTAGTATGAGGCTAAAGAAGCATTACTTGCATGCTGTTTTTATCCCCTCATGATCGGAATTTTAGTAAGCATTCAGCTTTGCGGCCATCAGCGCTGACTGCACTCGACAGTTGTAGTCGCACTTCATCGACATCATGCTTCTGAATTCGTGGTATTCGTAGATGAATGCGGCAGATTACGAAGTGCATGAAAGCAGCCCCGCACTGATTTTAGATTGATTGTAAATGGTTAAATTCGTGTTACATTGGGTTCTTTGTCAGAAATAGCGGTCGTGTGTAACTTCTGTGAGGTGTGCCTGAATTGTAACGACGGACTGAGGCGTCATTCTACTGTGACACGCTCTATCTGCATCAACTATTATTTACAAATGCCTCAACTTCTAATTTTCTCGACATCCATAGCAAATGTATAATCGGCTCAGATATATGTGCTTTTATATATGTGCATACATGTGCAGAGGCACTAACCACCACCTGGAATTAAAAAGGAAAATAAAATAGCTTAAGTTTGCTTTGCGGTTCATGTCTGCAATGAAGTACTCAAAATTGTATTTCCTTCTAACTTGGCATGCTGGCTGTGCATGAACAATAACGAAGTGTCTGCCTTCTTGGCTTTTTCAAGACCCTTAAATGCCCTCAAACATTGTCACGTCAGTAGTGACATGGGATTGAGCGGACCACCCCCACTCCAAATCTCCGAATATACCATGCTTCAGAGTATCAAATCGCACGATTACCAATTGATGATTTTTTTATTTCGATTTGTTTACGAGGCGTAATGGATGCAAGAATAATGTATTTGTAGTCTGTATGCCAAAATTTGCACGCTTTTCCTATGTATCATAGCACACTGCCCGACAGTTCATCCTATCTCTTGAGTAGGCTTTGAATTCGACGAATTGCAGCACTTCAAGTCATTACAAATTGCCGCCACATTACCCGTATGCAACAGCTGTATCATCACCGATGCTTTTCAAACAATGCCAAATCGGAGCACACATATAATACAAACGCTTCGAAAATAAGTCTAGCACTGTATTGACTGAAATAATTGAGAAGAAATGCATCAAAACTTAGCCGTTTCTAGTGATGCCGTATGCCATTTGATTTTATAGATTGCGCCACTTGGGAGAGTCGCAAAAGATTTTAGGCGTAAAAAGATGATTCGCTGCCGATTCGTTTGTTCCTTTTTATTTGTCTTGCACGCTACAACTACAAAACTTCGTTTGTCCAACTTTTCCCAATTACTCATGCTTAGCTAGGACTACTCACAGATTGCCTTTCAAGGTGTGCTAGTAGCACTCGAGGGGTAAGATGGGCCAGTGACTATAAATAAGCTCAACTGGACGTAACAAGCGGCTTGGGTCCTATTCTGTGACTGCTTAAGAGGTGTGAATGCATGCCGTGCACTATCGCTCACTCATACAGATTAGCAAAAGAGATCGTTACTTGTTATGACTGTGCCTGTAGGCAGTAATGGCTACAAAGTGGTTACCGTAAATGTCGTCCATCGAGCTGCATAGCAGTCGTCAACCAGGCAAGGAGAGCTGAAACTACAACCCACCACTCACCGAAATTTCATAACCATTGCATTCAGTGATTCTTTTGCGCGTCTGCTAATGATTACCACAAATTCAACTGTAAGCGAAAACTAAGACGCCGACTTGGCAAACCACAGATCCATCAGACTAGATGAACTACCACTGGCGTGGATGGCGGCAAGGCCGAACTCTATAAACGACTACAGATCTACGTACTTATCAGTGGTCAAAAATTCTTTTTGACGGAACACATTACCGAGAAGCAGCTCTCACCTCACCTGCCAGAAACGAGCGGTAATTACATTAGTGAATGGGTTTGCTCACGAATTCGCCGGAACACTTAGGTTAACGCAGACGCATCGGTTTATCAAAATAAAACAAAAATTGCCCCCATCTTACTTAGTCGAGCCCTCAGAATAAGCGTTTTGACATTGGTTGAGGTAAATTTATCAGAATTATAAGCCCGTAGTTCTTTGCAATCTCCTAACACCAAGATAAGTGAAGGCTATTCGTAATTGCATTGTATTGTATTCCATTGAGAGGTCACAGAAACGCCTTGAGTTATTGGTTGTCATTGAAGACATCACTCAATCCCTCATAGAATATGGTTTGAGGCATCAAGTGGAAGTGAGTATCAATGAACGATGAATGCATGAATTTGAGCAACTTAGAATGCGCAGATGGACGAACTGGAAATGTGTGATTGCTGAGAAGGACCATCTTACTTGTTGATGAGGTGTTTCGATTAAAGCGTTAAGTAGGACAACCAGCATGAGATCCACCCTGTCCGCGGATGTCTCCCTCTAGGAACAGCCAAATGTTTCTTATGAAATGGTCTGTAGGCATAAGCAGAGAGTTGCTGTTAGCATGATCAGTAGATGTTAAAAATTGTGCTAAGATTTCGGTAGCTGTTTGATTCCTCTAATAATTTAATCCGCTAACTTTCGGACATTTCCTATTACTTGGCCGCAAGAGCCTAGCAACACGATTATTGGCCAATGAGGTAGTTACGTCTAAGGACGACTGTCAAGCTTATTCATAGTTCAAAATAAAATTATTACAGAGTCGTAGGCTTGATTAATACATTCTTGAAAACAGGCGTTTTCCAAATACAAAAGGCTCTTTACACTGCCCCTCGCTTTTCGTCGACACCTCTTAAGACTTAGAGTGTTCTTATTAAAAGTTGAAATAAAAATCCTTTCCGCGATTGCCATGGAAGCTTCATTGTAACGAAAACAAAGTAACTTTACATTTCGACTAAGTTATGTCTCCTAAACATAAGACGACCCACTCATTAAACTCCACTCCGTACCTGTGGCTGGATGTAGAGTCAATGTTACTAACATTCAACCCATCAAAGAAACACCACAGGGAGCTTAGATTTGCTACCGATTCTGGTCAAATCACTGCCTTTGCCTTGAAGAGACGCTTCCCAACGAAATACCATCAAAAAAGCACAGCACCAATTGATGTGCTAGTGCTTACAGCAAGCTCGCATTATAGGATGTCGGTTGCGATTGGCTTCTTTTGTCAGGTCTGCATGCAATGGTGTATTTCATGGGCATAGGCTGATAAGAAACTGAAACTGTGCCAATGCCTTGTTTCTCTACCAATTTGCCCGCCATTCAGTAATGAGCTCTTACCCTCTTTCTTAAAAACACAATATCTGACAGTATCAATGCAAAGCAATTGGTAGCCAACACTGGGCTCTTAGTATGTGAAGAAGCAATGAGCGATTGTTCTATCCATTAGTCGAAATGGATGTCAATGCCTTGCAGATCAACAAACAGAAAGTACAGACAAAGCTAAATCAACCTACTTAAAAAGCAGGATTTGGGACAGTCAGCAGAATCTAACCAAGGGTATATACCATGTACTTGCGATATCGGTGGCGTATTGAAGCCAAAGCACAATGCGCTGGCCCATGTCATCCCTATGCTGTTGCTCTTAATGTCTTGGCTTGGACCACAAGTCAATACTCAATCAAATTGCCATTGCTCAGGTGCTGTCACTAGCATACCCACCATCAACACTAGCCTCCCACCGACCTCTCAACCTCACTTTCAACGCACGAGGTAGATGCATCCTCTCTTCCTACTTATATTTTGTTAGTAGAGAGTCGTCAGAAGACTCCGACGTCTGCTGGTTTAAATTTGTACGGTCTAAATTTACAGCTTGAGGAAGCCAAAGAATTAGTTGCGGTTCAGTGTTGAGCATAACTCAGCAACCATATTCCGCATCCCATGTCTCGTACTCACCCTGAATTAGGCCTTCCCAACAACACACCTTCGTGAATAATTACGATCTGTGCTGCTACATGGATACCAATTTGTTTTGCAATTGCATGAGACGTAGTGCTCTTATTATCTATGTTTGAACGGTGTTCTACAAAGCTTTATAAGTACTGACAACGACATAAACATTACGCAGATGTCTTCACCACCTGTCTGAAACTTCCAATTCATCACTCTACCCTCTTAATTTGCGCTTCTTTGTATTCGTGTGTCGCCAACTTTGTTGCTCACCACACAATGTGTCTGGCTGAGCACTGCTAATGTTGTCTCTCATCTTATGGAGCACTGTGTGGACTAGCCCAGGGAATGGACAGCGCTTGACGATAAAAAGGACACCAAAGCTCGACTTCTGACCAACGACATTACAACGCATAAACATCAACATCAAAGTTAAATCTCAAAAGATAAGATATTTGTGGAACCTGCAACTCTTATTCTTACAACTAACCTGGTCACCCAAGTACGATAATCATACGTCGCATTGCGTAGCGTGAGAACTGTCTATGCCACAATTATGGCGAATTTTCCAATGAGCCACAGCTCTGGGTCACACGATCCAACCACACACCTCCAAATTCAACAGCACACCGATGCGTTGCTTAGTGGGAGAGGTGAAATTGGGCTGTATTTTATTTACGCCAATTTTATGCTGTCTATTAGCTCATACTGGATTACATCCACGCATGTTATTCCACATCTGATAATAGGTTGAAATTCAAAGCTGCATAAAATGAGAGAGCAGGGAGTAAATGGTGTGACCTGGAAATGCTATTAGAAGTGAGATGGCCATGTCATTGAATGCACTGAAGGTCGGAAAAGGAAACACTTGCCAGAGCAGATGGCAGCAATAGCAACCATGGAAATATCCTCCGAAGCATCCAGTATTGTTCACAAGATTATCACTATGTTAAGTGATTCCATGCAAGCATAAGCAATTATCGTATACCAGCAGCGCAAGTCATGACATTTCGTCAAGCATGGGGATGACAAGGGTCTGTTTAAACTGAAGCAGTGCTTAGTTGAACTGCGTTGATATAAGCTAGATGTGAGGACTCGTAGTTGAATTGATCCAGAACTCGATGTCAGCATGCTCGAAATTGTGCGCTTCTCTTAGCATTGAACATCGTTTAGTACATGAGAAATAAGCACTGCTAAGCACAGTATGTCCGTTTTCAATGATTGCGGGCTACCAGCTACGCGGCATGTGGAAAGGTGTTCTTCAGACTACACTTGATACCCAGCTAAGTATCCCTTCCTGTTCAACAACACGCATGCCATTTCCACGATGCGAGTACAGGTTCCAGGTGATTTAAAATAACAAAGACTTATTTCCAAACAATTGGAGCAATGTAAATGAGGAGGAAAGGATGGGGAGAGGGTACAGGTAAATGCAGGCAGTATTAGTTCGCACTGTTGCCATAAATGACTTTGGTAATGGCAATTATCAAAGCCATTGCCGCACACACACCACCAAATATGCGGTTCCACAGACGTATCATGAGTTGGCTGCAGTAGTAGAAGATGGGGAACACACACAATCGCCACGACGCACACCATCACTTGGACGCTCACATGAAGTCTGCGTGATGAGCTGGAGTCAGGTTCGGTGCACGTGGCTATGGTATGCGAGATAGCGGTGACGAGGGAGAGCAGGAGGGCCACTGAGAGGCAAGTCACCACCACTAGCATCACGCTCGACTCGAGGCAGAGTTGTGAGCAGAGCCTTCCACACATCCACCCATCGTTGACGAAGGCAACGATGCTAAGCAGAGCAGCACTGTAGAGTACAACTGCTTCTCCTATGTGCACACTCATGTGGCTTGGACTTGCACTGATGATATCATCCACCTCCCTTCCATTCGCCACATTTATATGCGCGATGTCATTTGGGTTAGTGTTGAGTGATTGTTCTCCAATTTAGTGGTGAACCCACCCACGTATTGATATAATGCGTTTCGTCAAAAGGGATGTGACATGAGTAGGAAACCGCATGAGATTGCCAAGACGTGGTCATTTGTTCTCAAAAAGTAATTTTGTGATACAGGACTCGTATGACATAACTTAGGCAATTTGAGTCGAGGGCTTTTTTAAGTCCCAAAGTGCTGAGAAATGAGTCATTGCTATGCTGTTACACATTCATATTTTATACTAATCGAAATTGTCGGTTCCCAAGCTCCCTTGATTTGCAAGTTGATGTGCACTTTTGTTTGTTTTGCTGCATTTGATGCATGCTTTTTCTGTGCATTTTATTTTTGATCTTTTTTTATCTTCGTAAGACTTAAGTAATGGAACCTTCATCACTGACATTATTTCTGGCTTTCCGTGTCTCTATTAATAAAGGGCACTTACAAGGCGTATATGCTCTCGATGTGGAAGTGCAGAGGTGAGAAGTTCAGTTAGAGGAATCAGAAATTTTAGCTATTATAGACATCTCGAAGACAGTTGAACGTCTGCTGGTGACGTTGTCGAGGAACGCGAAGCATCTCAATGCACTGGCAAGGTTATGCGTAAGCAAGGAACCAAAGCTCGTACATGTGAGCACAGCAATAAGGAAAAACGTGCGATGTGATATGCGGGGTTAGGAACTGCATGAAATGGTTTACGGAGGTAGGTAGAATGTTCAGTACTAATCAAGTGGCACCGATGCTACAGAAAGCCTGTAAAAATAGGAAGAAACACCACGCCACTGAATCAAAGCACCGGCATTGTATAGGTTAAGTTGGCATTTATGTGTCGACTGACGACCTGACGCTATAAGTCATGTCGAAGTGTTGTGGAACTAAGGCATTGAGGAGGCAGAATATAAGAGGCAATGCTAGGAATCCTGAACACACGATTCATCTCGCTGCATTATAATTAACATGGATAAAATAAATTGTGAAGCCATGTACTTAAGAAGATGGCTGGAATGATAGCAGCCAAACTGAAATGCCGCAGTACAGGATAGGCTAATTTCACGATGTCCATCATATGGGTTCTATTGACAACACACCCTGATTGAGGACTAGACCTGCATCAATGCGTGGGCGTGCTCACCACTAAATTGGAGCACAATCACTCAACACTAACCCAAATGCCATCGCGAATATAAATGTGGCGAATGGAAGGGAGGTGGATGATACCATCAGTGCAAGTCCAACCCACATGAGTGTGCACATAGGAAAAGCAGTTGTACCTCACAGTGCTGCTCCGCTCAACATCGTTGCCTTCGTCAACGATGGGTGGATGTGTGGAAGGCTCTGCTCACAACTCTGCCTCGAGTCGAACGTGATGCTAGTGGTGATGACTTGCCTCTCAGTGGCCCTCCTGCTCTCCCTCGTCACCGCTATCTCGCATACCATAGCCACGTGCACCGAACCTGACTCCAGCTCATCACGCAGACTTCATGTGAGCGTCCAAGTGATGGCATGCGTCGTGGCGATTGTGTGTGTGTTCGCCATCTACTGCTGCAGCCAACTCACGATACGTCTGTGGAACCGCATATTTAGTGGTGTGTGTGCGGCAATGGCCTTGTTAATCGCCACCTCCAAACTCAGTTATGGCAACAGTGCGAACTAATACTACCTGCATTTACCTGTACCCTCTCCCTATCCTTTCCTCCTCATGTACATTGCTCCACTTGTTATAAAGAAATCATTTCCACACTTGACTAACTCCATTCTGTAGTGAAATGCTGAGGGTGTGCTTGTAGTGGATGTGTGGATGGAGGCGTGAGCTTATGCTGAGTGCTGACTATAGAATTCCGTCACGCGTGTCCCGTTTCCGGCAGCGTAGAGCTGCTTGCAAATGTTGGTGCATAATTTGCAGTGATGCATTTCGCGTGCGTCTAGTAAGCGAACATATTTTGGCCGGAACATAACCTCAGCGTTTATGATTTGAAACTGAGGAACGGTCCGATCGCATATCCTCACAAGTCCTTCATCTGCATGGATTTTAACCACACATTGCTCCGATGTGATGCCACCCTGTCCTTCATCTCCTAACTTAGTCACTTACTGCTCTTCAAATTCTTGTATTTTTGGTGTTTTACATTAATCTGGTTTTGCTTTTGCATAAGAAAATATGATTGTACTAGCAATTTCAAATATCCGTAAAATTAAAATAACCGAATATTAGGGACTGCAAACAAAGCAAGTCTGGCATTTAAAAAATAGAAGAAGTGTGGCTAGACTGAAATTCTTAACTATTTTTTCCTTTCAATTTTTAAAAACTTGGATGCATTCTTAGACAAATATCGATTTGCTGTTTGCTAAGTCGTGAATCTTTGATACTAATCTGGCAGTGCTCAACCCACGTAGGGAATGAGAAAAATGCGCTTTGTTAGGTTAATCTGAAGAAAGCAATTCAAAGGCTAATCTGGGCGATCGAACTAGTGGACGCGAACCAAGTCAAGAGCTTACACCTTCGTAATATCATGGCTCATTTTTCATAATGACCCTCCTCGAGCAGTTGGCTTCCGCATTTAGTGGTAAAGTGCTTCCTGCTCAATGCCTTCATGATCCATGTTATGATTTCATGAATTTGCATGCATGCGCGAAGAGTGTTGCATTTGGTATCGTATTCTACGGTCGGCAATTACAATGTGTCGTTTGAGTACGTGCTGATTGTAAATCATCATAAATGGTAAGATTAGGAACGGTTTTTTGATCTGTAGATTACAAGTTCACTCCAATAAGGGGATGCTAGCTTTATTATGTGGTCTTAACGTTTCTTCATCTCTCATAGTCGCGAACGTACGATTTGAAGCAGGAAGGAGGCGATGACAATGCGTTAATATGCACTCCATCAGAACTCCCCACAAAGCTAACTTTCGCCCTCGTTTAAAATTAGGACAAAGATCTGGTCATTTTAAGGACAAGTTGGACATGTGCCGACAATGTAGCAAAGCAGTCATAAAGGATTGTGTAAGAAAACAAATATTCTACTTTGAAGTATTTAACTCCATTTTTGGAGTGAATGAGGTCACTCTTGCTATTGAATGCATTTGAATGATTTTACGTAAGCACACTTTGACTGAGATTTTATAAGAACCATTTCCTTCCAATCGTGAAAGTCGGTGCCTTCTTCGGATTCAAGTTTTCAGGTACGAAGTGCAAAATATCATTAGCATCAAGCTTTGATGCAATCATCGGGCATGCAGAATAAAGTAAACACAAACCATTATCAGTGCCACCACGGTTAGACGTTTACAAAGTCCACACCTCGCTCAAAACGTCATGCCGACAAAGGAGCACATTGTAGTAAATACCCAACGTTCCTTATGCTTGCCGACCATTGTTGAAGCGATTTGGAGTGATCCCTTCAGGATTATATTCCATGTCTCTTTATAACTTACTGACTGCATGGCAGAAGCGATTTCATCAAGTAAGTAAGTATGGCGGCTATATTTACAGATATAAGCTATGATAAAGCTAATCAAGTGAAAACGAAATGACGGAATGAAGCTATCTTTCTTGACTGGGCCAAATAAAATGGACTTAACAAAAGATGGAAATTGTAATGAATTCTAAGTCTCATTACCTTGAAACGGATAAATAAGCCATCCTCTGGCATGTTATGCTGAAAGTGAAAGCAAGGTAGTTTATAAATCCCTAAAAACCTACTTACCTGCAAACGCTCTTTTGCTGGTTCATACACGCCTGCACTGCCGTTGAGGACGCTCTTAGACTCATGAGCAACATAAAACATTGCCTTGGTCGTGTGTATACAAAATCCTCACCTGAAATGTCTTCCATCTGCCAGATGTTTGTTTGAATGAAAGTGCTTCTGTGAGAAAGAAAGGGGCGAGCTCTGCTCTATAAGTGGTTTTGTCCAGTCAAAATGAATTATCCAAAGTTAAATAAGTGAATAAGCGAATTGACTGCGAAGTAGTTGGGCGTATCTAACAAATGCTATCTTAATCTTTTGGTCTTTGTTTCAACGAAAGCACAGGGCAGTAGCCAATTTGCTCAACCTATAATTCTCAAAAAATAGACGGGGAAAACCCAAATGTAAGCTTATGGTATATTCGATGAAGGAATACGCTGCTGTAAGATTTCAAGTTGTACCCTTAGAAGTTGTTTGAAATGGCTCTGATACTTTGGTGTTGATGTGAGTGAGCGTTAGGCTGCTCTAAAGCACATCGCTAAGTAATGAGAGGAGAAGACGGCACACACGATATGCTTCACAATGCACAACGCACGAAGGCCAACGACGTCTAATATGGAATATCTACGCATTATACTGTAAGATCCACAAGTGCGCATAATTTCGCTGAGCTCATCGCGGGTAATCCTTAATGCCCTAAAAGAGGATGCATTTATTTACAAAAAACAAACGCAACAAACCAAGAAAAATTTAAGTAGGTATTTGATGGCAGTGACAGCATCGAGTTGAAGCAACGTGCGATTGAAACCCATGCCGATGAAAGAGGTGTGGAGACTTGCGATCAAAAGGAATCTGAGTCTGATCTCATTGAACATCGACGTTATGCGGCTGTCTGAGCATGAACGCTTACTTGACATATGAAAAATGCATCGCTTTAAATCACGATCTCAATTTTGTTAGTAATTTTGCGCCACCGACTGCCTACCGTTTCCACTCACATCTTTTACCCTCACATCTACCACATGCGCATCCTCAAAATTACACTATAGTCGAGATTTGACAAAAGACGAGTGTGATTTATCCAAAAGAAGTAAGGAAAAGTACATGAGGAGAAATGAATGGAGGAGTGGATGACAATTTAGACCTTATATATCCACACCGTGGTCATAGCTGAGTTTGGCAATGGCAATCGCTTAGGCCATTCCCACACACACACCACCAAGTATGTGGTTCCACACAAGCATCGTAAGTTGGCTGCAATGGCAGAAGATGGCGAACATATCTAGAATCGCCACAGGGCATGCCAATACCCTTACACTCAAACGGATTCTGTATAACGTGATGGAGTCAAGGTGGATGCACAAGATTAAGGTATGCAAGATAGCGGCGATGGGGATAGCAGAAGGACAACTGGGAGACAACCCATCACTACTACCATGACATGTGACTGGAGGCAGAGCTGTGAGTTGGGCCCTCCTCATATCCATCCATCGTTGGCGAAGGTGAGGATATCGAGCACTGCAACAGCGTAGAGTACGATTGTTTCGCCTATGTACCCACTCATGTTGATTGGACTTGCACTGATGGTATGATCCACCTCCCTTCCGTTTGCCACATCGATATGCGCGAGAGCATTTATGTGGGTGTCAAGTAGGCATACTCAAATTTTGGAGGTGAATGCTCTCACACAATGATGTAATGTGTTTCGGCAATATTGATGTGGTGTGATTAGGTAGCCACGTGGGCCTCTATGTTACAAAATATTTGAATCACAACGAGAGCACAAGGCGTAACTTAAACAATTTAAACTGATGATAAATTAGTAAGCTACAACTTGCTGAGGAATGAGGCACCAGTGAACTGTTAATTAAGATGGTAGGCAGGAGCGACGATGTATGACATTGCATGGCGCATAGTGACCAATGAAGCTGACAACATTCATAAGCAAAGTAGACCTACTTTACCAGAAATGAGGTGCAGGGACGATACGTTTGGTCGAAATTATTGGTTTTCAAGTTCCTTTGAGTATCATGGACTGGTGTTATTCGCTTTTTCTCATTGTATGCAAAGCAGGTTCTTATATTCGAATTGATATAGTGTCCTCAATGCATCGTCAAGTGGACTCTGACACCATGAGTTCTCAGCATGAGAAATCAAGTTGTCCCACTTTGTTGCCCCCATTTATCTCATGACATGACATAGCCTTAGACCCTTCTCCGACTTATAAAAGCAAAACCAATTTTAGGCAGTCTGTACAGAATACATGCTGTGGCACGATAGTCCCCTGCACTTACACGCTTGCCTTACCATCCGCAGATCAAGCCAACTCCCATATGAAAAGACAAGCAATTTTGAAGCATTCAAGATGTAATTTCTATGCCGAACCGAGCAGTGCATAAGTGTGTTGTCACCGGACATGAAGTGAAATAGTGCATTCAAACGGACAATATTTTGAGTGGTCTCGCATTGGAACTTCTAAAACATTATCTTTGTTCTTTGTAGGGCTTTATTTTTTGGTGAACTTTGATTGTACGTGTGATGAACGGAGTTTTCTAAGCGCTCGTACGTAAGAAATGAGTTTGCTATAGTAATGTGGAACATATATGTATGCCCAATAATGTGTAAAAATGCTAAATTGTCTTCTAAGATCTGCAAAATTGAGCTTTTACACATTTCATTTAACCTCATCTGTTCTGCATTTATGGAATGAACTAAGCACGTGCTTATACGGATGAACATACGTCCGTGTATCTAAGCAAAAATGCAGTTATGAACATGTGTAATACTAAAACATCTTTTTATTATGTACAATTTCAGGTGATCTAATATTGATAGAGGGAAATGTTTAGGAATAGCATGTGAACAAACTAAACCTTCGACTTTTAGTCGACAAAATGGGTCAGAATTTATAATTATTGAAGATCTATCCTCCATGCGACTCTCAAAAAGGGAGTAACTTTCTTATGCTTTTAACTTTTTACCTCCACGGATACATTTTACGATGATCAGCTAATAGTTTGCGGGAAAGGCGGAGCGTACATTTTTACATTAAACTCAACGAAAATGGTTTTGGTGCCGGCAAGGAATTCTATCTTTTACCGTTGATAATTCAAACTGTCAAATCACTGCTTCGAAAATTTGGGCAGACTTGACAAAATTTAATGCTGCAGCGACGAATAACGTAGTTAGTTACGATATTCAACGATAGAATTTTGTTATTAATCAAACACGCACAATTCTTATTTTACTGCTAAAGTTGAATTTTGTGGGTATGTAGGAGAAAAAGACTTACAGAACCCGAAAATAGCATATTCCTTTAATTTGTCCACCGCAATTTAGATGATGAGTGCTGATGCACGTTATACTTGTGTGCAGAAGTCGGAAGCCATAGATCGAGTCCTACTTTCCTCTTTTGACATCATCCAGGCCTTATTTTGTGGGTAAGTCCCAACCAGTGTTAATTAAGATGGTAGGCAGGAGCGACGATGCATGACATTGCATGGTGCTTAATGACCAATAAAGCTGACAACATACATAAGCAAAGTAAACTTACCTTACCAGAAATGAGGTGCAGGGATGATTAATTTGGTCTGAATAAATTATTTGAATGATGTAAATGTTTTCAGGGCAGCTACACATCTGTTGGTGACGTTGTCGATCGTTGCGTCGTTCCTTTGTGTACTGTCTGATTATGGGAAATCATGGCAATACGCCTTGGGCGAATGCGCAAGTAACGGAACAATATGTGGCATCAAGTATTACAAGTAACCACAAAAGTGTGTTATTCAGGTAAATGTAAAGAATGGATTACCAATCGCTTGACGTAGTCCACGAAGACAAAGAAAGCGTACGGCGAGACTAATAGTACAGCACTCGATGCTCATAATGTGGCTTTCTACCCACAGCGCACCCATAATGACGAAACACTACATCAATGTGTGAATACAATAACCTCGAAAATCGGAGTAAGTTCACTCGACACCCATTCAAATGCCATCGTACGAATGAATGCGATAGATGTGGGACCCCTAATTCGCAGCATCAATGTGGGTGATCAGTGGAGGTCCAATCGACATGAGTGTGTACATAGGCAAAGCAATGTACTGTTCCTTCAGACCGACACCTAAGAGATGCAGTATATCGCATTTGATGACTTTGACACCTAAGATTAAAGAAAATTAAGTTGAATGTGAGTCTGTGCCTTCACTGACAGAACAGGCGTTTAAAAATCGGCGCAAGAGCTTCTGCAGGCGTGTTGGTCGTTAAAGGATTTTTAGCGCCTCTATTTATATATTTGACTTGAAACATCAGGGAGCGACTGATTTTATTTACTGCGATTGCAATCATTTAAAGTCAGCTTTAAATTAATTTGTTCAAAAGCAAAGACCGTGCCATTGCTTTGGTTTTTTCTCTTTGATCAGCCTAAACAAGGCTTTTTGAAATGTCACCGCTTTTGAGTTCGAGCCCTTCAGGTTGCCAAGACACAATTGCGGACAAGCTTAGGACCAATGAGATTGGCCATACTATGCTCCTTAGTCGAGCAGTATTTGCATACTATTTGAAATGAAAAGTGGACCGATCGACATAACATTTTTGTTATTTTGCATTGATACTGGTTTTTGTTCATGTAATTTAGGCCATGGGGTAGGAAACGGCAATGCTGATGACAAAACTGAAGAGTTTCTACCTTTTTTGCTCTAGTGGCGAATTGTTAAGTCACAAATAAACTGCTCTTTTTATGATATCTCAGCTCTCATTTCAATAGATTGAGATGATTCATATGATGAGCTACATTAAAATTTTTCCATAAAAGAATCGCCACTAAGATCTAATATAGCCTTTTCTCTCCGATCCTGGGGAAGGCTGCCTTTGCTTTGTGCCTTTTTCGGTGCGAGTTTATAACATTCACTCGCTCCTCATTGCAATCCATTTACGAGGCACGATAAAGCTTGAAAGAAGGCAGACCAGTGGCATCATGGCCGAGGCGCAATGCACTACTTGAAAAAAAATTAAATTTTTACCCAAACTCTCATGCTAATATTACCCAATTTTGAGACGTTCTCTATTGTAACGAACATTCCCTTCATTGCCACGATTATACATGAAATGTTTTCACAAGACCTATTTCGAGTGTCCATTTTTATGCACGAAATCCTGCACAGTGATGGTTAGATATCGAAAATAGCCACAGTCCAGTTGTTTATAAAGGAAAGCTAATGGTGACCCTAACCAACCTTAACCCGACTAAAGCAATGAAATGGTCTTCACGCTCAAATAGGTTAAATGAAATTGACCTCTAAAGTGGTGCAAATCATGGTAATCCGCCAGTCATCACCTCTACACGGATTATTAATCTATCTCTACTATTTCCTACTGAGTGTACAAAGTGAGAGCCCTACAACTACTCGAAGACACACTTTCACGATTCAAATGTAAAGGGAAGTGAGAATGTCAGCAACAACTGCCACGTCTCTAACGTATAACCCTCAGAGTGAGGTTTCGCAACACTGATTCTATAGGTTCCTACCCGTCTATTCTGCCAGTGAAGGCACTCGTGGATTTAATTTATCGCTGCTTTTGCCTTTAGTCGTGTGCACAAACCTCTTGATTGCAATATGTGTCTGTCTGAATGGATGTAAATTCCTGCGCCCCATAAATGGTCTCCTACTCTCGCTGAATGGAATTTGGGCGTTAACGAAGCGAAATCAGCGAACTTAAATTAGGGTTGCTAACGGGTAGGGAGGCAGCTTATTAGCTCGAAAAATTCGACGCAATTATCCTTAGTTCTGTGTGAAATGAGCGTGGACTTAAAACATCTTATTTGAGCCTTAGGACGTGATGTGTAACTCAATGGGATGCAAAAAATGCATTTTAGAACTATCTAGTTACTTTTGCTGGAATATGTAAACCACTCCAAATTAAGCCTTTGTTTTCGTTTGCTCCTTTTGGACTTTGATGGGTTATTTTAGGATTACTCATAAGGCAGTATGCATGAAATAGGATTGGAAAACAACCGAACCTGTTGTCAGAACTTGGTGTTTATGCGAATCGACCTCGGCTATTGTTGTTTTGTTTCAACTGAGTAAACAAAGAGTGGTGATTTTGGAATCGCTTCGACCGACGGCTTTAATGAGTGGATGTGAGTCAGTGAGTGCAGTGTTTGAGTGGAGCCCTTTGTTTTGATTTCGGGCAATGATTGTCTGGATTTGACCGCTGAGGCACGCATCATCGGTATACGTCATCAGTAAAAGATGTCTTACATTTCACTGCCCTTCAGCGTCATGTGGCATGTTCTATTAATTTAGTGCTTTAAGTCACGTCGCGTGGCATGCCTCCAAATGTCAGTCAGAGTCAAGACGGATGATTGCATATTAAATGGGCTCGATTTCCGCAGACTCTCAGCTAGAGTTAGCCCTGTGAATGCTGGTTGTTCGCTCTCTTCTTTTATTGCATAAAGGCTTTCATTTAATTTTATTTTACTTTGGTGCAGGCGAAGATGCTGAAGGTCATAAAAATCCAAAGTAATTGGAAAGTGTCGTGAAGTGGGACCTGCTTTATTCCATCCATGACAGTTCTGTATGCCAGCGGATAGCACTTACTGTAAACAAAACAAAGTGGTAAGAATTGAGACGAGGTCGAAAAAGAGTTGCTTAAAAACGCATTGCTTCCCATTAAGCTGTAGTGACAAGTTTGGACCAAGGAAATGAGTTGATAAAGCCTTACAATAGAATCCTTGTCATGGGACGTAAGGCAAAACAGCGCGACCAAGTGCGTAATGCTATTTTTGTATGTACTACAGTAGGTTTTTCAGAGTTTCTAAGCCTAACTATTTGTAAGGGGCAAATATTTTTAATGCTCAAAATTATTGTTTGCCAGAAAATGAGTCCATAAATGCTTGCTATTGAAAAAGTGGGACATGACTTGGATCAAAGTGAACATTGAAACTTATTTTTGGCGTGTTCTCCAGGAATAAAACCATTAAATTAAGTCACTTCTGTGGATCACACTCCAATATTGCGTATATTAATGGGTAAGAGAACCACCTCGCACCTCACGTGTGTTCAAGGCTGGCCAAAATCGCGTGTCATGAAATTCAAACGGGTACAAACATGAAAATGCCTGAGCGTTAAGCAAAATTCGGCTTATTAGTGATAAACACTAACTCAAAATTGCAATCGGTCTCTTTTTGTTTGATAAAATCGTAACTGCGCATTTGGGATGAAGGAGGTGCAATTAGTGGTCGCTTGCACAAAGGCAGCATTTAAGTAAATAATGTGTTGATGAAGTGCCAACGGCCATTTAAATGTGGTGGACGTTAATAACACTTTACCCCTGTCCGTATAATTTAAAGCCATAGTACAAAATGGTTGCCAAAATGGGTAATAGTCTACTCCTTTGCATAATATGAAACCCACACCGCCAATTTGGCACTTATTTACCGAGTTTTGTATTAAGGTTTGTAGCTTTGGCTCCCTCTCAATTCCTCATATTGGTCAAAATCGCCGGCAATAGTCAGGACTCAGGCCAAGGCCAAAACGGAAATGATTAAAATAAGTAGGAATTTGACAGTTCCATTGTAATACTTAATTCTTTAAATGTGCTTTGTAGGCCAGAGGCGGGGAGTCAATTGGAACTACGTGACGGAGCAACGTGGAGAATCCTTGGAGTGTGACTGACCCTCGGCCTGAACCCCCATTCGTCGCCTAGCTGTATTTATTACCCATATACAGTAAAGATGTCTAAACGCACTCAGACTTCTACTGGCGAGGGTAACCAGGAGGGAGAGGAGGAATCCTCCACATCCATGTCTCCAAGTGGATACCAGCAACCAGGTGTATTTTCACTCATCACGCTTTTGACTCCCTCATTTGCGCTCACAATCAAGACATCCTTTGTTGAAACTCCCTTAGCAATCTGCTTTCATTTATTTGCTCTTTTATTTACTTTATTTTGTAGCTTTATTTCTTCTACGGCCTTGAAATCCGTTAAGTTTCGTGCTTGCACACGCACAATCGTGACAATTCGTGGTAGCGACACCCTCAATAGAAATGCGTTTTTGGCTAAATAAGTTTGTGCAGTCTTTACTTTGAAGTAAAATGTGAGGCCAACGGTACCAGGTCTACTTCAAGCTGCATTCCTCCAAAAATCAAGTACATCTAACCCTTTAGAGCTACTGCCATCTGACCACCTTTGTGATGGAATGTTTGACAATCTTTCAGTTCACACCCATCGGCGGGGCACCGGGAAATGCATTCATTAATCGAAAAGCATGTAAATGAGCTTGCATTCCAATACCTCATTTGAGAAGGGTTATTTATTTATTTATTTATTGGTTCCTACCAGGTTTTTGTGTAAGATTATTGATATTTCCACCAAAACTCATAAAAATGCATGCCGAGAGACATACGTAGGTTAACTGAGCGGTTATGACTAGGATGCTGTGCAGATCGTTTTTCTAGCCTCCGTAGGTTTCAAGGGTTATCGGTTTATTTTCTGTAGCTTAACTAATATCACTTATCTGTTGATTGCATAACTGTTAAATGATCCTTATGCAATTTTTTAAAAGAGCCCTTCTTTAGGTCTGGGTACTCAAAAACGACTGCCCTAAATAGCCCACTATTACCAAGGCGTTTTTTACCTCTTAAATTAGGCTGCGATTATGATGTTTATTTAAACCGGTTGTTTCAATCACAATTTCTAACCCACTGCCAAAGGAGGAGAACACATTGTAATAAACTACTATCTCAAATTAGTTCCA
Source organism: Taenia hydatigena (assembly GCA_036345935.2). Lineage (NCBI taxonomy): Eukaryota > Metazoa > Platyhelminthes > Cestoda > Cyclophyllidea > Taeniidae > Taenia > Taenia hydatigena. Next base: position 15,475,907 of record JADWOT020000004.1, read on the forward strand.
TATGAGATGTTCAATAATGACGACCTCAGCACACCCGTATGAGGTCTGCAATACGACTACTTGCCATCTGCTGTACCAGTACAACAAACATGTTTCAAAGTGCTTAATTGACTTTGCTCAAATAAGTGTCAGTAATGAGATCATATAGGTGTGGCCTTTAGTCCCAAAACCTTTTAGAAACGTAATATGGAGTCAAGGTGTTTTTGAGATTGCTCTGTACTCAAAAATTTTGTCGCTCACATTGCCAGAAAACCCAAAGATTTGTGATTTTGGTCCATTTCTTAAAAAGTAGATTTGACCACAAAAAGGTACTGCTTTAATATTAATAAGAACACTCACCAATGGCTTGTACCGTCTGAAGTTATGAGCTTCTAGAAGATTGTGGCTTTAAGCCTAAGTAAGTCAGATTTTCTGCCTAAAAATCTGCGATAGCATGCAGACCAAATCGAATGTATGAAATTCTAAATGCTTCTATATTTCCTAGTGCTGGGTTTCGTTAATCCTTTGACAAAATCATGATGATTCATTCTAGCGAACCCAAAATTCAAGAACCTATGCACCAATGATAGTAAGAGAGAAATAGAACATGAAAGTCCGTGCTAAGGGCCCTAAGGACAAGAGTCATTTAAAAGAAATAAACTGGCCATAAATTTAAGTGGTGTTCCAAACATTTCATCGAATGCAACCACAGGAGGAAGAATCGTCTCACAAGTGTTCACGGCTTTGAATTAGTGGGGCATGAATTACCAGCTTATGCAATCATGGAAATAATTCAATACTTGACAAAATTTGGCTAAAAAATAAATAAATATTTACTTAATTTACCAAAGCTGTATTTGAGTGATTTGTCGTTCCCAAACAACTCAATTCATGGTACCAATAATGTGGCATTCTTGCAGTCCACCCGTGCGATGATAAGCACGTCATCAGGGTGTGTTTTTGATGACAGCTGCAATAAGACTGGGTTTACCCGACGTCCACTCAGAAGCCATGCTGTGTATAAATTTGGCAGATGTGGGACGCAAACTTCACAGCATCATTGCTAGTGATCAGTTAAAGGCAAAGCCAGATGAGCTTGTGCGTAGGAAATGCACTTGTGCTTTATGATATTATGCTGCTCAACTTGGTCGCCTTCTCCAAACACGGATGGGTATGCAGATATCTACTCACAACTGTGCCTTGAATCGTCAAGCGCAATACCAGTTGTGATGGGTTTGCTTGCAACAGCCACTGTAGTCTTTCTCATCCTCACAATAGACCAAAACCCTGCCCTATTCATCGACTCCAACTCCAATTTGTCACGCAGACTTCTGTGGTGCACAAAAGTGCTTATTATTTCTCTTCTAATACCACACCAACCTTGGGATACGCCTATGGAACCACGTCATTGCTACTCTATGTGCAGGTATGGCTTTAGGCGTCGCAATCATTAACTCAGCCATGTCCACAAAATTGACCAATGATACCCGCATTTCCATGCTCCGCTTCCCTTCCAATAAACTGTTACCACCTAACATCAACTTCCTTCTACACTGAACTCTCAAATAAGGCATGTGTGATGTATCAGAATAAGGGATAAGTAAGTGAACACCTAGGTTAGTCTCTACAGCTCTATCATGTATATCAGTTGGCTTATTACGCACAATTACTTAAGGAGCTGATAGTGTGACCCAAAGTTGCATTTTTCATGTAATAGAAAAGTGTTTATGCTTCGACGTTCATACTATTTCGATGTTTGCTGAGGTCAATGCGTAGCAGTAGTTCTTTTGCGAGTTCCTCAAGCCTCATTCATTAAAACTGATACCATTTTCAAAACATCTTTGACTTCTAGCGATTTTTACCATCCTTATTGGAGTACAAAAGATTGTCCACCAATCATCATTTTAACTTCTGTCTTTACAATTCCAGGTGTGCGACAGACGTGTGCATCGAAGGCAAAAGAAGGCAGAATACTAGGGTGGAACATATATATTCAACGGGCAGAAGGAAATAAGCCGCTGGCATGGCTTAGCGGCCAGCCTACGCAGCTAGGGCAATATGGCCACTCCTGTGACCCTGACCAAAAACCGGTAGTACAAACAAACAAAGTACTACATGGCCATTCAGCATTCATTAACGTTAGTCATTACCAAACCTAATGCAATTCGCAATTTGACAACTAGGTCTTTTGCAGATACCAACGCATTTCATTTTGACAAATGCTACGTTAACTTGCAAGATGACCACATGAAGAATCCATCGATCTGACGTTAGCATTGCACTGGTGTGCTATATTTAAAGTCACACACGCTTGTCATTCCACAGCTTTCATTGTGCTGCACAAGCAAAACTTCATAATACGTGAAGAGGCTTAGGTAATTGCTGTGGCGTGAAATATTCTTTGTATTATCCGGTTCGGGAATGTATTCTCCTCTGCCTCTTTGCTGACCAGAAATTGTAACTGTGCCAAGTGATTTGTGACAGAGAAGCTAGGTGTAACTTTTTACGGTATATTTATGTCTAATTTATTGCTGAGTTTAATCATGAAAGCTTTTTGCGGTCCTTGTAGACTCAGGACCTTCCTGTACTTGAAACAATCTTCTGAAGCATTAATATAACTCACTACGACTTCGAGTTAGAATCACGGAGCAATCCAAAACGTACATTTTTAGGAGGGCAGCACTAGTTAAAATAGAATTATTTATAAAAATAAATCCAAACGTCTTTCTATCTAGGGAAATATAAATACTGAACGCACGATTTGAATCAAAATACAAGCCAACAAGTTTCTCCCAAACCTGTTATTTGGTGACGATTTCACCAATTTCCATTCCTGATACAAGAGTCCAAGCTGTTTTCCTTCACAAAATTTATCAAGATATTGACTAAGTGAACTGAAAATCTGAGGCGAGAGAACCTTGTGTCAAAATTGGGTGTGATGCGATGCCGCCTCCTCTCCCGCAGTTACACTTTACTTCATTAATCTCCACCACAGCTGGAACAATTTTCTTTGTGCCAACGCAGCAAGCTGCTTGCGCATGCTGTCAACTAAAATGCGCATGACAGAGGAGCAAAAAAACCTTCACGTGGATGCTTCAAAATCCATGGAAGATCTTTACTTTACCATGCACACATTTTAGGTTAGATAAAGTGTTACTCGACTGAAAGGTTAGTAGGTTTTTGGGTCACCATGGAATTTGTGCAGATCAACGACTGGCCGGTAATAAAGTCATTGATTGTTTACAATTAGAGTTTATCAAAAATTTGTGCTTTTTGTTGCTAAAAACCGTATTGTATTTTGATCCTCGATGAAACAAAAGTTTGACTTAAGTCGAATCAGGCCAATTAAAATTACTTTTGTCTCTTTCCAAATCTTTTGCAAGTATATTTAATGAAATTTACGGCTCCCAAACAGCTGACTGATGGCTAACGCAAAATAGTAAATTGATTTAGAGTGATTTGTTAAAATTTCTCGCCTTTGCTTGTATATTTCATTGATACTGCTCCGTTTGTTATTGATGCATGTTACATGTGAATTTTTTGAATTCCTGCGACGACATAAATCTCCAAATTAAAGTCATCCTCTGTTGGTGCCAAGGCACTATTTCATTTCGCTTAAAATGCAGTTTAATTGACTTTATTAAGTTTTTGTTTATTTGTGATGGAATTATCCACAAAGGCAATTTTGTTTTGTTTCAGCGCTCAACTAAGACGTCCTACTTTAGCGAAGCCGATTAATCTGATTATCCAACTCAGACATTGTGTTTCTAATCGCATATAGCATGGAAGTGTAGTACGTATTTGTTAGTATTTGACTTTTGGGCTGACGGTGGTCAGTGAATACGAACCTCGTGACTGCGCTAAGGCAACAAGCTTCCTCCGCCCCAGCCCTCACACCCATGGATCAAGCAATCGAGTTGGAAGGAGAGAAACGCCGCGCCTCTTGCATTGGTACACAAGAGGCGATGTCCCCAATGAACGTTTCTGCAACGCGTTGTTGCCATAATTGCTTAATAAAAAGAATTTAAAATACTGAACAATCACTGCAATGCTTGGGAAATCACGTTATAAAAGCCGTCATTCACTCCTAATGAAAGATTGTTAATCCCATCTTTACTTGCATACAAAAGTTTTAGGCGCAAACCTCAGTGTCATCACTAAAATTGCCTTGAAATTTGTGAACTAATTATCAACTATGAAAAAAATTATCGCAGAAAAATCCTCAAGCCATAGCCAAACCAATTAAATACAAAGAAATAACAAGAACTGGTAAATGACATGATTAATCTGCATAGAAATTGGACTACTTCCCATCCATCTACCTCGAAGGTCTTTGGAGGTAGATCTGCCTTCACCGGCTCGTAAATAGGGTCCCGTTACACATTAATGCATATAATGATATTTTTGAAAATTTCAAATCAGTCATATGTCGGTCAACTACTCCTTATCTCTTTCTTCTGCTCCTTTGTCTTTCGTCTAGCATTTGGGCTTGCCTTTAAGACATTATAATCCTTCCCAACTCAGCCTGATTCTCATATCCCAAATTACGAAACTATAGTGTCAATGATGAAGTGATGCAAAATTACAAAAGTTGAGATTATCTGCAGATGTCTGCATTGGGCATAGAATGGCTTGAGACTGATTTAACTAGGATGTCTCTCGTGTGTATATAGTGTCCTGTAAAATATTTGAAGATAAAAGAAGTAATATTAGGACAAAACTTGAATCGCCAGCGAAAAAAGGACTGGGAGGGTACTGGTGGAAGTAAAACGGCCATGCCATAAGTACCCGAGAAACCGAAACGAAGAGTTAAGCAAACAAATAAGATAATACGTATAATTGTAACATCCATGATTTGGAGATAACGATGCCTTACTCCCAAGTGGGTTGTCTTTTTTAATGATAATTCGTCAGGTCTGATCATTTTCTCTTAATGGCGGTGAGTGACAAGCATTCGTTTGGTTGTCATCACGAATCAGTCCCACCAGTCAACCAAAGTAATGACAACTAGATTGATCACCCGAATCAAATAATTTTAGAGGTTTTTTTGCCAAAATAATTTCTAATGAACATGACCGTAGTGTTTCTTCCCTCATCTGTATGTTTTTGAGTGTCTCACCAATAAAAGCGAACTTTTGGATCATTTTGGATTGCAAAATGTGCGCTTTGCAATGCGCGTCAAACTATAACAGGTCATTGTAGTGAGCTAAGCACAAAATTCGGCAAAGGCTTTAAAAAATTTCCGAATTCTGCTTGTAGAGTATGGAAATTTAATGCTCTCTTTGTTATACCATTTGGCATCGAGGTTGTTGCCAAAGCCTTTCTTTTCCATTCACTGCGTTAACGATATTGCGCACTCTCAAGAAACAGAGGCCAATATTGTGATGTTTAGGAGGTAAAGATTTTGCCCATGGATTAGTGCAGAGAAATTAAAACTGGATTCGTGGCAGCCAACCTCATCCTCCAACGATTAGTTAACGAAAAATTTGCAACGCAAAAGCCAGTAAATGGGAGAGACCTGGTCTAATATTTGCATTAATACATACTCAGAGACAATATGTTCGAATTCGTTTACCTTAAATGATGGACGACCAAAATTGTCCACTAAAGTGAATAAAAGAGCTATCTGTGTGTCAGCATGCGCGACTTATAGGGTGGAGGTTCAAATTTAAAACCAACTAAGCTCTAAATGATCCAAAGTTAGAATCCCAATAAATTGAATAATGGGAGGTCAAAGGGCGATCACTGATCGAGGTGTACCGGGGAATCCAATTCTTCAACTTATGGAAACTTTGATCAAGTGTCGACACTCAGTGTTACGACAAAATCGCCTCATCCACATTCATAAAAATACTGGACAAACGGAATGTTCTTTTATGCAATTTCATTCTCAAATGTTGCAAACTTGAGTCACAAAGAGATCATGTTTACTTCTACTTTATAAACAGATTTGCCAACTGTAAGAACCGGAATAATCTTGAAGTATTTCACTGCACCGACAGCTATATCCCGGTGAAGACTGGTGTCTTCCTGAACCCGATACTTCCTTGAGTGCTTCAACGCCAGAATTAGATCGTTTGACTCCTTCTGGGTGGCGATTCTGCTACCGAGTATGGCGTCCATCCAATCTGTAGCCTTGGATTCATCCCAATTTACGAAGCAGGCAAGCCCAAACTACATTAGATTAATCCGACCTTTATGACGCGAGAATCTGAAATGGGAAGATGGGAGAGGGTGTTGTGAAAAAACAGCGTCAAATCAGCATTAAGGACTTGACAATTCTCTGCTAGTTACAGTCGGTCATTGGTATCGATACTTATTACTTTGAGTGAGTCTGCTCTTCTTAAATGGAACATACTACCATACTAACTAATTTGGGATAAAATAAATAACAAAGCTGTAGAGTGGGAGGAAGGGGCAAAATAAGCAAATTAGCTATTCATGCACTTTGCTTTTCAAACATAATTTTGTGCGTAAAATATAAAATTGTATCTTACTTTGATACAATACATCTGAAACCTGACTGACAGAGTGTGACCACCCGAAGTAGTTTCCAGGCTGCAATGAAATAGTAAGGAGAGGGTTGAGTGGCTGGAAAACTTGATGACTGGTGAGACCCAGTTGGATAAAGGCGAAACGTGGCAGGAGTATTGGCTCCAGCTGTTATTTCATAAAGAAAGAAAGACAAACGGAACGATTTTTAGGGTGCGGATAGTAGTTAGTTACTTAGCAGTTATGCTTATTCCCAAAATGCGATTCTTTGTCTGCAGAAGCAATGTTTAGACAAGACGACCGATACAGGGTCTGAAGGTTTTCCAATTTGTCATCCTCAGTACCGTAGACCTCGAGATAAAATAAAAATTTGGATCACATTTGGATGGTGATAACGCCACCACGTGTCGACATTGACCGTGGTCCGTCCCCACGTGATTCCATTCTTGGACCCAAAAATCACATTCGCCGATAAAGCACGTTTCAGTGATTGTGTGAGAGTGATAGTCTGCGAGCGAGAGGGTGAAGGCTAGACATGCACGCCTTCCAGATGGAGATTAACAACAATTCTCAAGAGGAGGTGCCCACACCACTTGATCTTACGGTCACTTCGTCCGCCTCCACAACCGCCACTACTGGCATTACTGCGGCAGCTTCGCCAACCAAAATACAACCGTCACAATTAAATGACCTCAACCATGTGATTCAATCCATCCGTGAAGTGATCTCCTGCTGTGCCTGTTTTAATTCCGACTTTGGCATGAAAGAGTGTGCAAATGGTCACCTTCTCTGTCACACGTGTTTCCTCACCCTACGGCAGGATGACCACCCACAATGCCCCACCTGTAGAGCCGTTCTCTATCCCGACAGCAGACGCGCTCTAACTGCGCAAAAAGTTCTCTCCGAACTGCCTGATATCTGCTTAGAGTGCGGACAAATGATGCTGCACAAGGATCTCGTGGGACATAAGCTCAACACTTGCCCCAAGCGTCGTGTCTCCTGCGGTCTTGCACCCCTCGGGTGCACATGGTGCGGTAGTGCGGAGGAATATCACGGCCACTACGAAGATTGTGGAGTGCGTCGATGTCTTCAAGAACGTCCTCTGGAAGAGAGCCTTTCTAACGTGCTTGCACGATTTAGACGGAGGGAGCAGATGTTGCGAGAAATGTTCACCTGCTTTTCAGCCGTTTTCAGACATCTGGAAGGTTTCGAACTTCAGTCAGTGTGTGTTCCACTCTCCCTAGCACGAGTTACCCCAGGTAGATTGGTCTTCAAAAGCGACCAATTCCATGGAAGTCAGTCTCGTTGGACATTGAAGCTGATGGTGAGATTTGATGATAATGATGATGGCGTCGATGAAATCATTACCCCAGCAGCTTCTAATATTGGCAACTCTATCGCTCCGGATACCTCGGAAGTACAAGAAGTTGTCGAGACGGGTGTGGAAACTGTAGAACAAGTCAACGGTTCACACGGCTCCATAGAAAATACCTCATCTTCACAAAGCGAAGAAACGAATTCCTCGCACCGTCCACGAAGAATATTTCGATTTACAGGAACACAACGCACACGACCATATCCAGATTGGAGACAAACAAGAAATGGGAGCAACAATAGCAACAACCCTAATGGAAGTGGGTCTGAGAGCGGATACACCCAGTCGGATCAGTCCGAGTTTGGAGAACTAAGTTTCACCATAACGAAGGAAAATAGTCCTGGGATAGGAAGGAAAAACTATGCCTTCATTCCACTACAAATTGAGTCGGCGGAGACGGGTGCTCAAGTGAGCGTTCGACCAATGATTTCTATGTACCGATTTGCGTCGAGGGGAGAGAGAACTGGCGCGTTTAGTTTGTATCCCATGCGGTGGCGGTACTTGACAAATCTGCGAGAACTCAAGACCTGTCGTCTGATCAACATGGAGATGGTGATTGCACGAAAACTGGTAGATGAGCAAGCGGAGCAAGTATAGCCCGGGGCGGAGGTCATGACCAACGTCATCACTGTCGTCATTAATGTGGGCGATGCTAATGATAGGCATACACCGAAGTTGCGTTCGCGTTTCAGTTGCAGAGATGGTTGGATTGAGGAAGCCACCCTCTGTGCACTTATCTGTGTGTGTATGTGCATTTGTTCGTCCTTTTCGAATAAATAAATGAAAAATATTGGCGAGGAGCGCACAGTTCCAAATGGAGTACAATGAAGTTTATTTGGCTTCCGTTTAATATAGATTATTGTCAAAGCAAAGAAGAAGTTTCATTTGAACTTGCACATTTTAACAAAAAATAGAACCATAATAATGAAATGTGTTGTAAAAAAATGATTCACCATTTTTGCTACCAAGTTATGCATTTAAATCTCCCACCGGATACCATGACACCCCGCCTTCAAATTCGTTAAATATTTGTAATTAAACATCTTGAGGGTGGAATTGATTACGAAGGTAGTGAGAGTAGTTGGTGACCTTTGAAAGAACAAGTGATTCAGGCCTAACACGGTAATACAGTCAAACGTCATGGAGGAAGGCGAGCCATTATCGGTTGGGCCTGTGGAGAGGCAGCTCAGGAATGCATCCACTTTCGGCAATTACTCTAACGTCGCCGGGGCGCACTCGGGAGGGCCGAGGGGTAACACGACTGCCCACTTGGACGGCCACAAGCACGGCTATGATTAAACGCTCATACATGTGGCTGAACAACTCATGACAGCAGCACACGTGAGCGTCCACCTATCGGGTCCTTTATCAATGAAAACACCAGTTGATGCAAAAAAGCAAAGTACCGTGTCTGGTAGTCTTACTTTTTCCTAGCTAAAAAAGTAAAAAGTCACGCTATGCGACCAAGGTGGAGCTATTTAAGTTCCTTCATAGTGAATTCGCTCACAGCATGATCGAGACGCGACCAGACCCATACAAGAACATTTAAATGGACAGCCGCGTCATCTCGACACGCACACAAACCAGGAAAATACGACCTGTGCTATTCTGTCAAGCATGAAATCTTCGTTTGCGGCCCAAAGAGCAGCTAATTTAATCGCCACTTCGAATGGGTGACAAATAACGACAATCACACGGAATTTCGTTAACCAGTGAGGGCTCCCACACATCCAATCAAATCAAGTAACGACAGTGAACTTGACTAAATGAGATGAACAAATTTTATTACATTTCAGCCATTAATATCACAGCTTCCTCAGCAGCAGCCCGCAAATAAACAAAGCCACAGTATCAAGGTAATATATCCGCGTTGCGATTGCTGACGTTGTGATAGACACGTTAACAAAAAAGAGATACACTGAGGACTATGAGGCAGTTAGAATAATTAGAGATGGTAATAAAAGGGGAGGGACTAGCGCTGCTCCAGATTTAGAGTTTCCTGAGGCACCAATTTCAGTTCAGCCAAGGTCACGTTGTCCGAGAGATTCGCAGTCAACTAAAATTGTGCATCCCACGTTAGTTAAATTGCTTAAGTATCAGGACCATCTGCTTTTGGTAACCACTGCTCACATCAACTCGAGGGAAAGTAGTGAGAAGCTTGAAATCCGCCACAGCGTAGCCCAACGACTCCATATAGTTCTTTAAATCACGAAGGGTGTCCCTCGCCCTAAAGCGCCGCGTGATCATTCCATTTTGAATGGGCTGTTTCTCCCTATCAGAGAGGTGCTCGTAGGAGGGCGGAGAGGGTAGAGTAGTGGGCAGACGGAAGCGCAGAGTGGCTACACCCATAGCACCCGCTGGGGGCTCGGGGGGAAGGGCACGACCTGAGACGACCTGCTGAATCCGCGCCTTGCGCTGTGCCGCCTCGGCCTGCATTCGCGCTTCCTCTTCGCGCTGTGCTGCCTCCGCCTCCTCGCGTTGTTTTGCTTCCACCTAAGGCAGTGATGAAGAAGATCGGGCAAACGGATGGATGGACGAAGTGATTGAATGGACGTGAAAGACTGATTGAGCGAGAGATTGAGGGAGCAGCTAAAAAATCAATTGAGTAGATGAGTGACTGAACAGACAAACAAGTAAATCGTTGAGTGAATGGAGTAAATAAGATTTGATAAAGTCAGCGAACAGTCAAACGAACAGAAGAATAACTTATTTAATGAGCCGCCGAATAGAAGACTGTGACATTGAGTGATTGAGAAAAAGCCGAACGGACGAGTGAGTGGACAAGCAAGACTGAGTAGGTGATTCAGCAATTGATTTAATGAGAAATAAACTGGCTGAATAAAAGGCAAATAGACATGCTCGAGCAAGCAAAATGACGAACGATAAATTGAACTGATGAGGGGGCAAGTAAGTTACTGAAGATCGAGTAATTAAGCATTCTTGGATGCGATTATATGAGCATGGTTTTCAGATCATAAACCACGACCATAAGTAAGCAAACGGATGCATGAAATAGGAGTCGTAATCGGTGACAACGTATCATCAAAATCACACATATTTTCATAGTAACCTTTGTGAGATTGGAAATCACACTAAAGACCAGCGACAAATCTCTCAATAATTGACCAAAGGTGGGTGTAAATTACTATTAAACGATTCTACAGGTGGCTTTGATTTTACCGAAAATATGCCACACTGAGGGCTTGAACTCAAATCTGAATGTAATTACTAATGGAATTTAAGTCAGTAAAATCCGAAGACGAGTATGCTACAAGAGACTAGGTCTCACTGCAGTTTCGGCATGCACCACCTTCGAGAGATTTTGCATTGAATCTCCCTGAAATTGTACTTCGACCCTTCCACTCACTCTTCAAACATGATCGATGCCGACGTCAGTACAGCTGTTGTGCTATCTTTTATTTGAAAATATAAATGGACTGAAAAAATGGCATTTCGGTTCGCAGAAAGTACCGCTACTTAATTAGTTTAAGTAAAATTTTTTGTAATCCCAAATACCTTGAGACGGTCCTGTTCGAGCGACTCCTTGTAGGCCCGATCCTGCTCCTCACGCATCATCTCCCGTTCTGCCCGTTGAGAATCAGCCTGAATTTCAGGCTGTAGACACTCCTGGTACATCAAATACTTCTGCCAGAGCTCACTCACCACATCCTCCGCATCGAGTTTGCCTCGAGCGTGGGAGAGTGGAACGGTAGTGGTGGTGGACGACGTGGGGACGGAGTCCAACGGTGGGAAAGCATCCATTGGATGATTGTGATCATCGATTAACGACCAGTTGTGGGGGGAGACGGGAGTGGTGAAACCGTGGCCGGTCAGAATGGTTATTACCTCGTAAGAACCGCCCAATTTGCACAGCATTATCAGCAATGGAAATTGGTCCGTCTATGTTAAGGGAGCAGAGAAGCGATACAAAGGCTAAACGATTGGGTACCATAAACAATCGCAACATTACCAGGCTGCTTCGTGGACCGGGCAGGTGTCTGCCTCGTACGACATCGATAATCCGTTCATACTATCATGAATTATTGTAATAACGCTAAAGAGTTGTTTCCGAGCTGCAACGCTTCTCAGTGCCTCTCAAATGGATTCTTAAACGTGTCGTGCAAGGAAGAAATGTGATAGATAACATAGCGTCTACCACATCAACAATTATATTTAATAATAATAATAATATACATTTATCTTAGAACAATGAAAGTTGGAGAAAGTAAACTTGTAAGGACAAAGCAGGTCATTTAACTGATTACTAGAATGGTTTTACTTCGATGTGAAAAAGCAGTGCTTAAACAAATTTGATAAAAAATTTTACATCTAAGCACCTGCATTTGATTAAACTCGGTGGCGAGGTAATCGAGACGTGGTTGCATCCAATGCAGAACATTAGTCCTCGCGCCCTCGAGGGTAACATCCCAGGGCCAGATCTTGAGCTGATTCGCTTCCATAAACTGATTCATCTGTTGCGAGCAGAGCAGACGGTTGCAGAAGATGTGTGCTGCCACACTGTGATCATGGTGCAGGTAAATGAAGAGAGGTTTGCGCTGGAAGCATGAAAGAGAACAGTAACTTAAGGGGAAGACACAACGTTGCCCCATTACTCCAAGGAAAAAGAACGTACATCAACAACACGGGGGGTGTTGAAGCACTGACTCAAGGCCTCATTGAAGGGACAAAGGAGAAAGGGTGGAATGCAGTCTTCGGGGTTCGAACAGTAGCGCTGAATAAACACTTGATAAAAATTTTCTAACGCTTCCTGGGGAGAATCGATAAGACTCTGAGGAACTGCAAAGAAAAATGGAGTTTCAATGTCAAATCGAAAAGCCAACTTCAGAATGACTCGAAGAGGAAGTCATGATTTTGTTAATCTAACGGTGACGAAGAAGCAAAGTCTGAGGACGGAAACTTGATCGAATTACGAAAGTGTTCCAGACCATCTGTGAGCTGAATTGAATGCAAGTGACCTTAGTGCGATGTGTTGCACTTAAACCCACCTTAACTGAGCATTCAGAAGTGTTTAAACATAAACTGCCTAGTCGTTCCGACTTATCAACTGCGTGTCGGCAGGATTCGATTCGTATGACTCCATGAAGCTCCAGTGAATGAGACCAGTGTCGTGATAAACACCAGTTGATTAAACTAAATACATACATGAAATATGAAACAGTATCGCCGTTGATACACCTGCACCTCAACATATTGGCGACCAGCAATGCTTACATTACGCAAACATGCGATGTACTTGCAGCTTATAGAAGATGTCGGCCTCAAATCGTGCTATAAATATATTGCATAGCTAAAAATTAGACTTCCAACGCTCTTATTCTAAAGAGTATCGTATGGCTTGAGCTTTTTGAGCAGTAGTGCCATTTAATGAAAAAAGAAATGGGTAAATCGATACATGAATTACAAGTCCAGATTGGTTAAAAGCTAGCACTTAAAAGAACAATTTAGCCCGTTATCGGATAAGAGGGGAGCACCTTATCAAAACTAATCTCTTATCAAATTAGCGGCCTAGATCTCCTGGCTCCCTCTTATGGATAAGATCCGAAATGCTTAGCCTTCGATCTACTATGATTACTAATTAACAGAACTGTATTCTGCAGCATATTTTGGCAAGCAAATATTTCACAGACGACAACTTACTCAAAGGCAGGGAGTGAGGATTGGTACTATCACTGACAAAGGCCATTCCATCATTTGGGTCGTCAATATCTGAGTAAATGGTGAAGTCACCATCATCGTCCAATTCCTGTATTAAAGCAAAGATATTCAGATATTCGACGGTTCTAAATAACGGCGGCACAGTTTAACATGGAAAAGCACAGAAGTTTTACTTGATTTCTGCCATAAGGGTGTGTGGTTGCGGTAGGAAACTACAAAGTCATCTTTTTATCCTTTTTTGTATAATAAAGAAGAAAAATAAGTGGAAAAAACTGGTAAAAAAGACCTTAGAGAAGTCACAAACACGAGTATTCATTTTCTCTGATTGGCGTGTGCTTTTACAACTCTGTGTATTTGTGTGCATCATTTAACAAAACCCAGTTGCACTAGTAGCACACAGAATGACGCAAATGACATCACGACGCGAAAGGCAGTTGGAAGCGCAAGTACACTTCGGCGTCTATAACTGGTGAGCTCGACCAAGCTAATATTGACTATCCAGGACCTGGCACCTCACCAAAGAATGAGCTGAAAGTGGTGTTTTAGACGATGAATGGCATGGACCATCATCAACAATAACCAGCTCCTACCGCCAAAACAATAAGAAAACTAAACTTATCAGCATTACTAAGTCAACTCAGCTGATTTGTAGGAGGAGCGAAACCCGAACTTACCATGATGCGAAAGGCAGTTACAAAGGCCAGCGAAAATAATCTACATCCTCCACCAAAATTCTGGTAGTGATGGTTCCAGTCACGTGCATGCATATATCAAGCACGCGATGGGGCAAAATATGCACCGAAAAAAATCAATAGGTGGAAGGACATACACACACGTCCACTTTAGCATTACTTTGGCCGAAATCGCATCCTCTTCTACTCGCAGATGTGGTACAAAAGGTGGTATTTCAAGCGACAACGCCTACGCGAACCGCTAATATCGCGATTGCAAAAGAGCATTTGTAACTCAAGCGCGTGAGTTGGCGATGATCTTGTGACGAAATCAACCACCTAGGTAACTCACCTGGCTTAGATCATAATGAATTTTCTTTTTCGATCTTTGAGGCCGACGATTGTCCTCGCTAGTGGCAACATGGGCACTCGACGATGAAGACTGAGAGGTGGTAGGGGCTTGCGAATTTGCAAGCTAAAAGAAAACGGACGCACCCATATTGATCTACGCAAAGCAAGAAAGGAATGCGTCTGGTACTATCCTACCTCAAGGATGTAGGAATTATCGTGCCTGAGGTTGTAGCGCTGAAGCTTGTGTTCGCTAGACACGTTGGAAGACATATTCAAGTCCCTTACCATTGCTTCCAAACTTGACGAAACCCCGGATTCCGGGAGAGACCAAACCTGATTTGACACGGAAATGCCAGACTCCCTAGCAGCTGAGCGTTTCAAACCAGAGAGACTTGTGGCCTCGCAGATGTTTCGCAGACGAATGACCCTACCGTCGACTGAACGGGTGTTTGTCGCACCGTTGCGTTGGTGAGAAGACCCCGTTAGACGAACTCGCAGATCTAGTGCAGTTGGAAGGGAGGCATTTTCCTGACCTGCTACGGCAGTATTCGACCTATAGGGTTTAAAAATTCCGTTACGTACATTTTTTATGCGTAGTGACAAAGACAAGACTTACCGAGCTCTGTATCGTCTAACCAACCGAGCAGTCCATGAGTTGTTCAGTGGAAGATGCAGACTTCGAAGAGTTACCTTAAACAAAAACGACCCAAAATTCCACGAAGGCATGCGGTTTCTAGCACTAACTACTTTGCAATATCTTACATGATCATTCACACTGCTCTGATCGCGCATTCCATCGAGACGCAGGGCAACTAACAAAGCTGCTCTGTCCGAAGGTAATCCAGAATTCTCAGCCGCTCGAATAAAATTGTCGCGGTGCTTGTCGACCAAACGCCGTTTAAATTCACCGAACGTGATCGAGTCGCGTATATTCTCCACACTAATAATCACAAATTCCTTTTTAGTATCATCCATGCAAAGCGTAATTTCGAAGTTTAACAGCCTCGAATGTGGACTATGCGCGGAGTCGAGCGAGGCGCTATGGAGAGAAGATTCCAAATCGGTTTGTGATGAATCTTAAGTAAAAAGATTAAAGTAGTTACAAAGCGCAAATTTGATTTGAAAAAGTACCACCGGGTTTTTTATCGACAAGGAAAAATTCTACTGCCGACTCTATATTCCAGTCGAACTGTTGAAGGATTTCTTCAGCAGTTTCCCTCTGTGCAATGCCCGTAAGTTCCTAAAAAAATATTTGCTGCACAACAGTTTACTTGAAATTGTTCAACTAAGTCCATTTGCGCACCCACTGAACAGCAAAAAACCAATGAGGGTAAATGAACTTTCTCGTACAGTGCGGTTACCTGACCAATTAGTCAAACAATGCCTTTGTTTTCCTGCAGATGTAAATAAAGAATTATTTTTTCAAAAACTTATTTTGAATATTTTGGCAGTAATGTTAGTGCAACAAGCCCACTACTAAGGCAAATTGTGCTTGAGTTTACCAGTACTTTCTAGCAATTTCATACCACGTCATATTAGAAGAATAGCGATCAGCTATCATTATTTTGCAAAATATTTAGCTGAAGTACGTGACAACTAGATGTTTCTTGGCACTTCCACTTATTATCATGACCCTTCCTCTCACACAGTCGTCCAGGGAGCGCCTGAAGTATCTCAGTTCAGCTGTTATCTTTTATTAGAGGAGGAAGAAGCATGTAGAACCCACTCAGAGAAACCCCATTGTAGCGTCCCAAAACCCTTTTGAAGGCAAAAGAAGGCAGAATGCTGGGGTGGAATACATATATTCAAAGGACAGAAGGGAACAAGCTGCTGGCATGGCCTAGCGGCCAGCCTACGCAGCTATGACAATATGGCCGCCTCTGTGCCCTTGACCGAAACCGGTAGTTCCAAAAAGCAAAGTACCACATTGTCCCTCTCCTCTTTCGAGCGTCGTCCCCGACGCGCCCCTTGGTATGCCTCCCGCGTCAGCCATCACAACATACTCAGTGCTGCAAGAAGCACCCACGAGCTGACCATGCCAGTCGCCGACATTTGACGCGATTGAGGTGATGCTTGACACCAACGTCAGTCATCCCTCATGGCAATTCGATTAGATTTCAAGTTCCGCTTGGCTTGGGAACAGAAGCTCAGAATAAGTGGTTCTGCTGACCATCATTATGTGCGTAGGGAGGCGTTAGCACGCCGATCTCCTTAAGCATGGTCCATGGCTAGTGTCGCTTCAGTTGTTGATAGCTTTCTTGTAGAACACGGAGATGGGGCAGATGCCGGAGGCGAACTTCGCTCTTGTTCCATTCGTAGCAAATACACTTCCTTCGCACCGCTGCAACATCCCACAAGCGGTAGAGATCGGGACAAAAACCCATATAGAGTCGAGTTCGCTTTCCGCTGCCACCATTGTAGCGTCCCTTGGCTCCCTCGAAGGCAAAAGAGGGCAGAATACCAGGGTGGACATATATTCAACGGGCAGAGGGGAATAAGCTGTTAGCATGGCCCAGAGGTCGGCCTACGCAGCTAGGGCAATATGGCCACCTCTGTGACCTTCACCGAAACCGGTAGTTCCAACAAACAAAGTACTACACCCATACCTTACTTGATCTGTTACCTATGAACGCCGGAGATGACCAGCTCTATATTGGGTATGAACTCGACTTTGCCTTGGATTCTTGTGCATGCTGTGCATTCTTTAAAAGGCTATTCCGGATGTAATATTTGGCTTGTTTGAACCATCGGTTTTGGTCCGAGAGACGGAGGTGACCTTATTGCCCTAGTTGCGTAGGCTGGCAGCTTATCTCCCTCTGCCTGAAGAATATATATATATATATATATATATATATATATTCTACCCCAGTCTTCTGCCTTCTTTTGCCTTCGAGGGAACCTCGGGACGCTACACCAGATTCTAGTAACAGAGCGGCGCGGAAATGGCCTACCGTCACAGGTGTCGACACCGACTCGCATAGGGCTCTTGCGATAACGTCAGCCAGAACAGACTATTTACCTACTTCAAATTTACTGCGTTACAAGGGAAACGGTGGGACCAATTGGGCATAACATCAGGAACCTTCGAAACGTAACAGCCACTGCTGAGCCTCTTCCCAATGTACCCATACCTATTTGAACTTGGCGCTCCATGAATCCCTTCCATAAAACCTGCATGCCTAAAATCTTAGCATTTCAACTCTTGAAGCCACCATCAGCACACTGTTTTCCGGGAACTCAATCCCAACTGTCACAGTAACGAAGTCTCCTCCAGCAATAGAATTATTCTATCAAGAATTGTCCCGGCGCAATTGATCCCATATCCATTCGACTAATAACCCCACAAAAACCATTTAAGAATGTTCTCGCCCCTTTTTTTAACTGATTCTGCTCCACATTGGACCGAATTACAGAAGGAATCTTAACAACGCCGCATGCATGCACAGCTTCACCAATATTGAATCTTAATCCACCTTTAGTGGAAGCACTAAAGGCTCATCAAAATGCAGTTATTTAATAATAATCGCAGTCGCAATAGTAGTAGTAGTAGTGAAAGAGATGAGAGCAAGTCTGAACACGCACATATTAGAAGCATAGGGAGTGAAAGAAGGCAGGGGGAGGAACCACAGTGCTTTAATGGCGCCGGGCAAAATAGGGAACCTATCGGTCCAAGTAGGTAAGTTTGCATATAGAAAAAAGACGGCAGGAGCGGCAGACAGTCGGCAAGAAAGAGAGGGCGAAAGAATGAAGAGGGAGACAAGGCGGAAAAGGAGATACCAGCAAGCAAGCTAGCCAAGCGGGCAAGTGGACAGGCGGAGCAGGAGAGTGAAGGTGAGAGATCAATTCATGTGGCGCTGTAGCTTTCCTATCTGTCCGCCTGTCTGTCACCTCTCTTTTCTCCCCGGTCCAGCGACCGGCTTGCGTGCGTGTGTGGAAGAGAAGAGGAGCAAGGAGAGGGAGAGATAACATCTAGCCAGTGGGGTTTGAGCGCTAGATTCGTGGGGTGAAGTTGCGTACCTCGTTGAAGATCATCTCCTTCCACTCCTCCACTGATCGACTTTGGCTGTCCACATCGGGGGCGTAACACCCAGGAGGTGGCTACAAGTGGGAGGGGGGTGAAAAAGACACCAAACCGGGTAACTGGGGTCAGTAGACGTAAGAGAAATGTAATTCGGTCTCCATAATGGTGGAGTGAGGTCCCATTCATACCACACATACCGCTAGCCTCTCAGTTCCTCTGTACCTTTACAATAAGACGAATTCCAGAATCGCATGCAATAAAATAAATTAACAGGAATAATCCAATAAAATAAGATAAAAGCGATTGGCTAGTAGCTTACAAATGGTGAAAAGAAATTCAAGTAAAAGTGGTTTAATTCTGTTGTAGAATACCAATTGCCCACACAGACCTTTCCAATCGTCCCCAACACACGCAAGTGACGTGAGCTTCTGGACATGAAATCTGTGCTACCAACCTTTCGCTCCCTTTGTGTGGCGATAGTAAGACCCGTTACAGGCCCACATACCTTAAATACCTTCTGAACTAACCCAGAAACTACAAATTACCGCACTACGGAGTGTCTTCTCCATAAATACGCATACCTTTTGCGTTGTGGTTAGAAAAAGGTGAAACACTTAAACGGCCTGCAAAAGAAAGCCGCAGTCCATCCAAAGGTCAACGTTGTGCCATACATCAGACTTCTAAGAAAATGGAAAATCAAATGCGGCAAAAGTCTAATGTTACGGAGCGAGGTCAAGAGGGATAGGGAAGAGTAAAGGTGGTAGTCGTTTGACTCCAAACAGCAATGACCAAGCTAACCAGCAGAACTTGGGCTCCCCGATCTTTGTTGCAAGTGTGGTTTAACTTGCATAAGCTCTTTGATCTCCGCAGGGTTTAACCATCACATTACCATGGGACAACCTATCAACAGTCCGCTAACCTCTAGACGCCATAGCAGCGTTCTCTTCCGGGAATAAAAGGAAAAAGTGCTACCTCTAAAGAGGCTCCGAAAAGTCCATCTCGTTGGGATCTTATCATGTCTCTATGACCCCATTGGTGTGCCATTAGCTTAATCAAAGCCCTTATTTATGCCTGAAATGGGGAGTCTATTTAGTGAAAACGATAGCGGCCTTCGAGGTGGTGTAGTGTTCAGTCATTACCAATGCGACTGGCTGCCCCAACACCTCAAGCTTTTTTTCAGCGTGAATGCGTCTGGGACTGCTGAAAGGTGAGTCATGCAAATGAGAAGAATGATGAAGAGGACAAAACCTTAACTACAAATGAAAACAATTGCCATCTCCGAGTCGCGTCACGTTTCACCACAGAAGATGAGAGGTGACATCAAGGTTGTCCGATGCATCAAAAGGAGAGCCATTCAGCTCACAAACAACCGGTAAGAGCAAACAATCACTGAATTATGTAGCCTCGTTGTGGCAACTAAGGTGGGATTATCAAAACAGCAATTTATAACTCGAAAGTGAGAGAACCTGATAACTGCTAGACTCCGCCAGAGGGAACAAGGCCCTTACCAATGGTCAGGATACGGGAGTGGGGCTGAGCTGGTAATCATGAACATCCCTCCAGATTATTGCCAATTTCCATCTTCGAAAGGTAGCAGTCGGACAAATCAACTATTTATCATTCGAAAGGGAAAACCCCATCCTTTGAATATTTTGAGTCGGCAGAAAAACCGCCTTTCTGCACCTTCATGCCGCCGCATATTCACATTCCAAAAGAGTAAAAGGGTGCATAGGGCTTTCATTGGTTGGAAGTTGAAGTGAAATTCGCGTGGAGACACCCGTTTGGATCCATTCCTGTGACCCTGCATTCAACGACAGAAATTCGGAGCCCTATTGGACTGATTGACTCAGGTATATCACCATCTGCTCATGTCAAGTGACATTTCGGATTTAAACTTATTTGGAATTTGACTGCATTCATAAAGACAGCTCCGAAAAAGGGTAGAATAAAAGACCCATTCTGAAAACTACTCATAATTGACTTTGGAATTATCTCCAGGGTTCGACGGGATGCATTAAAAGAAGCAAAGGAGAATGATAGATCGAAAGATACTGAAAGATACAGTAAGAACGCAAAATGCAGCTTTCGCTTGCCTCGAAAAGGAACGAAGATCTAGAATGAAAATGATCTAATTTAGAAACCAAAAGGTCTCAGCCTCTTCGTCACCTTCAACTCATCGAATGGCCGCATAAGTAAAATTGGGGTCAGGAACTTTCACAACAAGCCTTGAAAAAAGCCCTGTACCAGAGAGCGAAGAATGGGCTTACCCCGTTGATTTCGGCATCGTCACTCCAGAGGCTGACATAGGGGTGTCTGAGAGCCTCGTCTACGGTGATTCGCTCCACCGGGTCGATAACCAGCATGCGACTGAGGAGGTCCCGCGCCATGGCTGGGTTGAGATCAGCGTGCCTCTGTGCGAAAAGGCATTTACAATGCTAACAACTACCCATACGCAAGCAAACTAAATGGCTGTGAGAATGAGAGAATATTCACGTAATTGGCCAATGATCGTGTTCGAGCTCTTATAACGCTCCGATATTGCAACTTATAGGACCAAAAAGAGTGGGAATGTGCGGGTGATCCAGTGCACCCAGGCCCGACAAAGCGAAGGAAAGTTTCAGACTATGACAGAGGTCAAATTTTCAGTAAGTCATGCAGTTAATCTGAACTAATGAAAAGCCTTCCGAGGTCACTTTCAAAGAGACCAATAATAGACTATTATCAACAAAAGGCCAAGAGGCTAAACTTTGATCGAACGTGACATTTTGGGGCGTTTGAGCCAAGTGCAGCTCGAATCTTGTTTTAAAGTGGCGACACGCCTTAATAGTAATAACCTTGCTAAACGATGAGCCAGACCAAAAAACTGGATGGATGAAGACAAAGTGCAACACCTCAGCTTCAGGATCTTAGCTCTTGATTGGGAGCATCCATGGGTAAAGCTACAAAGAGGCATGGAAATGCAAAAAAAATAAAGAATTGCAACCGACCATTCAAATACATATTTTTAATTTACAGTAACATTTTAGAGTTGAAAAGTCCACCACAAATGACAAAAATAAACATGTAGATAAAACGCTATCTGAGATCGCATTGAAAGACGGAAAAAGTAAGATGATGACAGGTTGTGGGACCCGTCTAGGTTGAGCACCTGGAGGACGAGCGAGCAGGCAGGTGAAAAATTACCCGCTGCCAAATGGTGCAGAGTTTTCGATGCGAAACTGACGACTAACTGGTTTTGTTTGTAAAGAAATCGGTACCAATGGAAAGAAGCAAGGTGAGGGTTAGAGTTATATAGCACTTGAGTGAAATGACAATGCTAGAATTTTCAACATAGGTATTGCATCAAGGGAGTAACGGAGCACATAAAGCTTTAATTCCCCTAATCCAACAAAGTATGAGTTAAAAATCATCTCCATAAGAGGGCCTTTTCAAAGCATGGTGCATTAAACTAACAGACATGCTAGTTAAGCAAGATGTGAACTTGACAAGCATCAAAAGGTACAGCTTGCTTTCTTTTCCAGGTGGTGTCAAAGGGAGATCGAGACAGAGCGTAAGAAGGGTGTCAATCGCCAGATCCAATTAATTCAAACAATCTTCAAGGCAGATGTAAAAGTAACAAAGCCAATTCAAGCAGAGAGTCAAAGACCAGCTCAAGTGGGTCAAGAGAATATATCAACAAAAAAAAACGATGCGTGGAGACAACAGAGCCACTCTTAATGAAGACGGCATTGAATATGGTACCACTTGAACGATTTTTAAGAGCAAACTAACGAGAGGCGAAAAATGTCAAAATGGAGGAATAAAGCGTTCTGGCATTAAAATTCAAAAGATGGATGTTTTTCGACAATAAAGACAGATGAGAATGGAAGAGACAGGGGCATACCCGGCTGGGTTCGGGGAAGACATCGTCGGGGAACAAGGTCTCAAAGGAGCGTCGGGGCACGTGGGGTCGGGAGAGGACGTAGTTGCGCACATCGCGATCCAGACGATCGATGAATTCGCGAGAGGGCGTACCCAATTCGGCAGTGATCTTGCTCCACTGGTCGATATGGTCGGTACCTGGGAAGAAGGTGCGCTCTAACACCATCTCTGCGAAGATGCACCCCACCGACCAGATGTCAACGTTCGCAGTGTAGCCCATACCCAGGATCACCTCCGGAGCACGGTAGTAGCTGCCGAGAGCAAAGGCAATAATACGACTGCATCAGATTCTTCTACCTCCAGTATCCTGGGGTCCAGCTAGCAGTGGCGGCCTTGTAATACCTAGATAATAAACCTAATCACCGACTAGCGTTTTAGGGAGGGGAGAGGCAGAGAACTCGAAGGCTACCTTAATGGCAATAGTAAGCAAACACACTTTCAATAAGCGCATCCCACTTTTCGCATTCCGCAGCGTCACAGAATGAAAACATCCGCTCCAGATGCC
The DNA here is from genome assembly GCA_036345935.2 of Taenia hydatigena. Classification (NCBI taxonomy): domain Eukaryota; kingdom Metazoa; phylum Platyhelminthes; class Cestoda; order Cyclophyllidea; family Taeniidae; genus Taenia; species Taenia hydatigena. The sequence continues at coordinate 15,498,898 of JADWOT020000004.1, forward strand.
TCGTTCTACGAGGAGGGGCAGTGGGGCTGCATCCAACCTTGGCAACTACTTTAACCTCTGGTCTTGAGTGGCAGCCAATGTATCAAGATCAAGAAAGAGCGAATTAAAGATGTCCTCGGAATACTGCTAACAACTGTGTTATGAGCGCATTCATAGTCGAGGTTTGAGGACAAAATAGGGCCCCTTATAAGCGTTTTTTTTAAATTCGGTGATTGCCATGATGAATGTTTGCTGCAGAATATTGCCCAGCTTTCAACACTAATCACTTAATTTTCACATCCTATCTATCCATGGCACACATTCATGGCATAGGACTTTGTCGATAGAGGGAGACAAGTTCAAAAACGGTGTTTCCAATCAACGCTCATTTGTTGAATGCGTGCGGAACCTATTCTACATCGTTAGCCTTTGAAAGATGGAACGTGAGTGAATAAGGGAAGGGGATGACATAACTACTTTAAAGCTCACTCCCTTCCCCATGAGTAGCATACTTTTATTAATAAGAACTTGATGGGGTGCATGTAATGGTGATGAAACTTAAAAGCTCATTTCAGAAGAAGGAACATTTACCGAGTGACCACATAGGGTGTCATCATAAAGTTCTCGGTGCCGGAGCGCGCGAGACCGAAGTCAAGGATCTTGAGGGTGCAATCATGCTTCACCGCAATGTTATTGGGTTTGAGGTCGCGGTGAATGATGCCCGCCATATGGAGGTGCTTTAGGCCACATAGAATTTGATACAACAGGAAGGAGAAGCGCTCGTGGTCCAACTCCATGTGGATCACCTGCCGTGCCAGTCAAAAACGAAAATAAGTACCCGATGTTATTTGCGTTGTACAAAAAACTACAGGAAGCCGCGTAAAATAAAACACAAACGCAATGAAAAGTACCGAAAATGAGTTGTCTGAGGTGATTAGCGATTTTATGTGAGCACCAACTGTGTGATTTCATCCAGAGTTTGGTAATACTCTTAACCCGACATAGAAGTGAAGAAATTGACGCCAAAACATCGAGAATTAGTTGCTCGAACTGATGCCATTGTACAGTGTCGAAACGAGGCTATTTTGACTTCTTTTAAGTTGTGTAACATTAAACATAAATCCAAATCAGTATTACTACCACATTTGATCAAAATAATGCTAGGAACCGGTCACTTTTTCCTCCAAATCTCGTACAGAGTCTATATTATCCAAGTTTTTGAGCCATGCGGAAGATTTCACGGAAATGTCTGCATTTCAAATCCAATTTGAGCTATTAATCATCCTGCACTATGATGATGCCAAAATGTCAGTACTGAAAGGGAAAGTATCATAACGACATTCTCAACGGCCACTAAATGTGGCGCTCAGAAGGCACGTCGGAAATGCCGCCCAAGAGCAAAAAGACGGCCATGAATGCCCAAGACAGAACATATTAATAATGAGAAGTAGACTTTCATTCCCCAAGTCAATCCACGAATATATTCCATTAATTAAATTTCTGGGAAAGATTAATCCCAATGAAGATAATTATGCATATGATGCTTATGGAGCTCAGCAAAGTTGAAAGCTTGCGCCAATTTTTTTTCAAAAAATCCAACACATTTATTTCCCTTGGTTATTGGGGTATAATGCTGAAGTGTTCAGTACCACGGGATTGAAGCTACTTTTATGAAGCAACTGCTAGATTCGGTATTACAAACACGGTTGTCAAAGTTATGCTTCGCACTGTAGCGTTTCCCCTCGTTTTTTTTTCACTTCGTGTGCTTACTCAAGTTCATAAACGATGCACAAAATAAGACGTCAATAAAATTCCCAAGTCACAAGTGAAATTTTGAGAAATCGACTCAAATCTCATGCTTCATCGAACGATCTCCGACCTCTACAAAGTATAATGGCTTGGTTCGCCTAATTTCAGAGATACGCTAGGTTTGCCTCAAACTCGCTTAAGCTAGAGGAATACAATGATAAGTAATGCGGAACAAATGCTCAAATGTCGAGAAAACTGAAGCAACTTTGATTGTTTTAGAAATGGCAGGGCCAGTCAACAAACCCTGGTAAAATCGCCTGTTGCAGGTCTTTTATAAACCCAGAGACATTCTAGTAAATTGCCGAGTCCTATTTCAATGATTAAAGCTGCTGAGTGCAATTTAACCGAGAGGATACGCTAAGGATGAGGTGTCAAAGTGAAACCCCATTGTCAGGCACAAAAACAAAATAAAGCCCGCAAGAAACATTGCAAACTACGGATACTTCCGTCGTTAGTCTGAATGGATATTATAACCTCATACAGTCAACAGGAATCGAGAGCTAGCCTTCCTCATTGTTGTCGATCCACGAAGGGACAAAATCAAAGCCAAAAAAACTGCTTCACACCATTTAGGAAGGATGAAATCAAATAACTAAAATGGGAGTGGATGTTATTCCTTCGGATAAAGACTACCAAAAAGTGAAAGAGGATTGGTTCAAAAATCAAACAGCCGGAGGAGTAACTCAACTTTACCTTACAGAAATTCAAGGACGAAATCCAAAGATAACAACCAGATATTTTGTCCAGCAATTTGAAAGGCAAACAAAATTCTACTCAATTATCCAATAATAAGAGGATTTTCCAAGTTGGAAAAAAAGGCCATTCAGAAGTGTGTAGTTTTCCATTTTGCATGGAGAAGATAGGGGCAGGTGTCGAGTTTGTGACAGTAGCGCGCACTTAAGGTATCCAAGATGACACTTCATGATAAATAGGCATCAACTCATTTTTTACCCTCTACGCGCTTCGCAGTCAATATGACTCACACTGCTGTCGTTGATGCTTGTGATTGTTGCTACTGCTCCCACCACTGAAGCCATGAGCAGGCGCGAGAAAAATGAAGCGCGAAAGAGGGAGAGGGGAAATTTTTCTTCCATTTCTCTCACATACACGGTGGGGCAGCTAAACACACACACACACACACACACACACACACACCCTTCACTTTGATCACTGGCAAGCGCCGAAACATAGCATACGCACACACGTACACGAACATGTCTGCACAAACAACAATACAGTGGAAGATCGACGCAGTGGTGCGGCATGAAAGGCTTGTGGCAATGCAATTCCAAAGTGAGCTAAAGAAAGGTCCTCCAATGCCGTATTTCAGAAGCACGATTTGAATTGTTAGCAGGAAATATAGGCAAATTTAAGTAAATATTTGGCACGAACAAAAAAGTTTACGTAATTACAAAGGGGACAATACGGTGCATTCCTAGAGAGAACAAAATGTAGAAGATGTCATAAAGCACCAGTGCCGAAGTGTAAAGCGAATTGTCTAAAATAGACAGAGTAGATCTTTGGAAACACGAGGACAGACTCACGTGAGACAGACTAGCATCCATAAGTTCCATAACCAAGTAGACATCCTGAAATTCGTCCAACGTAGACTGAGGGCTGAAGGCATCGAGGAGGGATATGATCTGTGAAGAAACGAAATTAGTTAAACAAAAAGAAAACGTGTTCTAATAAGTACGTTCAGCATTCAGCTACCACAATAATAGCAGCTACCTTAAATAGCGTCGAGGGTGCAAATTAACAGATACTTAATAACAACCGGAATCACCGACTATGTCATAACTAAAAGCATGCACTACGATGTGAGAGTATGGGAACGAGAACATACTTATCATAAAGGAAACCAAGGAAGTAAAGTGGAGCACTGATGTAAGGAGAGGTATGTAAGATCAAGAAAAGTTTAGAACATAACAAATCCTTGCAGCAACCAGGAGATACCTTTTAAACATCCTAAGAGCCCCAACGACGGCAAAAGAGCCTTAAGGCACTATTGTAACTGTGGATTCAGGATAAGCAGGTAAAACCGGTGAAGTTGGATAAAACTAGGAATGAAACCATGGTGCTTACATTCCTGTGATTGACGAGTTTCATAAGAACGATTTCACGGTATGCGCGCTTTGCATGGGTCACATTTTGGAATGGATGCGTCAATTTCTTAATCGCAACTTTGCGCTGAGAAACCGAGTCGAAAGCGGAGCTACATCAGAGATCAACGAAAGGAACAATGAACTCATGCTTGCATATAACAGGATTAAATGAATGACAAAAAAGCAGCAAAAGCCAAAACCAAAACCGTGGTTACTCACCCGTAAGACGCCTAAGTACGCGGCAAAAGGGGATAATTGATTGTGTAACTGACAAAAATGCTGCATAAACAATAAGCATGAGCAAAGTAATAGGGTCAATTACTCAAAAAAATAGCCTGTCAGTGATTTAAAAAAAAAATTTAAGCTTACACAACATAACCCTGAGCACCGGTTCCGATAGGTCGCAGCCCAGAATAACGATCAGGAATAACAAATTGCGACTCTCCTACAGTTTCAACATGAAAGTTCGGTGGGATTTGAGGAATGGAAGCGGAATATTCGGTGGGATTATCTGTAACTGGCATCATAAACCGACTGTAGAAAAAAATAAATCTTATCTCCAGCAGCCGATTAACACGAATTGTACAAGACCGCCGGAAAAACGACTGAGCAAAACAAGCACAGGTGTATGTTAAGCGCCTAAATTTAAAGAGGTTCTTAAGCAATATGGCCTAATGAGAAATTACTCGCGCATTCCAAACCAATTTTCGAGACTTTGATATTTAGTAAAGGTTTGAACGCATTCGAAATAAAATGTTTAAATGAAGACGGCATTTCCCAGAAAGTCAGTATTTTGGGCCATATTGTGTAATTATAAAAAAGGTGCTACGACAAATGTAGCATTCCGGGACTTTTTTGAGGGCGAAAAGGCATAACACTCGGACGCAATATACGTATTTAATGAACAGAGGGTATGGGGCTGCTGGCATGTTCCGAAATCGAAGCCGACAGTCATAGCAAACAAAGTATTACAACAAGCGCTCTAGATATGCTCGTTGTGGACAGGAGTCGCTAATTTTTGCACCGCTTTTCAGGTGTACTTTAATGCTTACAACGGTTGATTACTGTCGGTCTTCAATTTTATGCAAGCTATTTTCATCTCTCGAAGTAAAAAATTGCCAACTTTTTTGTAAGCATTACATTCTGGGTTGAAGAACCATATTTTAATTTAGCTGAAGGAGTTTTCGACTTTTCTTTTGCCTACAGACAATTATTATCTGCTCTATGGTTTCCTTTTTCGCTTCAACATTATCGGTAACATAAAAACTGATATTATAGCATTTTAAGACTTCCCTGGGGTGTTTCAAAAGCCACGCTGGTATATCTGAGAGACACTGGGTGTAACTTTACACAAGAGCCTCATTCATTCACTCTTTCAACTCACTCCCTGAAACGTAGTCGGTGCTTGAAATGCAGCTAACAGTCCGGTAGTGGCAGCTGTTGCATTGTCATGGCTGTACTTACGATAATTTTTTTTGTCTCATTGACTTTATCGCACCTGCGATTTCATCTTCATTTAGGCCGCACGGATGCGTAGGCAGTGTCCCGAGCCCTAATAAATCGAATTTGTGCGAATATAAACAACATTTGCAAGCTTTGAAGAAGTCCTGGCACAGATCAAAAGCCACCTCACAGAGACAAAGTACACTGTAGCGTCCCGAGGCTCTTTCGAAGGCAAAAGAAGGCAGAATGCTAGAGTAGAATATATGTATATATTCAACGGACAGAGGGAAATAGGCTGCTGGCATGGCCCGGAGGCCAGCCCACGCAAGTCGGGCAGTACGGCCACCTCTGCGACCTTGACAGAAACCGGTATTTCCAACAAACAAAGTACTACACACACCATGCAGGAGCTATATTACAATAAAGTTAATATCGAATCAAATTATTGCAGGAAACTTATGGGTAATCTTCTATTTTTTGCACCAGCATCTGTCTATTAGGCAGAATCTATGGTTGCAATACATGGATTGCTCGTTTAACTCTCGGTTTTCGTGAAGTTACTTAGGTGTTCAGTCATTGTACTTACTTTGGATAGGTAGTCTCCGAGACTATTTGTTCGTTATGCGCATTTTAGTCTGCACATAAGCATTTCTTTGGTTTATGTCCATGTGTTAGTTTTTTGCATATGTCTACTTTTATCATCCTAATGAAAATGGCCAGAGACTAAGGGGGAGGTAATCCAGTAGCGCTTTGTATATAATCACGTGCCAAAGATTTTTTTGTGAAATAGTTGGGAATGACACTTTAATAAACTTTTTAGTCATGGTGCTAATTTAGTTTTAAAACACCATGCTGTTTGTTTGAATCTGCTGCGTTAAGTAGTTAGTGTATGCCGTGTCTTTAAATTCCACTCATGCAATGATACCTAAAACATTGCTGAACGTCAAAACTGGAACCGATAATTTCGTGCTCAATGATTATTTACCGGCGCTTTCAGAATTCGGTCATGTGGAACCTCACCTTGAGCTGCCCAGAGAGCGAACTGTTTTTAATGCGCCAAAAAAGGTGACTTCATATACATACATACATATACATATATATCTACAACGTAAATTCCCATGAAGCTCCATTTTATGAATGAGCCTACAGGAATCCTAATTTCCAGGCATGTATTATAATTCAACATAGTCATCCATCCCTAATGCGGTTTTATCCTTTCTTAAAAATCTATCATGGTGTCAACAAATATTTAGGCTCTCTGTGTGGATCCATGTTTCGAATCCATACTTTTCGCATTGCAACCTATTGAGTCAGTTTTACCCCGAATTTTGTTCTCCGGTTTTTAACTGTCCATTATCACTGATATAGTGACTTTATTTTTGGATAATGCTTTTGTATTCCCGTAAACGAATTTGAGTTCTCACTTTGTCGACAATTTAATCTCGCTTTTGACAGGTTGACAAACCGTTTTTTTGCTTATTTCATCTTCGGGTTAACCATTCAAAATGCCTTTCCACTTAAGCTTCATGGGTCCTGCTGCGAACACTTTTCACCGTAATTGCATTATTTTTTCGTCTTGACAACAAAGTTAATGCATGTCTTCCTGAAAAGGCCTGCCGTAACCTAGGCCCTGGTGTCACTCCCATGCGCTTTCCCTATCTGAATTTGCTAACTTATTTGACAGAAAATGCAAAGATGCATGGGATTTTTAAATATATTGAGCGGCCGGTAGCACTTGAGTGAGTCTAAATCAACAAATTTTACTGCGATCCGTAGTTCCACGAAACGGTACACGTCTACGACGCCATCGATCCGAGGAAAATCGAAACATTCAATCCGAAACTGCGTCGAGACGATAGACAGCATGACAGGAGAGTCGGACTAAACATTGCTGAGGAGGTTAGTTCGCATCAGAACCTTCAAATAATTCTCACATACTTCAGCCGACTGTTCAACCTCCCTGATACCACCTTAGGAGGACGCTAAGCCAGTTCCGTCAAGAGTTTCATCAGATATTGGACACTACCTGAAGTGGCAATGCGATCCACAGGACCGATCTCATGTCCACATCCAACTGGTGGAAAATCAGTTCTTCCGACGCAACGGGGTAGACTTCAAGAATCTCATGGCAGATCAGGATCACTAGAGTGGATTGACCCTCTCATATTTAAGTACGATTTCGGTAGTGGGTGCTTCGATGATTATTAGTATAAGGAAACACCCTTTGTGTCAAATTGAAGTAAAAATGAGGTGTCGTGAATGCACAAGAACATTGACGCTTTGGCATATCTCAAAATATCATCTCGATCAGTTCAGGGAGAAGTGACAAAACGTTTAGATATGAAAAAGTTTGATTTGAATTTTTATCGAGTAATGATGTATTCTAGGGTTTTATTTACAACACGAACTTTAGTGACAAACCAGTCGACAAAAGGCAAGCTCTGCCCACACTTCATTGTCTCAAATGGTCCGGTATGGCATTCTCTATTAGTGGAACCTGATATTATTTAGTGTTAACTTGACGAAAAGTCCTAGAACAGTTCTGTTGGCTATGTTTAAAACAGTCATATGGATGTCGGATACTCTTAATCAAAGGGCAGTCTTTGTTCTAGTTTGAAGTAACAGAATTTTGATTAGTACAGTTGTGGGTCGTAATGACCGAATTTGTCCTCACTGTGTTAACTATGATCAATCAACACATTCAAGAAAGGCTGGGTCACTTTCCTGTTTTAAATGTTTTAATGAGTCCACCTCCATTACATGGATCGGCTTGAATGAGAGCTCACTTGTGCCAAGCACCTTTGGCCTTTGTGTGCGCTGAATAAACCTGGTCTATTGTAATTCTTCATTCTTCACTCGTGAGTTAAACACTTGAATGCTAAAAATGATACGAAAGTTGGGAGAAATGACAGAAATCTCGGTTTTCCAAAAAAAATGTCTTCAAAGGTGGCTGCTTACGCAAAACCACTCTCATTTGAAGTGTTTGAAGGCATTTTTATGCACTAACAGTCTACCAAGGCATTATTAACAAACGAGGTTGACTTAACCTTAATGAGTCCCTAAATTGAATGTAGGCGCTTACCAATCCTCCAGTGACTTCTTTATTCGTGTGTAAGCTGAAATGAGCGAGAACAGAAATTAGTTAACCGAAATATCTTTTAAAAACATAGGAAGAGGTGTTTTATTGTGGTCGTTTATTCTGCATGAAATTTTTGTCATGCAGTTGTGAGTGTGAGGAGATTTAGCGGTTAAAGGTGCCTGAAGATTTTTGCGCCATAATAATAATCAAATTGCATTCCAGCAACCACCTAGCCAGATCTATTTGTTGATCGCACTCCTTGCATCCATGGGGACACGATCAGGTCTTGAATTAACACTACTTTGATGTACCGCAATCCCCTCATTTCATGACAATAAAATACAAAAATTGCAATCGAAGAATGGAAATTAAGTGTCTCCGTTGTCCACGGCTTGGTATGCCAAGTTAATAGGGGATTTAAGGAAATATATCCAAAATAACAAGAAGGCTATCTTAGGGTCACTAGACGAAAAAATGGTGCTAGTGTATAAAAAAGGGCTCTTCTGTGGACTTTCTGGCACTAAAAAGCCTACTTCATTGTCAAGCGATTCCGGAGGTTTGAGTGATTACGCGCTCGCGTTAACCCCAATCCACTCGATGGATCAGGTTCTGTTGTTTTAAAAAATGAATTTCCCCCTTACTGTTTGAAATGTATTCGCGTCATTGTCAGCCCTCAACTTTTGTACCCCAGTTGTCAAGCGACTCGATGATTTTGCTACTTTTTTGTAAGAAAACCAGTCTACTTTAAATTTCAGCACAAAGGCTTGGCTCCCGAGCACAGGACATTAAAGTAATGCTTCTAGGATTTCCGTTTAGTCCAAGAATGTTTATTTTATAGGTAAGTAGTGGACGGTGAAATTGCACTTGGATTAAGGTGTATGAAAATAAAAGTAAAGAATGCAACAACAAGGACTGAAAAGGAAAAAGATAGGTAGTTAGGTCGATGGTTGGATAGCGGATGGATGGATAGGTAGAGAATTGGCTAGACGGATAAACGAAGAGATGATTAGATAACTGGATAGGCGGAGGGGAGGATACGTAATGGATGGGTGAATGGATAAGCGAACGATGGAGGGACGGGTAGATGGATAGATGTATGGTAGAATATGGGATAGACATTTAAATGGATAAATGTATGGGTGGGTGGGTGGATATGCGCATAAAGGGGAGCACATCAGAGGATCTGCTAACATTGGATAAGCTCAAATCAATATCATAACAGATTTGAGGATTTAAAATCCACAGGCCTGAGTGGTCGTACACATAGGTTGAGGGATTGATGGATAAATGAAAAGATAGATGGATGGGTAGACGGACGACTGCGTAACGAATGAATGGATTAATGGATAGGTGGAGGATAAACGAGTGGATACCAAATGGTATGATCAGCTGCTGAATATAAATACGGGCATATGAATAAATGGTCAAGTGGATGGCGAATGGATGGAGGGATGGATAGATGGATTAATACAAGGTGGAGGAATCAATAAATGAATGAATGAATGGATGAGTGGCTATCAAATAGCAAGACAAATAGATTTGGAACGGATGGAAGTATAGACAGATGGATGGATGTGCAGCGGGTGAATGAATGTACGGAAGGCTACGAAATGGTCATGGGATAAATGGATGCGGATATAAAAAGGGACACACCTGGAGACCTTGTGACACCAAGCAACTCATGTCAATTTCACAATAGATTTGGGAGTTTGAAAGCTACAGGTTTCAGCTACGGAGCACCTTATCTTGTCCTTAAACTATTCGCTGAAACATCTTCCATTGTCGCAAAAAAATTCGTTTCTACCACTTAAAATGCCGTATTGATCACTGCCAGCCCTCGACTTTTTGCAACATTCGTCAAAAGTCTCACTGATTGTGCTGCCTTTTTGGAACCCTTTTTAAGACGCACGATTAAAAAAGGCTGAAAGGGGGGAAAGGTAAATTGATAAGAAGACGAATGAATGAATGGGTGGATACTGGAAAAATGAACGAGTATATGATGAATGAATGGACGGATGGATAATGGACAATGGATAATGAAAATAGACGGATATTGAATGGATGGAGGGATGGATGTAATCGATGAGTGCATAATGGATGGGTGAATGGACTGAAAGATAGCGGATGGACAGAGGCCTGATAACATGAGTGGATACTGGGTAACTAGGTGGATGGATGCCCGATGGATGGGTGAATGGGTAGAGGGATGAAAGGAAACAGGTAGATAATTAAGTTGATAGGTGATTAATAAACATAAATGTTTGTGCATGAACTAATGAAATTATTGACCTTAAATGTATAGACACATTGATGAACAAATTGATGGAAGGAAAATATGTGAATGGTTGGTAGATAAAAGGTGGAACAATGAATAGGAAGGGGGTTTCAAAGGAACTCACATCTCTCCTGTACGTAGGTACGCACACGCCCAATTATATTAGCACGTCGACTGACCCGGCTGAAGGTGAGATCATTGCGAAAAGCGCCCAATTGAGCCATTTTCTCCTGCTCGCAGTGAGCCCGTCCACCATCCCTAATGCTGTCGGCAATGAAGTAGCCTGGAAATGAACGCTCATCAAAGGGATGGGCGGAGCGCACATCTGTTCCAATGCGTTTCCACTCCGCCGATGGCACGTCATTCGGTCGACACTGCGGTCGACACTTCTCCGCTGCCTCATCCGGCAAGTGTGTACTGTGGAGGAAGGAAAACACAAAACTTGAAAAGACACTAAGCCTCTCTACTCACCATCCTTTCCTTGCGTAGGACTAAAATGAAATTGGAAAATTAAAAATAAAAGTATGATTTTTTCAATTTTGAGGTAAGGTACCTCATGAATTTGAGAAGGATATTGTGCAAGCAGGAGATATGGGATTAGACTTGCTTTTTCCGAAAAAAAGCTCCCAAAAAACATATTAAATGCAAGCCTGCGTATAGAAAACAATTAGCTTTTTTCCTTTGTTCCTTATGTGAAACTGAAAAGCTTAGTCTGTATACTAAAATTCATTACGTCGTCTCCAACTTGACAGCCTAATACGTAGTGAAAGGAAACCCATCAATGCACCACTCACGCCAATTACAAAGAGGAAAAAGTTTTTACTTGTACATAAATAAAGCACTATACCGTAGTGATATTCCGTTTAATAATAAAGCTTGGACTTACTATTTCTGATCTTTAATAGTCTCATAAGCAGTCTCCACAATTTCCCTTGTCTTTTTGCTCGCTTGGCCAGTGTGCAGGTCGATCATCACCTCTACCAGGTCATGCGTATTCAACTGCATTCTCAGCTTTTTCAGAATCAAATTTGTCCTCAATTCATTCGTAATGAAGCGATGCCCTGCTTCCACATGAGAAACTTCTGGCCATGGCAATATCCTTAACCGTTCTTCCATCACCTTTGACTCCTTCTTCTCAGATGCGATCATCGAGGGTCGTGGAAATCGAATAATCGCCTGTACATCGGGAACTTCTTGCCATGCAACTCGACTTGGTGAAGGAGCAACAATGTCCCTCCTACGCGTGATTTCCTTTCGACTGATTCGACTAAACCAATGTGCGATTCGCTTTGACAGTCCCTCTTCAACTGAAATTGCCGTTAAGATCTCACTGGTCATTGTCTTTGTAGGTTCAGTCACCCGTGCCACGTAACTCACTCTCTCGTCCACATAGTGTTTGTGTGCTCTGACTAGCTTCAATGGTTGAATGTTCTTTATTGTCATATCTACGGGAGTGATCACTTCCACCTTCGGTATGTTGGCCTCCTCAAATTCATTTTCATGCAAAAACAAGTATCCCAATCGTTTTTGCTGATCTGGCAAAAGAGGAGGCAGTTTTGTGCGACCAGAAGGTGGAGGCGAAGGTGGAGGAGGTAAAAGAGGAGAGACACTGTAGGTACTTTCAATCTCTGCAAATTTATGAATAACCGGAGATAGATTTTCGCCCATCATTGTAGCCATTTTGAGCTCTAGTGGAGGAAGATGCATTGAAGTTGGCACAGAAGGCTGTTTTTGCAATACACCTTTAACTTTTGGCCTTCTCTTAATTGGCTTCTTCGTCATTGTTGAGATTCTCGAAACCAACTTAAGCGACTCCTTAACACGAGCGGATTTTGAAGTAGTAATTAAGGACTCTCCACGTTCACGCAATCGCAACTTTCTGGGATGAAAGAGAAATATGCCCAAATTTTGCAAGAACAAAGAGACGGTAGATGCAAGAATCATGATTACCTCCGTGAATGCTGTGCTTCCTCCTGCCTCAGTCTCGAGCTCTGATCATAGGCCTTCCTCTTTGCCGTGGCAGACACCTCCCCTAGGCGTTCATAGATAACAGAGAGCTGAAAAAAACCGAGTCCATTAATTCCTTGTGTTAGTTCAGGAGTGACAAAACTAAACTCATGAGTGTTTCTTTGTCTTTTGCAAAAACTGACTGCTTTGACTTACTGACTTTTTAGCTGCTTCCACAGCTGCCACGTGTCGTGCGAATTTCTCCCGTTGAATTTCCAGCTCCTTATTCTTTTCCAATAGTTTGACAATATCTCTCTTAAAGAAAGAAATGAATCAGGTTATAATACGAATGGTTAATAATCTAGAATGGTAATGGTAATGCCAGAATCTCGGCTAAATACATGACCATTATTGAAAGAATTTATTGCATCCATCCGTGACTTGTGAATTTGCTGAACTGGTTGTCCTACACTAATTAAAACCCGAGACACATGTCTGACACTACAAACAATAGTTTTAACTCCCAATGAGTTCACCAAAACTGATAATCAAATCAAATTCTTTTCGGAATTCAATAAATGAGGATTTTACGTTTAAACGTGTGCTCAGACACTACATTTAGCTTTGCATAAATATTTAAGAGAAGTGCATACCTCGACATTCACAGCGGAAGGTGATGGAAAGTCGGATAAATCAAATATCTAAAATGAAGGTTACAAAGACTTATTTGCCATGAGTCTCATTTGCCCACCATGATCCACCACCCCGCTTTTCAGCCGTCAAAGTTATGATAGTTGACAACACTTTTTAAAAAGGTAGCACCATATGATCGCTTTATAATGGGCAAAAATGATTGGGCTTCTACGAAATTGCAATTTTAAACCTTAGCATTAAGAAATAATAGTAAGTTTCTCCCACGAATATGACGCTAGACAAATAAAGTTACCGAGCCTGTGATTTCCTTTTTCAACGAAAAATAAACAGAAACTAAAAGCCTCTTATAGCATTATTTGCTTAAATAATCATTCCAACTTACTGCAGTTATGGCTTAAGAATATTTAGCTCAAAATGGTGTCTTGGTTATGGAAGCAAAAAATGGGGATAGTCAATTTGCATCTAACACGCTTTTATTTCCCAGTTGATCTGCCGAAAAGGGAAGCTTATGGTTATCATTTCGATCAATGAGAAATCCTGTCAACAAATACGGAGGATAAAAATGAAGATGAGGTGGTAAATTACTCCCTCTCCTCTCTTCCATTCCTAACCAGCTAAAGTGCAATGCTTCTCATAAGTTAGTACCGTGAATATATGATCTAATGAGGTCTTCGGCTGCGTTGCTTTGGCTGTTTCTGCTGAGGGGAAAGAAGACGACAAGGAGCCTTTCTTGCTTAACGCGCATTTTGCCGTCTTCGAAGGATAGATTTTAAGTGCAATTGTTTTAGTCTAAACAGGTAAGTAATTCTGATTACAATCCTTTTACTCAGGATCACACTAAGTGAGCACAGTACCATGGGGATGGAGCGGGTTTGCCTCCAAAGTGAAGAATGGATGGTAAATGGATCAATGGAGGGTAAGCATAGATCGTTTACTTAGCTGATCATTCATTCAATCTAAGAGCGACGCGTCCTTATAAGACACATAAAATCGGGTCCAGAGGGAGACATTGGTTGCCTTTTTATGTGCTTGTCATCTGTTGTGAACATGGGTGATGATAACTTGTTTAGTTTCAAGTTGGTACAGACATCTGAGCTCTTAGCACTAAAACCCAAGTCGGATATGACCACCTTAAACTCAACCCATTCAATTTGCTGACGACACCCAATCGTTTGATATTGAGAACAGACTTGCCCTCTGGTAGCAAATAAATACTTTTAAATTATAAAACAAATGTTTGCTTAATGATTTCATCTGATTAAAAACCCTTAATAGGATCACCCAAAATTTCAGGCTAAAAGGAGCAATTATGCTAGCAGAAGGGACGTTTTTTTCTATCCCAAGGGCCAGTGTTTTCTCCTAGCGGTTGTTATGCAATCTTAAGCATAATTCCTAATAAAGTCCAAGGCAAATCTCAATCGGATCTCATTGACTATGCTAAATTTTGCAGCATTGACTTGGCTATAAAGCGCGCTCAAAGGTTAAATGAAATTAGGCGATAATACACTAACCGATAAGGAGTCTGTCCTTTTAGATAGCATCGTCGAGCCAACTGGGACAAGAGGCAGTTCTTCTGAAATCTGAATTTGAGCAATTATACTTGGTTCCCTCGATTATTTACCTATTTATCGTATATGGTAGAATTTATAAGTGATTTGACCTTACGCTGATTAAAGCATCTTCACGACGCTTTAATTTGCGCTTGTAAACATTCGGGTCGTCAGAGAAATCTAAATTTATACAGCCTTTTAAGAAATTAGAATGGTTTTACAGGTCTGATACGAGCATTCATGCTTCTTCTTAGGCATTAAGTCGATTGAGATCAACTCGCTACTTACATGACCATGTCTTTTGTTTCGCAGACACCCTTACAATATATATTTGAATTTCAGAGTTAATTCTCAATCAAAATGATGAAGTCTGTACAGACAGACTCCACGAGGAAGTGAAAAACCACTTACACTCTCCAACTGCGGCAGCGGTGTGATCGGTGAAGTGTATAGCTTTTTCATCCGAGGCTTCCTAGCTTCCTAAAATTAGGCAAGCAGTCATTACCAAGGTTTGTAAAACAACATGACCACCATTAGGACTCAGACTGTTAAATATCCTAATTGTAACATCGAATGTTTTCATGTGAACTTTTTTCAAAACAATTTTTTTCCTAAATAGAGGTTTTACTTTTGCATGACAAGAGGACTCAAATTAAATGACAGAGTTACCTAAATATTTGCCTTCTGGTCGCAAAAATCAAATTATTAGACTGTAATTATGAGGATCTTGCCAAGATTACCGTATCCTTGTCGCGAATCAGTGCACCCTCATCAGGTAGCGGGTGAAAAGTTGTTGATGTCTCCTTCTGTTGACCCTGCAAGTAAATATATACAAGCATTAACTCATAACTGTATCATAATAGTGAACTGTTGCGGTAGTGTTTTCAGATATTAATATGCTACTCTTAAAATTTTATCATAAAAGCACACAACTTCATGCTCTTAGTTTGAAGACTTTGATTTACTTGCCCCATTACTATTTCTCAACTTAAGTTCTGGCTATTCAGACAATGTCGCTTAATAAGCAGCTAATTTTGAAACCGGATTCGCGAATAATCTGGTGCATATGGTATGTACGATACGATTTAAGCGCTGTTCTGATATAAAAATAATTGAATTGTACTATTGCCCTAGCTTCTGAACAGTTAAGGTGAATACTTTCCATGGCCTAATTTCCTGGAAAGGAACACACACCAAAACGGCAAATAAGAGAACTTTAAAAAATAGTCTAACGAAAGACTCATATAGAGCCAGTGTTAAAATCGTTAAAATGGATAGTTACAAAAGTAGAGAATAATTTTTTTACGGAAACTTTAAACAGATTAGCTATTAATCACTCCCCCCGATTCACTTTCCTGGGACAGTACTTCTGCTGATGGGAGTGCCAGGGTGTGGACAGCTTCCTGCAGAAGGGGATTTGGAAATGGAACAGAATTAAATGCAGCATATGAAAATGCAAGCAAAACATTGTTTTTAACTCCTCATTTTAGTTCGTGGAGGCACTTTGCTAATGCATATTCCGCCAAAGTATTATGACGTTTTTATTTCTATTAGGGGATGATAAACCTCAATGTGATGGAATAAAGGCATTCGGTGCGAACGGGACGCTGTGATGGCCCACACGGGAGGTTGACCAAGGAAGGCACCGGAGACGACGCTTAGAGGGTGCGAGGACTGCGTATCAATTTTATAAACTGATTCACTCCACATTTTGATTTCACGAGCACTGGAGTGCATAAAAAGCACTGTGCGTCCGGGTCATGCGAGTGGCCCTTCATCCATCCTGCATGGCACAATACACTTTCTTGTCCAGCATAATTGTATCATTCATCCCTAGAAATGACCTACAGTCTCAACGTCAGATAGAACTATGGGTTCTGCATGCCTATGATATATCTACAGCTTTAATGTTTTTGGGTAGTTTTAGGCGAATACAACTTCCAAAAATGAGAACAACAGCAAATTAAATTCGTGGCTTGTTTTCTAGGAAACAAATTCGGAACTAATCTCTTATGCCATTTATCGAATCACTGCTTGAGTTTTACAAAAAAGAAAATAATGAGCAAGGGAAAATTAGGAGCATAAAATTTAGGAGAAGATACTTGAATGTGCCATTACCTTACTTTCCCCTAGCCTTCCCTTGCCAGTTTCTATGGAAGAGATTTCCTCCTGCTGAACAATTATGAGGCATGTTATGGAAGCTGTGGATTTTATTGCATCTTCAAAAACATTTTGATGGCATTCAGGGTATCTGATTATAATGCAAAAATACCAAAGTTTCACCACGGTTATCAGGAGTTTCCTTTAGGCCCTCCTAAAATCCAGTTTATAATCGTTTGCTATTGATGTGTAAAAGTAAGGAGATTCTTTATACCATTCGTTCGCAAAACGGATTTCTACAAAATACGACTAAAATTTTATGCCTCACCTTAAAATAACTTAAGTCATGTCGGGCAACAATTTGATTGGACAACAAATAAGGCTGGACAATGGTCAAACAATGGCTCACTGTTAGACAAGACGCGGGTTAAAGTCCTCAGCTATCCCACAAATCGCAACCTTTTTTTGCAGATATGTAATTATAAACTGAATGGGATATATAAGCAGAGCAAACTCACTTCTGGCAGCTTTTTGGGAGTCGCTATGGCAATTTTGAGTTTCTTAATTCTACCTAATTCTCTCTCCGTGTCACTCTAAGTTATTCAAGAAAACATTAAAAATCAGCATGGAAAGTTCTACGTATAAGAAAATAGGGCAAAACGCAACAACCATTGCTTAAGTAATTTCAAATGTTACGCATGTTTTAGTTTATAGATAAAAAGCTTTCAAATAATTATAAAAGACTCTTTAAATAATCAATTCCTAAGAGTAGTGGCCAGGTTAGAGCCAGTAAAACATTTATTAGCGCACTGATGCTTACTTCAAGCGCTAGAGCTGCCTCTGAAACTCCAGCCATTTCCTGTAAGCACATATATCAAAGTTGTTAGACATCGTGTTTCCCTTTGCCCCAAGCAATCTCAAGGGGTTTTGTCTATACCGGTGCAATGTAATGCGATAAGCTAATGTTGACACACCTCCTATTCTCCAAAACCTGAAATTCCCAGCAGATCAGAAATAGCACAGTTAAAAAATGGAATTGACAGTTTTGTGTTAACCAAACTGATGCATCGGTCGCTGAATGTCAAGGCCAAACAGCATTCATTTGCAAATGTTTTTAATTGGAGCTTAATACTCCAGTCAGTAAGTAGAGAAATTTTGCTCCTTTGGTTCTTTTAGCTTTATGACAGCATTTTTACACAGCAAACCATTGATTAGCGTCTTTAAACGTGCCCTCAAGGAAAGTGGAAAAACATACCGGCGATGAAATAGTAGGCGCTTGATCTGCGGAGGTTCGAAAACCCTACAAATGATATATTATTTTGATACATTTATAAGAAAATTAGACAATTTGTCTTCTTCAAACGTTAAGAATGTACATGAGTGTAGAGTAAATACAAAACTGGAGAATTCTAAGAGCTAAAAGTGGTGACAGCAAGGAAATACTGCACTTTTGAAGGGTGAAGCAGTTGCAACTACGCGGAAAGAACGCGCCTCACCTCGTAAGTGACATGCAGGAGCACTAAGATTTTAACCTTTTTTATTTAAATGATGCAATATTCTGAGTTTCCACTACATTTGCTCTGGGTCCGGCAAATTGTTGCTTGCTTAATTCAGCAAAGTGCTAGCATTATTCAAATGGGAATGAATTGTGACGAAATTCAGAACACACAGATAGCCAACAGTCTCTTAATTTATCTCTATTGTCCATTTACAATTAAGTATGTGAACTGGCCGGTTGTGTTTTCATCCATACTGGGTAATTGATGTCAGCGATTGGGGTCTAAGGTCTAAACCACTTCCACGTACCAGCCACCTGTCTATGATCGTCCGAACATCGGTAGTGGCTCCTTCTCCTGTTTTGCTCTCTTCTTGCACTTTGCGTTTTTGCTCCTCCAGCACCTGTGTGAAAGCAAAGGCTTGGTCAAACAACTTAAGCTGACATTTTCAAGGACTGCAGGCAAAATACAATTTGGTACTTTTTTCTTTCCAAAAGCACTAGTACACCAACTATCTTTCATAATTAATTTCATGAATTTTGACATTCACAACCGCTTAAATTAACAAAATAGCACCATAGCACAAGTAATGAGGCAATTTTAAGTTGTACGACAATCTGTACATTTGTTTTGACATTCGACGTAGTAAAGCCATTAATGCAGGTACCTCGATTTCATGCTTTATCATTTCATTCACATCCTGAGGATGAAGTCTTAGGGCGTGGACAGCCAATGCTCGTGTCTTCTCAAAGTCATATTTATCATGCTGTGCAAAACAAAAAAACCAATTTAAAACAACATTTATTTGCTGCTTTAAGTGTGTGGATATACAGAGAATTTAAGGATTTACTTCTCGCTAGTCAATTTATCATTTTCTGTTCGTTACTACAACACCATTTACTGCTAATTAAGTAGTATACTAAATTATCTCCAAAAATTGCTAATTTTCTAAAAAAAATGAAATTGCTGCCAACAAAGGAATTCTTTTCTATAGTTTACCTCTACTGGCAGCCTCTTACTGCAGCTTCCTGCTAATTAATTTTGGTAAAATGAAATGGTAATTACCTTATTTCATTCGGCAGAGCATAAATGCATTTGGTAATTTTTTAATCACCAAAAGAATGAGCGAATTCTAAAGGCTGTCCTTATTCCTAATCTAGATGCTTGTCCACGCTAGCAGGCAGATCACTTACATCAACAAATGCCTGTGCATCGACGTGTTTTAGGTAGCTTTTGAGAGGTTCACGTTCAATCTCCACGACCCGTAGACGACTACCAATAGCCTCCAGCACTTCGAATGGTAATTCTTGAATACACGCTTGAGGCAGGTCAACAAAAAATTCTAAACAAGAGTAAACCGTCACATCTAGCAGCTAAAATGTCGTGTGAATATCTCAGGCAAAAATTTAAGCGCTTTTTTATCACTAACTAACTGAGTCGGATAATGAAACATCCGACCGCAGTATCTGTGTCTTTTGCGGCAGCGCATCAATGCCCTTAGATTCCCTTCATCTTTTCCATTTTCCTAAATTTAACTCACCGCAATCATCGCCAATAGTTGAAAAATTGCCATCCACAAAAATTTCCTGCAAAAATAAAATAATCTAGTCATTATTTTTGCGATCGAATTTGCGTTCCATAATTGTTTTAACCAACCTCGTATTGATCCTCTAGGTCTGTGCAGTACTGAATTTAAAAGAACCAAAATGAAATTAATTTTCCACAGAGAATATTTTAATTAGTTTCCCTACTTAAAATCATGTCAGTTAAATCTCTTGTAGCCTAGACAGTTGGTTTTCTAGCTAAAGTAATGTGCTGCATTAACTTCCACAAGTAATGGGTATGTAAAACGTCAGGATTACATCAAAGTTGCTCTTGAACTCCTTGATTGGTACTTTGAAGCACTGTAAAACCTCCATCATGGCACGGCACTGGTTATAAGCCATTTGTCTCTCATCCTTTTGAAAATCGTCCTTATTTAGCGCTATCAACATGAGATCCAACAAATCTTGCAATGTGCTGCTGACAAGCAGCGTTGCAACTTCAGCACTGAGAGCCTGAACACTGCAGGACACGAAAAATAGAGTGTATTGTTTAAATCTTAAGCTCAAAATGAACGAGGAAAATAATAAAAATGGAGATAGGTAGACGTTTGTAGATTATTAAACCGTGGCAGCTTTATGATTGCTTACTCAACAAGTTTGATGGCTTCAAGAAAGATATCTCTATCCTGATCCACAATTTCGGGTGCAATCGAGAAAAGGCATCTTGCTGTGGTCCCAGCCATTTCAAGTTTATTCCTCCGCCATTTCATGTAGGCCGCCAATTTGTTAGTCTGTTTCTGTGTTGGTGGAAGTTCATTGAATAATTCACCTTCAAGATTTTTCTGAAACACAACAAGCAGTGCCCCTTTTAATGAAACTTGGAGTACCCCTCGTAGGCGCAGTCTAAGAGAGCAAGACACCATCGTTCTATTTTTGAGAATTAGTTTACTTACCTTGAGCAAGGCAAATTGTTTTGAATGTTCCATTTGTCCAATTTGCCTGAATTTTTTGTAAAGCGGGACCAGTTCCTCACGAAAAGTCTTTTCAAAAATAGCCTTTAAAGTAGAATGCAACTTTTTACATCTGCTTAGCGGCCCAGCTAGTGCCTCGGTTTTTTATCTTAAAACATACTTTAGTTAAGAGAATTGGAGTTGAAAGAAAGGATCTGATATCGCATGCCAAATTTTCCCGTCTAGTGAGCAAATATTTGTCAGGAAGAATAGTTGTTTGTGTAACTACACTTATTGACACTGGGCCCAACTCACCTCATGCATGCGCTCCCTGATTTCCTCTGTAAGTAAATCAGCTAGTGGAGCAAATTGAACCGTTTCCTTTTCAGAGTCAACACCGTCCAAATTTATGTCTGCTCCAGTCCCTTGAAATGTAACCATGTGCCATGGCTGGGGTGTTTCCTTGTTCACAACTTTTGTCAGAGACTGAGGTATGTAATGCAGGTACGACTGGGGCAAGCATAGCTTTGTTTCTTGTTAGGTTTAATATAAATGAAAGAAAAATTCTTTTGTTAAGGAGCACATGAGCGTTGTTAAATTATCATCGGTAAAATTATTTATTACTGGCAGTGTCAGATTTAATTTGGTAATTTACGAAGTTTAACATCAAATATTTTTTGGCTAATAGGACGCATTAATAATTTGTTCAATTCTCGGTTTTGACAGTGGTTCGCCTCGAGACTTTGCCATCGTGATCCAGCTGGCCACCTGACGTTCGCAAGCCTTACTAAAATGTCAGGTGCATAAATTCTACCCGATTATTATGCCTTTAAGTGTCTTTGATGAAGCCTCGGAGAGCCATGGTAATGACAGGAAAAGGTAAACCCAAACTTAAGGAACGCTAATCGTTATTTTTGCTGTTGGATGGTAAAACTTAGCGGTGAGAAGGAGAATCGGTGACTTTCTCTTACAGGAGACCTGAAAATGGCGTCTACTTTAGATAACTTCTCACTACCGTGTTTTACTGGAAAAATATTAACAAATGGAGCGACTTAGCCTGTAGACTATCCGGGAACTCTTGGAAGACGGTAGTTGATATTTTCTTGCCTGCTTTGCTTACTTCTGTTCCATTTTTTTCCATATGCACAATATTTTAAGCATCTTTTTTGCATGAAGAGACTAAACTTAACTTCTTACAACTCAAACTGCTTGTATGCAAAAATAATGACTTAAAAGATGGTTAGGAGTAACATAAGCTAGGTGACTTATGCAGAGAAATTACCCGTATTTCTTAGAAGAATCGGATGTTCAAATTTTCCTGGAAATAATGTCTAAAGAACGTGTTTGCAAGATGCAGTTATTGGGAGTTACAAAGTAAACACCTATTAATCCAGCAACCTACTTCGCCAAATTGCATAAGTTCCGGATATTCCTATAAAATAAAAGCATTTATATGGTAGTAACGACATTGCAATAGGAAGAACGATAATAATTGTTCGGTTTCATTATTCGCTAGTATAAAAGAGCAAAAGTCTTTGGCCTAACTAAATGGGTTTCTAAAGCAATTTTTGTGTAGCTGGCTGCAAGGGCTGCTAACACGCGTTTATGTGCTGACATTTCGTCTGGAACAAGCATTATTATATGCTTTCTTCAGAGATGAGGCGGTTATAGCTCACCCGTAATTGCTCTTCATATCCATCAATATCAATTTTGAACCAGCAAAGCACATCAAGATCCGTCCGCAGTTGATCGTAAATATTATATCTTTGCTCATCTTCTATCTCAAAATCAGGGTCGAGAAGTGTCAGCAGGTCAGTTACATCCATCAAAACTGACTCGAGAAGAGCTTTCAACGCTTCATCAGAAAATTGACCACGTCTAGGTGCAAAACAATAGTTTATCTTAGTTTCTTAAGTAAAGGGATACAAAATTTGGGGACCAAGCCGAAAAAGCTTTCAAAAATTTTTGGATCGTAAGAAATATGCAGCCGACATTTTTTGTATATCTTTCGCTTTAAAGTGCTTCTAAAATGGGGCTGCATATTTACCTACTATTTTGACTTGATGTTGCCTTTTGTAAGCATTAATCAGGAGAAATTTCAAACAAATTCGCTGCTACACTTTGATAGCCACTAAAGTCAGGCATTTAAAATTATCATCGGCTCTAACAATTTCTTACGCATTGCAATCTGTGTTTGTTCCATACCTTTGCAAGTCTGCCACACGCACAAAGAGCTCATAACGGTCGGCTACGTTTTCAGGTAGGGTGATCCATAGTATCCTTTCTAGAGTGTTTAAATCTTGCTGATTGCTTAGGTTCATTTTCAGCTCCTCAATGATATTTTGCAGTTGGTAATTTACCACGTCCGCGTGGTAGGGAGGCAGAGGAGGTGCAAGCGATACCTAATTTAAGACGTACATTGACACGTTTAATAAGGTTTTAATGTAAGAAATACAAGCTGCGATTCATTTCGTTGCATCAGTTGCAATGGTGCCGTGGTATTTTACTCCTCATCATGACAAACCCATCTAAAAATTCACTTGCACATTCATTTGTTTAAACTCACTGTATAATCTCCGCATTTTTGGACTTAGCTCACCCCATTATACAATTTTGAATTAAAAAGCAATCGCAGTCTTAGTGTTGAATTGTAAGGGGTGAATAAAAATACGAGAGCACTGTAGGATCTTACCGAGTTTTGAAATCTTTGACCTTAACTAATAGCTAAAAATAGTAGTTACCGAAATAATAACATGGTTTTCCAGAAACACGCAGCGTTTAATAAACTAAAAACATTTTTAAATAAGTGAAACCAGCAAAATCGTTGAAAGTCTTAAAAACTTTTAGCAGTTTTTTAAATAGCCACTTTAGTTTCGTGAGCACTTAAGCCTTGATCTTTGTACTTCCTTTACGCGACGTAAGCCCCGGTTCGTGTGAACAGGCTTTCCGCCCTTCTATCCTTCGACAGTGCTCTTTCTGTCACAGTATTATGACTTCTTTTAGTGTTAAAAACGGCACAGAGTGCTACCTCAGGGACAGTTACTCTTATTTCTATCCCTGCCAGCAAAGCTTTAACATGAAGGAAAAAAGCCAAATGCTATGGAGAAGAGAAAGGGTAGAAATGACATCTGTCTTCGGCAACTTTCTCAGTCCTGCAATATTAGCTATGACCATAAACCATCTCAAAAGGCTTGTGACGGAGCTTCCTACAGTACCTGTATAAAGATGCCAATTGAGAAACCTACATTGCCTCTTCCCTCTCTCCACAAGCCGGATAAAAATTTAATAGGTAGTTTTGGTTGAGTGCGCTGAAGCAAAATCAACTTTTAGTCCTCACAACACTATTATAAACCACGCTCTTTATAAATGATCCTGCATTTAGATCAGCATTCTCACGACTAGTAATGGACATTGCGATAAAATTTCTTAGTTACACATAAATTTAATAACTAGCCTGAATGGGTCGTGGATACTTCTATTGCAGCATCAACTACGCGACAATGATCGGCACGGAATGCTAACTAAAAAAGCACTGGTGATGACGCTCTTAAGTAGATGTGGACCATGTAGCATCCCAATTGTGTTTTTAACTCTGCGTCATGGTAACGTGGGCAGTCAAAACTCCACCTTTATACTCTCGCAGGACACCACCACCTTTGGGTTATGTCAGCAGTATCTAGTCCTTTTAAGCTTGGTCAATGTCTTTGCTATCTCTGGATTATGACTCTATTTCCCCTTCGGGAAAGACTTGGACGCTAAAGTCATGAGAGCTAAAACAAGCTTCTGTTTAACGAAAATGGCATCAAACAGGTCTAATACCACAATGTCAGCTCTAGAGTTAATTATATTATTATAATGAAGAGGTGGATATGGGAATTTCGCATAAGCGATTTAATTGTAGTAGGCCTATTTGACCTAGTGTACCACTCATTTTACTCGTTAAAATTTACAACATTTATCTTGATCACCGGCTAACAGGAAAATAATGTGATTGTTTTGCTTTGCCTCTCCAAATGGGTCTAGTTAGAGGCACGTGATGCATATTTTATGCGATAGATGTGCTCCCATAGGCACAGGTGGGTGTAAAGGAGTTATCTCAGAAGTGATGCTATTAATTGCTAAAACAAAGGTTTCACAGATTTAGGAAACTTATTTAAATGATTAAGGGCATAGAGCTGAACCGGGAATAGAAATTGAGTCGCGAAAATGCGTCACAAAAACGCATTTCTCTAGACATTTTGGCAAAATGTGGGCATAAATTATGAACCTCAACCAAGAAAAGGTCAGTATAACGTGCAATAGATGTCAAAGTGCTTGCAGATGTACGCTATAGTGTGTGTGGAGAGCTTGTCTCAAAAATAGATATGACCAAGTTCAAAGTTATAATCTAGTCACTTTTGTTTGATAAATATGACGTAGTTAAGAGTAGTGATCCCTCGAATTTCACAAATCACTCCTTTAAAAATTTAAAGAGCTGTACAAAACCATTCTTACAGTCTCAATTTCCTTGAGTGACTCCTCTTCAGTTGTGCGCAACCGTCTTTGAGCAATAAGAGCACGAGCTCTGGCTAGTCGCATCTCCAGTGTCTCCACCTCTTCAGCCTCGGGAGTGGCAATTCTCGTGAGTCTCGCGGCTGCCTCCTCGTCCTCCATTTTTTGAATAACTTTGGCTACTGCAAGCTCCAGCTCCATTTCATCTACATTCTCGAGATTAAAACTGCGGCAGAAAATAACTTGAGTAAGTTTTCCTAATTAAAGTGAGGCTAACAAACTTGATTTGTCAGTTTCGAAACTGCACTCGGCTAATTACTGAAAATGGTTTGGTTTTTTCTCAGGCCTTCAATAACGGTATATATAAGTTACAGAGTTGTCATAAGTTAAAAAACAAATGAACGTCTTTAAACCTGGATTCATGAGGCCTCTCTTAATCCATTCAACTTCTAGTTAAATTTGATAGCTCCATAAGCACAGTTTTGGCTACCTCTGATAGCTGCCAAAGTTTTAATTTTGCTTTTGGCAACCAAAAGGTAGTTCGGCTGCATATTTAAGGTGGTATTCAAAAGTACTTGCGAAATGCGTACTATCCAAATGAGTAGTGTCACGCTTTAGTTGGTTACAAAAAGAAGGAGGGACGTAACAGTAAAAATACTTTGACATAGCGCGATCGCGACAAATAGGATTGCCGTTGGAACTTTTCGCTTATTGTGTCAAAGCTATTTAAATGGTGAGTTTGCAGTAAGCCATTCTGGGAGTAATCTCTTCAGTAATCTAATTGTAATTATAAGCTCTGAGTCCTTAGAGCGCTTGCAAACTGTTGGTACCATTTCTCAAAGTGATATAAGCAGCTCCATTCACTTATTGAATTTAAAATCTAAATTAATTTTCAAGGGCCTTTTTAGTTTAATAATCATGATCCAAGCTCACTACATCTCCAATGTATGAACCTCTTTAAGTAGAAAAGGATCTGGTCAGTTTCCTTTTTCCATTGATTTCATTCTCAAAACTCCCATTCCTTAATAAGATTACTTATGCATCAAAATACGTAATAATATATTATTAGTCGTCAATAGCTGTGTGCACTTTCGGATTTCCCACCAAAGGTGCTACTTTTGAGTGATTATATGACTTTCCTTACATGACTTTAAGAATTTGCTAATGCCTACCTCTTTAAAGATCTCAACTCCGCCACATCCAAGACTGTCGGATTCTCTATTAGCTCTTGCGCCATCATTATCAAACTTGTTCGAGCTCCTCGCATTTCTTTTCCATACGCTTCATAGAGCTGTTTTGCCAGCACATCTTCTGGCACTTCATCAAATGACTCAAAGTCAACAAACTGGCTGCCAACAGCAGTCGATGTGGATACCATGCCTCTACTCGTGCTGGGTAACCATACTACCTCTGAATCACTCGGTTCGGCACTTAACTCCCCTTCCGTGATGGTTAGCTGTTTCTCTGTCAATGGAAGGTCCGCTGAGATGGCGATTGAAGTAGTAGATGGGGACGAAGGCAGTTTTGTCTTTTCGCCGCCTGGGGATAGAATAGCTGTAGAGAAGGTGGATTCGGTCTCTTCTAAGGCTTCTTTCATGGCAAAATGGATAGTTGGAGTGATTTGTCCCAAGCTGGAGAGGCGCTTCCAGCTAACCTCCCCACTTGTTTTAAGCAATTTACCGAGATCGACGTTGGGAATCACTGGAGTCTCAGGAAAGGGATCTTGCCGTTTGACCATTACATCAATTATAGGTTTTCGCATAATAGAGGCCTTTATTTAAAAGAACAAAAAGTGTATCATATTAATATTATAAGCACCAGCACTCAGAGGGATTGTGCTTTTGGTAAAATTCACATGTTTAGGTAAAAACTATACCAGGAAACATAAAATATTACAATGAGTATGGAAAATACCTCAAGATGGGACGCATAACGGTATGCATTGACACCCAACAGCTTGAGTTGCTCAATGATACGTCGACCGACCTCCAAGTAAATAGTCTTCTCACTAGCATCATTTTCATCATTGCGCAATTTGTTGGAAATCTTTTGAAAGAGCAAATCCCACATATACCTTACGGTCTCCTTCACGACCTCCAGAATCAAAAAGTGTCTTAAGAATCAAAAGAAGTGTCTTATTATTACAAGTTAACATCCACGTAATTTCGAAATTCCAAGACTGCTTACAATACGTTTAGCAGTGATTGCTAATTTGCACAAAATCGAATTTGCATTTCTTATATCATTCTATCTTTAAGAAATTGAGAGACTTACTGTAACAGAGTTTGAGCTTGTTCGATCATTTCAATTAGTTGATCGGCCTTTGCATTGATAGCGGAGCGGACCAGGACAAGCAAAATTCGATTTGGTTCAAGCCCAATGTCAGGTTCTAGGAAACCTTCACATCCTATTGCCTTTTTCAACTCCCACACCTAGGAGAATAGATTATTTTTAAAGAATTTGAACGCCATAGGGTGTTTGATGGCTTCTAAATAAGGGCATTTACATCTACAAAGTGAATGGGGACAATTTTTGCCCAGTTGAATAGCCAAATGCATCACTTTGCCCAATGGCTCTTAAAGCTTACTTTTAGCTGCATCAATAGCATTCGCTGATGCTGCCTTAAACTTTCTTGACTTTAGTCAGAAAAAATAGCTTTAGACGACTGCTTTTTTCGTTAAGTTCGTGCAGATCTCTAAATTATTTTTTCTACAGGGACAAAAAATTTATCGCGGCCTATGAATGGGAAGTCACCTTAAATAGCAGGATCGCTTTGAGCATTAACCTCATTACATCCAGACTCTCCATTTAGCCTTAAATGCTTGTGGATTTGAAGCAAGCTTAGTCACCTCATCATAGCACCAGCATTTGAAACTTCTACTTTTGTTTTGAAAAGCGAGTAGTTTGGATTCCAAAATTTTAATTACTTGTTGTCCACCATAAAGCCGGTGGGCGGTTGATACTTACCATTAACCGTTAACATTTTGGCTTCCTATTTAGTCCAATTCATTTTCTTTAAAGGAAACCTCGTCTAGCCATGATATGCAGGTGCAGGTACACGCGCTATGCAAGCTCCTCAGCCCTCATGATTTAGGTCCCTATCTTGGAATCATGATCCTCCACCACCACCATCATCATATCGTTTTGACACTTTTTATGAAGACTTCATTTTGCATGCAACTTTTTAGATTTTCTGCTTATCTCTCATTAAATATTGCAATCTATGCCACTAGTTAGTGAATGAATGGGAGAATCATATTATGAAACTTTTTGTGAGTTAAACACAATCCATTTGTTTAAAACATCCATCATCAAGGTCTCGGTGACCCCAAATGTCCTCTTTTCCTAGTATGACATCAGTCATTCTTATTTTGGCTTCTCATTCTGACAAGTTTACTTCCTTTAGAATAAATTGCACCTGTGCGCGACATAAAGGGTCAAACAGGAAAGGTGGGTTTTTATGCGGAGCATTAGCAGGAAGTGTAATAACTACGCGATCCCTTTGGACTTTGTCTGTTTCAGTCGCCTTCCTACACCTCTTTCATATCTTTCATATCTAGCAAAGTCCTAGTGAGACCTACAGCTTAAGATGCCTTTGAGGAAAATCAAGCATTAGTTCTTGTCTAGACAACGTTTACGAGGGTCATTAGTCTCCAATTAGGGCTAAAACAAAACGGTTTTCTAGCATGAAGCACAGTGGAGGTGAACGTAATTTGCAGCTTTTGAGTTGTCCTAATAGTTACCAGTGATTCTACTACAAATATTTGACACATCTATTGCTGGAGTAAAAAGGAAAAGAAACACAGTTCTTCATTTAAATTCTTTTTTTGCCGAATTGGGACGAAAATTCGGATGTCGCATATGATGTCCGGGTAGCTGCTGTAGTGTTGTACTTTGGATCATTTTTTATGGATTTTTGCTGATATTTAAAAGGCCAATGTTAATTTACATAGTGCCACAAGGAACCGGAATCCATGGTCGGTTGATACTTACACGCTTACTCAGTCTTGTGTCTATCAAACGAATGTCCTCCTGCCGCAGAATATCTAAAAAGGAAAAAAATTCCAAAAGGAAACCTCCAACAAATCTGGAAAATTTTACCTATGGTCCAGAAATCTTAAGGATTGCGCAAATTTTTACTATGACCCCTACAGAAAACCAGAGCACACACATAATGCTTCTTGACTCATTTGGATTAATTGAATGCATTTACTACATACGCAGTGCCAACAAAAGTAAACAAAGCACTGAGAAGCTTTAAAAATCATTTTATACATTCTAATTTGTCTGATAGAGAGAAGCATCAACTCGGTGACGGTCACTCAAAGTGAGGGAGGTCTGTTTACCCTACTACCTGAATACAAGCATCTTCATAATCGTCCCTAATTGTACTGGCTGTAGTTTATTTGATATTACACATTTATTTGAAGTTTTGTTTCACATAAAAATTTTCTTACCGCTAATATCACCCGGACTCTCATTGACAATATAGGCCTTCGAGGCTGTAGGATAAAAAGAATTGCATACACTATTTCATTCATCTAAAAAACGCATCACCTTGATGACAAGCAATCTTGGATGGTTACAAGACTAAAATTAGGACATAAAACTTTTGATTCTTTAAATGACATTAAAGCGAGAAATTACGCAGCCTCAATGACTCAATCCTTCTCGTAGTGACTTCTGAAGGACCAAATTTTGCCACTTTTCCGGCTGACAGTTGCGAAGGTTCGTCTAAGGACTGCCGATCACGAGGAACCGTATCCTCTTCTAAATCAACACCCTATTTCGTTGAAAAGAAATGCGAGCTTTAACTAGATAAATGGTTAAAAGGATATGTGGACATTTGACTTAATTTTTTGATTGACTGGTTAACGCGTTTTACTCGGTAAACGTGTAACTAAATTGTAGAACCCATGAGGCCTACCTCCATCGATAGCACAGAGCCCGCAGTATAACTTGGACTTCGTTGAGGGATCTCATCGCTTAAAGTGAATTGACTCGATGATTCGTCTAGTGCAGTAAAGTCGAGGAAAGGAATAGTTATTTCCTCTTCTTCTTTTGATAGTACCTTCACCTCTTCTTCCGCCTTCCTTGCTTCTGTCACCGTCTTAACTGATACTATTTGATTCTTCCCCTTTGCAACTTCCTTTTTCACCCTTTCATCCACAGCAGCAGCCTTTGCTCCCTTTTTTTTACTCTTCGGCTTTTCCTGACGTGATGGAATTATTTCTGGAGGCCTCACATCAATGGTGTAAAGTGGTTGTTCCTTAGTAGGCATTGTAATTATGATTGGTGACTTGCGTCTATAACGATGCTCCTCCAAACCTTGTTGATGCTTTTGAATTTGGTGTTCTATTTCCGTCTCGTGCTTTTGAATGCGGGCTAGTCTTTCTGCTGTCTCCTCATCGCTTTTCTAAAAGATGGGAAAGGATGCAAATGTCTCTGCGTGAAACAACGTTGGACAAGCATATGGAAATGCATTGTGGCTTAGGACATATTTTAGTAGTACATTTAAAAAAGTAAGCATTGATACAGTTTTTGAACAAGCCTTTGCCTCGCGATTTTATGTTTAAGACATGGGTCGTATTCTACGCAGCGTACATTTTCCACCATTTAATTCGAAGACAAAAACATGAGGGAGTTAATTTACGCAATCTCATTAAAAACTTAGGTTTCGTAATAAAAGCTCATCTAATTTGATCCTACCTTAAATTAAGGGGGTTATCAGTGAAGATCACTAGTGATCAGAGTTGATAACTCTGTGGTTTGTTACTTAAATAAATCAACACAGAGGCATAAAATCGTATTACAAATAGTAAAAATAAGAAACCGTGGATACCGTTGGCCCTTAGCGCATTCTTAAGAGTTAAAATCTCTATTTTGGTGACTCTTTTGCAAAAATTGCGCGTCTACACTTGGCATCAAATAAGTTCTCATCCAGAACTTTATGTCATCCCTCAAAACGTAAGATCGTTTTTTAAGAACTTAATAATGGTTTTGGAAGAGGTTCATTTGTGCATCATTTTACAGAGCTTTCATGATTTTGAGCATAAAATAGTTTGTTTCCATCAGTGCCTTAGGTCTTATTCGCATTCTATCTGTTACAGAAGAGCATTTGCAAAAATCTGACGGCAGTTATGCCCCTACGAAATCAACATGCATTGGTGTTTCAGTAAAACAGGAGTCCGAATATGTGCAAAAAGTCTACTGAATCGGTTAAAGTACCTTACATTCCTATGATGTTTCATACCAAAGCCCCTAATGTGGAGTTGAATTTCAAGATTTCCATATCAAGGGCTATTAACAAAGGAAATTACATAGGCTCACCAACTTTCCCGCAATGCAATCAATTAGGATCTGCAAATACGTCTCAGCCTCCTCCTCATCGCAGCGCTTAAGGGCATTGAGAAGTCCTTGAATAACCTCTGCCTTTGCTCCGGTCAGGCCCTCCATCCTCCTCATTGGAATATTAGCGCCCCCGAGACAACCCATAATAATCTGGTCTACTTCTTCTGCACTCATTTTAAGTTGTACCGCTAAGCTATTTGCCACAGCTTCCCTAAGTGCTGCGAATTTCTGCACAAAAGCCTTCACAAAATTTTCATTTCCTGCTACTTCTGTTAACCTTCCAATGGCTTCCTTGTGTTCGTTAGATCCAACATCAGATGTTCGATAGACGTCTACGAGATTTAGAGCAGACTTCATGGAGCCCAGAGCGTTTGATATCAGAGTCATGAGCCAGTGTGGTTTTGTGATGGTTCGAAGAAAATTAGGGGCTGCTTCTTCGCCCAAATAGGCTCGAAGTTTTCGCGATGCGACTTTTCCATGATTCAGAGCCTCTGCGATCCGCAGTGCCGCTCTGTTGCTGCCGCCGAAATGATGTTCAAGGAGAAGTAGCGCACCTTTCATTTCATCATCAGTGAAATATCCCTCTTTTACTGGTGCTTCTGTGAAAGAATCTGTGGATTCCGACTTTGTTTTCTCGACAACAGGTCGCTTTTTTCTGACTGGAAAGTGCACTGACCACTTTAAAACAACTGCTTGGTTGCATCAAATGTGTAACAAATATAGCCAATAATAACCTAGGTTCTGGAATAAGTCAGCAAAAATGGGCTAAAGTCTTGATGTGGTGTAAAAAAGTTGCCAAAATC
Organism: Taenia hydatigena; assembly: GCA_036345935.2. NCBI lineage: Eukaryota > Metazoa > Platyhelminthes > Cestoda > Cyclophyllidea > Taeniidae > Taenia > Taenia hydatigena. The sequence goes on from JADWOT020000004.1 coordinate 15,531,474, forward strand.
TAGTTATTTTTGCTATCATTCAATCGTCTATCTCTAATAACAGTCAAGCACTGCAAAATCGGAAACGACTCTTCATTTTGTATCAGTTTTAAGGCTGCACTCTTATTTTTAGCGGGATTAACTCCCCATTTTGGTTACTTGCCCATTACATCAGTCATATGAAGTGGTGAAATCAAGTAAAGGGATTTCATTTCCACTTTTATAGAATTGTTTGCTCAAAAGACCCTAGCCATTAAGTAAATCATCCTTCGAAGTGAGCATCTATATTTTCTGCAATAGAAAATTTGCGAAATTTGCTTTGCTTTATTTGACAAAGTTTTTATTCGGTAAAAGCTGTTGGAAGGTGGTTTTTGTGATTATGAATTTCAATATTTTTAAGTTGGCCAACAGTTATCTACCTCCAAACAGGTCACTATGAAACAGAAGCTATAAGCGACGCCTCCTGACATTTTAGCAGAAATTCCCGCTAAATCAGTCGTAAAGGTTCTACCATATTCAAAACGTAACATTCAAAGGTGTTGATTGAAAAGCCAAAAACAAAAATAACTTTAAGAGCCGCAATGCCTTTCAAAATAACACACAAGCCTTTGCTTTCACAAAAACAAGAGTTGATGGAGGGATAAGCGAAGGAAAAGGTGACTTAAAAGATGTCAAGCTATGTTATCAAGACCTACTCTTCTGTTCAAAGTTCATAAGCAGAGATAGTTTTGTTTTAACCCTTTCAATTGCTTTGGTGCCCCTTTTCCTTGCAAAATCCTGAAGTTGGGCGCCCACTCGCTTATCACAAGTGGCATCCAATTCCATTAGAGACTTCGAAGCCAGGACCATCTCATCCTTTGGAATATGTACTTGCGTTTTGGGCCCATCCTTTGGCTCGAGGGCAGTTGGTGTGGTCAGTTCACTACTGCGTCTCGTATCTTCACCCTGCATCATAGGAACGGCTGTTTTACGGTGCCATCAACAGGAGATGGTCACGAACAACTGTTCGTTGGACAGTTAGGCGTGATATACCAGCTTAGTCATTTAGGTGCGCCGATGATGCATGAAGGTATGAATGTGGATCAGCCTTCGGGTTGAACAATGCGTACTTTTTATGTAGTTGGCATTTTAAGTTGCAGGGAAGTGGACATTTACACCGGCAAGATCTTTTTCTGCCACATGTTCGCTACCCAAGAAACTGGAGCAATTTATCCCTCTTTGTTTACCCACATCCCCTTGTTCTATTTTCATAAATTTGTAGAAAATAAGCGATAATGATTTGAAAATCACTTTTAACTCACAAAGACGGTGGCTGCAAGGAGAGCTAGCTCGCGCTGGGCAACGTAATTTGGGTCTGCCCAAAAGTTCTGCAATAAAATCAGCCCACAATTTACAAACTTCGCCAAAAAGTATTTTAATTATTTTTAAACACTAAACTGTAGCTTGAAGAGTTACAAAGAACCTTGAATAGTTTATATCTGTCTGAGCCTACAAAAATAGAAGGCAAAACTCCATGCACCTATCTTTGGTATGCTAAACAGTTAGTTAGTTCGTTTGACAAATGTTGTTTGTCACTCATTTGCCGGCCTAGTTTTTGAAAATCTGACTAAATAAGCAAATGACAAGCAAACCTCTAAGCCTCATAAGGCAACGGACTTTGCATAAAATGAATTTTCAAGTCTACGAATGTTGATGTTTCTTAGCAAGTAAATGCAAGATGATATTTGACTTCAAAATTTTTAAATTTCTTTTTCCAGGCCAGACCTTTGCCTAAGTTTATGCAAGTTTTATTTAAAACTGTCTCTTACATTCCTTAAAATCTACACATATGTCAGACCTTAATTATTTTTGCACAGCAGTGGGTATTCGACTGAAACTCTCCTTTCAGTGCAATATGAAATGTGTCCTTTGTAAAAAGCCAAAAGCAATTACCAACTTTTGAAGGGATGTAAATACTTTTTCGTGCTCTATTGAGTTTGGGACAAAACCTAAAACAAGAGTACAAATGCGATGTACAAATTGGTGTGAGTTGACCTTTTATGCAGACAATTTAAATAGTTAAATAATTTTATTCATATTTGACACCGATTCTTTTCTGACAAATCAAAATCCATGGTTGAATCTTAAAGCAAAAATTTTGTGATTCTCTACAGTTTGTGCTTCCTTAAAAGTAAAACGCACTTCTGATATTTCCCATCGGTGTGTTTGTGGTTGCTATGGTACACTTAAAATGTAATTTTCGGCATCATTTAACAACTAAAATGCTAATTAATTTTATCAGACCGCAGTTATTGTAAGCTTTAAAAGGAACTGTCTTGTTTTTGGTGGAATGGGTCAACGTATCCGCAGAGAGTTGTTACTTAATTTGGGGTACAAAATGCGATTACTCGATGTCATAAAATATTTAAGAGCATTTCGCCCAAAATAATTGCCAGAAAACTTGTAAAATGCGGTTTCGCGCAAAATGTTTGTGACTTTAGTACAGTTGATTATTTAGTATGAGTAAATTCAGCATTTCTGCCACATAACCTTGGAGGGCGTCAAATTTATTCAAAGCAGTTTTGTTGGGGAACTACAGCTTGCTACACAGCAGATAAATTTAAAAGCACCTAGACTAAACTTATTTGCATTAATTTGCGCACTAAACTTAAAAGGTCTTTGAATCTTTTGCTTAAATTTTAATTAAAGCCAAATCAATTCAATGACCGGAGCAGCCAAAGCAATTGGTTTCCAAAAGTAGACTTCACAGAACACCGTAACGTGGCTTGGAGGTGTCTAACTCATTTAAAATTGATACTGTCCTTACTTGCAGCAAATGAAGCTTAAACTAATAACATACCATCTATTGCTACAATATGGCGTGGCAATTCCTGAGCCCCATACATCATGTTCTTGAAAGCCACCCTTGCTTCTTCAATGGGACAAACGAGAGGGTAGGGATAAAAGGGAGTATTTGACACACAAGCCGCTTGCCATACAGGGTAGCATATGGAGTAAGCGAGAGGCCAGTAGTACTCCACATCGTCCTCATGCACGGTGAGTCGAGCTGTGTCCGAGGTGGTCTCGGTCTCTTCCGAATCCTGGAAGTCGCTCCTTTCGGTTATGGAATTGCTGACATTTGTGGGTGGATAGACACAAAGCATGCTGCTTTAGCCTTACTCTACTTCTACCGCATGTGCATTTAATCAATAAATTTTAATTCAAGCGAATGAGTCATCTCCAATTTTATTGGTTCACATCAAACACTCTCCTTAAATGAATCATTTTTAGCTGTCGCGTGTCAGTTTTAGAAGCCATAATTGCGCTTTTTATTCATCATCATTAGTTATAATTTTGAAGTTTGCATCCAGCACGCCTCTCTTACTTATAAGCTTTGTTCCCTTGGGATATTTAGCAACAATTTTAGCGCAATTTACTGTTAAAAGACCTAATTTGCTTAAAGCGATATGTCTTTTATGCTCCTTGTGCAATTAAATAAAAAATTATTATTGTCAAAGCAACAATGAACAGACTCTTGCTTCTAAGTACGTGAACTAGACTCGACAAGACTAGTGCAGTCGTTCACCATAATTCCTTTACATCGTAATAATGTAAACGTTATTTTTTGCTTTACTTTGCTCTATTTTGCTTAAAATGTGCCTATTTAAACACTCTTCTTGATTCTTAGATTAAACGGGTGGGTGTTAGAGTTTGAGGTCTGGAAAAAATCGCATTAAATGACGTAAACTTATAACCGAATAAAAACAACTGTTAAAAGCTTAAAGGCCTTGGAAAGAGTTTGTGTCTGCGCAACTTTTGTTGCCCTTTCCATTAATAAAAAGGAGTGAATGACGGATATAGGAAGATACCGACGTTTTCTTAAACAGCAAAGATATTTTTAAAAAGCAAAAATTGTTGTTATAAACCATTTTGCATTTTCGCATTTTTAATTCAAGAGGGTATTGAAGTCTTTACAGAATAGTGGTTTTGGTGACACACTGAGTTTTGAATCATTTTAAAATCAGGCGGTAGAATCGCTCTATTTTAGGCTATTTAGAGCTCTGTCTCTGACTTGATGTGGGAGTTGGGGTGTTGCTTTGTTGTAGTGTATACACGAGGCCTTTCAGTCTGGTAACGGAGGTGCCACGGAAGGGATGCAGAGGCATCCGAGATGGTGACGACGGAGCCAAATATTACCCTGTAAAATCCAAAATGCTGCGTCTGTTTAAATTTAGTTAAGTCTATTTTGGACATTAAATAGTGCAATTAAAGTTCACAGCACTTTAAATTTCATTTGCTAGAATAAAAATGCTTATTTTGTTATTTCCTGGTGCAAAAGAGAGGTGAATCCAAGATCGCGTCCTGTCTAAAGCCGACTCCTGAGAACCCATAAAGCAACTCTTTAATAGTCTCAAACTGGACCTTATTCGTCGTATCCATTATGGGTTGAAAATAAAATACTACCATACCTACGGGCTAAGATATTTAAATTTGGACACATTATCTGCATAAAGCTTTTTCATGAAATTCTTAAAGAGCACTCAGAATATATTTTAGGATTTCTTTTTAATTTTACTTAGGTATAGTTCATTTTAGTGTGCAAAAATGTTCAGCTTACTTCTAATTTTAATTTTTAATTTTTAATGTAATTGGGTAGGTGTTCCTCTCCTTTACCTCAGCCTTCATGCACATGGAAGGAGGAGGCAGGGTGGATGCGAGACTGGTTCAATATGCAGTGAAACATCGCGATTTAGCCGTACTTAGGGCATATTTCCCATTCGTGGACTAATGACTTCTTTTCCGTCACCATTCCTCACCTATAGAGTGCATTTAAATGGTATGTATTGTAATAAAGTGTCTGCTTTCGGCTTAGAAGCATTAATAAACCCTAGAATGGTCATTTGTTGGTTTTATTATTCTTTTTTTACTGCTGGATAATGTTCATGCCGGGTTACAAGAAGACTTAACTATGTTACTTTTGCCCGCTACTTAAAAGAACTAAGCGCGTTAACACAAACGCTGCCAAAAGCAGAGCTTGGGAATTAAAATGAATTAAAGTTGGCATAAAATGGATCACATACCATAGAAATCAGTTTACAGTTTCAGGGCTTAATGTTTTAACTAAATGTAAGCTCAAGGACATCACAATGGATGGAGAATACGCCGATTAGAGTGTGTTCTTAGTCAAAGTTGAGTTCAGTAGAAGCGCTGAAATAAATGGCAGTTTGCAGGGATGTGAACAAGCTTAAATTATGCTGACGATATCAAAAAGCAGTTGCGAAATCGGGATAATGTGATTCTAATTTATCGTTTCTCCTAAATAGCATTATTTAGGCACATAATTATTTACTGCCTAGGCTGCCCCTTTAATCGGAGCAATTAGATGAGCTGATGCATCATTTTGTCTCCTAACTCATCCCCTCTCTCCCTCTCGCTCAATCTAATTGCTAGTGTTAAATGCTAGCTGCCTTTGTTCCTCTATGCAACAAAAATACATCGGGCACATTTTTTAGACTAATATGGATGGTCTTGCGTCAAGGAGGAGGAAGATAAAAGGAGTCTTACGCCGCTCCCAGCATCATCTGTTTTGCTACAAATAAGTGAGCTGAAAATCAAAGTAACATATTTCGTTGGCAGCATGGCCTGTTTATTACCTCACTCGCTTTCGGCGTCACTTGTATATGGTACCACGATGTTATTATCTGAGCCCAAAATTACATGCAACTTTTGTTATTTGTCAGCTTTTTATAGTTGGTTGTACCAAAGTTTGTTGTCTTTAGAGTGGTTGGGTCCAAAACAATAAAACTGGTGCAGTAACTTTTTAGTCAGGAGATTAATTACAATTTCTGGCATCAAGCGTTATCTGCGCCTCTTTCAAGGATGGATCACAGATGGTTTTGCCCAATGTCTAAAGACCGTCAGGGCTGATGAAGTGAGCAAAGTTGATGATCAGAAATCACTTATATAGGACTGCCATGATTATTATGTGGGTTTGATCTTTAGGATCGTTTAATTTTGATTACAATGAAACAGCCAACATCTGAAATATTGAGAATGTAGTCAATAACTTAATATGGCGTGAACCTGTTTGAGAAATTATGCTGCCAGAATTCTTCACGTCATTGGATTAGTTTGTTAGGGCCTTCACTTCTCCCAATTTATCATTCATGTGTAGTTTTGCCATTAATAAACCGATGGCTCAAGACACTTATATAATGCTTGGCATTAAATGCACTGAATGAAAAGGCTTATTTAGCTGGCGGATTTTTTTTTCGAGAGAAGGCACACGAAAATCCAATATGAGTTTTCTTGCATAAATTTGCAACTAAATGACTTCTCTTAACATGCTTAAGACTTCGAGTATTTTTAAAAACATCTAAGAGGAAGACGTACCATAACTGAGCAAAGGCAGCAGATTTAAACTTTGAAATTCGGGGAAAACCTATGGGTTATTAAAAACAGGAAGAGTAGTCAGGTGGACGCTCACTTGTTGCATTCAGATCAAAATGAATACCTACTTATTTTTCCCGCATGGCGGCCAAGTTACGGACGGCTAGAAGGGCAAGTTAGTACAACCGGCAACAGCTAATATTCCCACAAAAGTGAATTTATAGAACTAGGCTTCATTTATGCTTAGTTGAAGGTTTAAATAAAAACTAAGATCTGGCACTTTTTATCAAGCAGCTGAACCGTCCCACAACAGCCTGTTTCAATGCGCCATTGGTGAATTTTCAGCGCCCTTCTTTTGCTTTTGTGATTGTTCAGATATTGAAACAAAAAGATGTATTTAAGTTTTGCAAAATGAGATGATAGATCTCATTAATTTTCGGCCTTCTTCATCAAAACAGTCCTTTATCCTACTGCAGCATTTAACTTTACCGCTTCTCTCGAAAGCAAAAAACTTCGGTGACAATCGTAAATGTGTTTATACGACTCCCGTTTAAACAAGACAGATTATGTGTTGATAAGTTGTCTCGCTGACCGTTGTACTCCACAAAACTCTATGCCCAGCAGCGAAAGTGTGATTGTCTTCAGAAAATCAGTCAGATTGCTAGATACCCAAAGATATTTGTGCAGGCTAACTCCCACGCACGCACTCATTATGGCTGCATTGACTTTTAGCTGTAGAACTTATGTACCATCAGCTGCAACGTTTTGGCTTGCTTGTCATTCGCCTGCCAGAATGTGCAAATTTGACTTAAGTAAAATCACTGGCATCTTAGCCCGCATATTAATCCTTGCTAGGAGTAAATTATACAGCCTTGCGTTTCAAAATGTCAAGAAGTTGCGCTTTGCGCCTTTTGATGCAACCTGGGATTAGCACGAACCTACTCTGCATTTACCTTTGAGGCCGTAGGCGACAGAAACGTGGAGAAAGCGTTTACGCAGTGGTGCAAAGGTGCCCTTACGAGATGGCATTTTGAAAATTTCCTTTTACATCAAGATAGTTTGCTAACCTTTTTGGGAGATAATACGACCTCTAGGTGGTCATTTAACTGACAGCAACAATAACATCATCTTCATTCCGGATTCGTGCAAATATTTCTGTCTGCATACAACTAAAATGTTTGTTCAGTGCTAAATACAGTCCTTCGTCAAAAAGGATTTGCTGGGTGGTGCATACGAGTGCTTATGTTTATGTTAACAATACCAACATATTCTGCCACAATTCATGTGGCTATGAAGCGAAATTTTCTAATGCATTAATTTATTCATATGGATGCATTTCAACTTTGCTTTTTATTAAGAAGGTTCTTGTAGTAAATATCTTTAATTGTCAATTCTTTCATTATTCATCGATCAAATATGTTTACTTCCTACCTATGTCATGAATCATTTTTATTCATTCAACGTTAAATTAGAAGTGTTCAGCCCTATCCTATCCCTAGACCGGTAGCATATGCCAAAGAATCACATAACTTTATTAGGCTTAGGAACATTTGTTGTCTTTTTTCAAAAGAGATTAAGGGAAGAAAGTTAGGGTGCGTGCCGAAGTGATGCTTTTTATTCCCACTTGATAAGAACACCTTTATTCGAAAGGTTTTTAGCAGTAACTCTCGTATATGACTGTAAATGGCGCCTACTATGACCACACAGAATGCCATCCTTCCCAGCTGGTCATTACCGTTTGCTGCTTTTCAAATTAATTTCTCTCAAAACTTACATTCAAAAGTCGAATCTGGCAGGTAAGAGCGTCTGCCGAAATTATTCCACCTTATTGTTTATCAGTCTAGAGCCATAGTTGACCACTAATTTATCGTCATAAATGATTTTCTATCTTCTCTTTGCTTACAGTTGCTTTAAATGTCACAGTTAACCACTTTGCATTCCAATGCAAAGGTTGCTATCTGCTTGGAAACATGTTGCTTTGAAATCACGGAACTACACGGGCACAATAGATGTGACCCCAAATCAACGAGACGTTCTTATCACATATTCATATTTGGAGTTCTGCAGTTTTTCCGGTATCAAAGGGACGGGATACGTTTTCTAATAGCATTTCTGGTTGCAGTAGCTTAAGGTAGAAAACAGACGAAGATTATACTTGATGGATAAATCATTACAATTCCTATATCTCGAAGTGGGAGTCATTCAAGAGAGCGGAGCATCCCATTGTAATATTTGATTTTCTCCCGATACTCGGGCAGTAATTGTGCTGAAAAGTTACTGTAGGATGATAAACGCTGAATGCTGTAAAAATTCATGAGATACTTAATCAACTATTAAGGAAATAATACGACTTTTGCGGTCAGATTATGGTAACTGGAACACGTTGGATGCCTGTTTAACTCGTAGTTATGGTAAAAGGACCGCTTAGATGCTGGATGGGCTGAACTTGGAATCATGCCAGAAGCTCTAGGTCTCCATGTCTATCGAAATAACATATTCTATTGCAGTATCAAGTCTCATTTTGTCTTCAGAGAAGTACCGAGTATTTGTACAGCGCTGCAGTGGGGTCCGATCATCTTCCAACAGATTCTAGAACTAACAGCTTACAATGCACTAAATTTGGTATGTCCTTACTCCGGGTACAAATTAATTTACATATTTGTATAGGGAGCCTGGCTTTGCATCAGCGATTCCGCTAACACTGAATTGCATAGCTGCAAATTAAAGGATAAAAATGCGAACTTCTAATGCCTCACAATAGACATTTCCTCTTAATTAAAGGTTAATTTAAAGTTTGATACCAAGATTTGCAATTTTCCATCCATCATTGTAAAAATTCAGGAAGTCAGGACTGTGTGAGCATCTTAAGTGTTCGAGAAGGGCTGGCTTCCCACCTTTGGAACAATTCTTACCTTTAAACATTAAAGTCTCCAAGGCGCTTTTTTAGCCACTACAAGATAACGCTACTCACATTTGACCAAGTGGTTCAAAGTTTGCCCTTCCGCACAAGAAAAATCAACCAAAAGCACCAAAGTATTCAATAACCTATTTTCATGTTTGCTACATATAGTTTAAAGCACTTAAAATAATTTTGCTTAGTTTGGATGCATTTATGAAATATGTGAACAGCGACTATCCAATTAACCTTTATCAATCCCAAGTGCACCACGATACAATTAAATAGCATGTGTCCTCTTCAATTTGTTTCATGTTTAAGCAAGATTTTTTTCATTAGCTGGGGTAAAATTTGCGGCTTTATTAATAGGAACCACATTTTTTCAGATGCTAAGAGCCTCAAAGCAAATGTAATAATACCCATCGTCTTGGTGATTTAGAAACATTCTTACAGCAAATTTTTACTAAACACACACCTTGGAATGCACCAGATCCATTCTATGCTTCTATGTTGGAAGGAAATTACTGCAGAATTGGTCTTACACCCTTTTCTCTCCCCTTAAGAGCAAAAATCTAACTTGGGATCAAACTTTTTCCTCTATCCCTTCCATCACATGCATAAGAACTTCGTTTGCAATTGCATTTTAGGTGAGCCAACGTAGCTTTTATACATTAAATCTCAGACCAGAATGACAATTAATATTCCTTTTGCTGTTGTGGGAGAAAATCCGTGCTTCCTTGAGACGCCTTTATGCCTAGTCAGGAAGATTTCGCCTTGACATTTTGATGCATCCAGCTTGTTACGGCATGCATTAATTTCAATCCACATCCAGCAAATGGTGACTCGCACTTCCGACAATAAGACTATACTATTCTACACATTATTCTTTAATAATTTCTCAAGTCCTCTCCTCTTTTTTCAACTCAATACAACTTGAATAAACATAAAAGGCTTACTGATGTAAATTCGAAGCCAACTTCAATCACAGCTAACGTAATGGTTGTAGCTACAATAAGTTTGTGAGTTTTGAACTTTTACAGAAAAGAAGTTCTGCGAAATTCGAAGGCAAACGGGTTTCCATCTGAAATCAAACTGACTATAAGCGCGTCAAAATTAAAAGATAGCTATGCTCACCCGACTTGCTTGTTCAGTAATGAAACCTCTCTTAATATTTAAAAAAATACTCAGGATAAGATTAAAACTGTCAAAACTTCATTGCAAATATTGTCCACTTCCGAATGCCCGACAAGAGGCAATACTGTGGTCTTCGCCAAAAACTGAAAGGATAGAAAGGATTATATAAGGCAAAAAATCGCTCTCTTCAAACTCCTAGCTGGCATTTATTTTCCTTCTAAGTAAGAAGGAATTAGCATTTTTATGCATTTTGGGAATAGAGCATCAAAGCGACTTCGTTTTAAGTCTTTAGTAGGCGTTCTATAAATACCTTTGAGGACTTTAAGATGGGCGTCATCCTCATGCAGAATTCATTCAAGTGATCACGGTCTAAAGGATTTTATATTGAATCGGCACCAAAAGGCACGACAACGCTTGTTTGGTGTCAGAAAACGCAGGCATGATTAATTTTGTTTTGAACTGAGAGAATAGTGCATCTGTCAACCACGATGGTGCAAAAAATTAATTGTTTTTGCATGTTATTTGCAAAACAACTTCCAGTTTACTAAAAAATGCCGAAGAAATTATTAGTTGCAGAAATTGTTAATGATTATTTTTTAAAGAATCCAAGCCTAGAGCACTCTTTCAAAGAGGATGTTCCAACCATCCACATTCAAGTCTGTACAAACGTATCTGGTGACTCCTTAATAGTGGAGTGGTTTATCTGTCAAATTCAGACTCTAGAAGTTCGTTCGCAAAGTCCTGCCATAAAGGATGAAGAAATGGCTACGCAAAAAGGCACTTTAAGCAAGAGGTAGAAGGCAAGATTGCCCTCCATACAGCTTCCCAAGTCCTACTTTAATAAATGCAAAGTAAGCGCACAATGACTTTTCTTTTCACTATCAAAACAATCCCTCAAAAAGTACAATTCTAATTTTTGTAAGGCAAAATATTTTTCTGCACTAGTGATTTGCGCATTTTGCCCCAAAATATGCTTTTTATTAGTTCTTCATCAAGAGGGAGGGGTTCGTTTGCTCCGCAGACTCGTAATAATTCGTCCTTACCATTGCTGATTGGTGTCATCGCACATATTTTCTAAGATGAGACATCATAAAACTACGATATATTCACGCCACCTTATCAAGTGCTGTTAGGAAGCCCTTTTGTACAACCATTATGATCTCGCAGTGGTAGGTAGGGTTTACTGACCGTACGTTTCGGTAGTCTAAAGTTTTGAGCACCTTATTTTAGTATCTTAGTCAATATTGAATGTGATAGTCAATTTCAACTTTGGCTAAATATGATACACACTTGTCTTTGTAGTATTAGGTCAAGTAATTCATCCGCGTTCTCAATCACTTTGGCATTTCAATGTGCCTCACGTTGAAGGCGTCTTGCGTAGTCACGATCTCGACTGCGGGTGAAGTAATGAATTTCTGGGATTAAGCACTATGCAAATCCCAACTATACAGATGCGTACGTGGTACACTTGTAGATTATGCAGAAAAACACGAGCAAGGTAAAGAGCCCGAAATGATGCAGTTTTTTTTAGAAAGTAAACACTCTTGTAGGGCCTAGTCGGGATCAATGGTGTTGAAAACTGGGTCAGAATTACATGAATATGCTTGTTTGATTTCTTTCCCTTGTCATTGTACAGTTTAAGAAGAATTTTTTAATAATTTTATTCCTATACCGACGTTCTCTTTGCAGATTGCTCCATTAGAAAATTATTCAAGAACCACGTATAATCGTTATGTTTGATTAAAACGAAATCTCTGTAAGCTTACATATAATGCAATTTTAATGTTCTAGAAGTATCTTCTTATGCAGAAACGTTACATAAATAAAAGCTCTATATATGCTGATAATTATGTAAGGTAAAGGACATTCTAGATAATACAAATGGGTGAGAACGCAACCATCCTTCAGCCAGCCAGCAATCACGTACACAAAATTTTTGCCATCCTCCTTTGCTTACTTAGACCCTTCGAAAACTAAAGATATCCGTAATGAAGTTGTTATTGTTCCGGTTAAGATACCTAAAAACTCGACAGGATTTGATCTCACATGCACCAAAACATTTATTACAGTTCCATTTTGTTTACCACTTAAATTTTTTTGCTTGTCTACTCCTAAGTTAATGTCGCTGAGGTTAGTACTAATGAGTGATTGGGCAGGAGCATCAGAAAATATATTTGATTAAGGCATTCGTTATCAAAGCTTCTGAGAACAGTCACCGCTTGTAAAAGTTCCTGCATCACATCAACTGTTTTCATTTTAGCTTTCTTATAGCTAAAAAAATATGCTTCAAAGTAATTTTTACCTATGCGAGACATGCTGACCCAAAAGCTCACTAACTGAACGAGCCTTCCAGTCTTCACGAATTTCGGTCATTATCTTGGTTTTATGTCGCTTTCTTCTCGTCGTCCTTCTTCTTCCCCTTCTCTCTTCCACCTAACCTCGAAATAAGGCCGAATCTAAACGTTAAATCTTGCCGAAATAACCTTTGCAAAAGACGTTTTCTTCCAAGTAGTGCTTGAATTAAAAGTTTTGCAGCAGAAAGCATAGTTACAATGAATGTGATTAGCCGCATTTGCAACACCTTACAATTTATTGTTTTGTCTCTTCCTCTACCACCATCAGGGCCCAGATGTTTATTTTACCATGACATCAATAACTTTTAATATTTTCTTCCTTACCTAATTGGTTTTGCTTTAGTCTAACGTGCCACTTTAATGTGGTGTGCAGGACGGGGTGCAAAACCCGTGTGGTTATCATCAAACATGTTGGAAAAATTAGCTTAAAGCAAGGAAGATGCCTGAAATGGTGGTAAAATGTTCTACCAAAGTAATAAATGAAGAATCATGAGGCTTAAACATCCTGCACAAATTAACCTGTTAGAAAATTGTTTTGGCTAGAGGTTGTGCAGGATCATTACACCGGAGCGCAGTCCCGATAAATATGACGAGCTTTCGACCACGCAGGCCACCGGAAGTACTCCGCCTAATAGTGGCGTTGTGAGGCTGCTAACAGACAAAGATAAAATTCCGTCTGTTTCATGTTTTCTATTAATTAGCTTTGATGATATTGCTTCAAACGGGATTTCGCCTGTGCGTCACATTACTCACATACTCTCTTGTCGCAAGGTTATTGCCTATTAGGGCGAAATAAAAATATAGCATTCGTCGCAAAACTGTAGCGAGTTTGGACTTTTGAAAATTGTACTTGGGCAATTTCATGCTGTGTATTTTTTCTTGGGTCTACGAAATCCCCGTTGATTCGATGTTTCAATTTGCTAAACGTCTATAATATTAGACATCATTTCTCAAAGAAGGATTGTTATTTTATTCTACATTTTGCAAATTTTCTTGGATAGACCTGCGTAAAATATTTACGTGATTCCAAAACCACTTTCCTTTCTACTCCTACTTCCTGTTACTCACTGCATTCACGCCAAAATTACAATCCAATGGCTCACCAGCACCTTCCGGTCTACCCTGTGCAAACCTAAAATGCAATCTCATTTAAGTCAAAGTTCTTTTATCTCAACAAAATGATGGATTTGTTATGAGAGGCTTAGTAATGGCCACTGATGTCAGGCGTCGCTGTGGCAAGGCTTTGTTACATGCAGCAACAATGACTAATACGAGCCGCGCCTCCGAGTGATTTAATCACAAGTTATTCTATTGGTTCCACGAACAGTGGAAATGCGGGGGAGGACCGTGTGGCATTCTCACAGTACATTTAAGTCCAAAAAAAGGATTAATATTTTACAAGGATTAGCAAAATCGAGATAATTTTTCACTTCTTAGTGTTCCGAGACTCTGCGTTTGGTCCTATATTAAACTAGGCATCTTGATATGTACACTTTAACTCCACATGGTTCTCCTAAAAGTCTGTTTTATTAAATAAAAATATCATTATAATGGATATTTAATTATCACTTCAGCTACGTTTCAATAGCCCAAGCAATTTGAACGCGTCTTGTAAACGTTGACCGAGGTAATAGACCACTTTCTGAGTCTGTAAACTTAGCCTCATTGATAGCTGGCAAATACCAAGGCACTTAACACTTGGTGACCGCTTCACCAGCAGCAATGTTGATTTGGCACGGGCAAATATTTGTCAGTAAGGAAGGAAGTACAGTTGAAATTTCATTTTTTGCCCGAAAGCCACAAGGCAAAGTCGTCATGCCAATTTGAACAAAAAAGTGCACATTTTAATAAAATTTCAGGAGTAAGGGATCTCCGCGAAAAAGAACCTACATTTTACACTTTTAAGAATGCGCTCTCGGAGGCACCGAAAGCATTCTTCAAAAATTATATGATACTGTAAACCTGGATGTGCTGAAATTGTTCCTCCTTCAGGCTCTAAAGACCAAGGAGATGTTTGCGGCAAAAATTCATGCCATTGGCTGATTCGTTGTGATAAACGTTCCTTGGTGAAGTCAGCTTATTTCTAAAGAGGGATGGGGGTTGTAAATTATTTTCATGTTGCACTTTATATGGGTAGCAATTTATCCACCATTGTTCTCCATCACAATATTTTGTGCCTTATTAAATGTAACAACAAAAACAATAATGACATATGAGTTTTGGGGTGACTGAGAAGGAAGCAGCACTTGGCAAGTGGTTCCGTGTATTTATTGTTTCGTCTGATAATTGTTTGGTCACGCACACTGCTTGTTTACATAGGTTTCCTTTAATCTACTCAAAAAAATTTGTGTCCCGTAGCAGTTGTTTTTATGATCTATTTTTATTCACTTGTTCAACTAAATCTTCATTATAAAAAACTCGCAATAGAACTTTAAATATTACTCATAGATGAAAGTGTAAATCGGTAAAAAACTTGGAGGATTCGCAAAATAATAAGTGTTAGCCAAAAAGTTATCTAGTGACTTTTTAAAGGCGAGAAAATTATTAAATACTTTTACAAAAGTTACAAACTATGAATACTTTACAAATTTTAGTGTTTGCGCATATATGCTTCATAAGGATCTGGCCAGCTTGTCAAAAAACTATCATCAAACCTTGGCCTGGTTTTAGCTCCCAGGACTTCTCTGAAGACGAAGTTCTGAGGTAGGCTATGCATCGTCAGTATGCGGAAGCACCAGGGGGATACTGGCATGGCTCAGTAGCAGAGTCTTAAGTGTCCTTATGCAAATCGTCAAAGCATTTCGCTACCACTGCACTTCCACTTCCAAACGCCTAGTCAGAGGCGTAAACGGCCGTCATGTATTCCACTTCAGCACATGTCAAAAGTCTGCGATCGAGCCTGTGGTGAGTGTCTAACCCGCGTTAAGAAAGTGTTCCGTCTGAAAAAAACAAGACATGATGCGTAAAGCGGGGGATTGCTGTAGGCAGCATTTGTTTCTTTACAAGGATGGTTGTTAACATTCCATTTTGTTTTGTCTGTCGACTGTAAGTCCGCGCAGCTTTCAACAGTCGGACATTTTACACGCAGTTCTAAACCAATGTCATTTTCATTAGTATGACGTAACTAAAAACAAACAAATTTGATGGTAGTAATTAATAAAATATCCCAGTTTTAGCATTGTTTTTAAGTAGGTACATTAGGCGTCGAGTACATGTCAAATGGCATTCTTCATCACCTTAATGGACTTACTAAGATTAGATTTATTCACTTCTTTATGAAATCAGACTTGAACGATACGCCATTCTCAGCCTTATATGCTTGTAACATAACAAACCTTTATTTGCCCATGTACGCTGCCCTTTTTGCAAAAGGGTATTTCTCAGATGATTTGTTGAATTAGCTGCATTGCTGAGGTAACTTTATTCCGATCTCTTTGATAATTCTAGGGTTTCACCAACTTTGACCTACAGTACGTGTTAACTTATATCCGTCTATAAAAAGTTCTATTAAGCGAAAATGTCGGCCATAAAGCTTGAAAGTTTTCTTCTTATCTTTATTTAAAAGGAAGGTAAAATCTGTTTGAGGCATACTGCTAAGGGAGAAATAATAAATTTTCCCTTTCTTGAATTTCTGACCAACTCTTGCTTATGATAAAAAAATCTGTGTTTTTCCAACTAACACCAACTACCAACTATAATTCAGAATTTATGAAAACTTAAACCGACATTCGCAGAGGCCGCAACTAATCATCCGCCTATTACTTTTTGTTAAGTATTTTTAAAAGTTCGCTCAATTTAAAAAACATGTAGGTGGTTTCACCATCGAAATACCCATGGCATACAGAATCGGCACAAGTGTAGCCAATCGTCCATTGTTAGCCTTCATCCTCCCAACCAATCGGAGAGCGGGTGATGACGCATCGCGGTTTCGACAGCGAAGAAGGCTATCTCCTCTTTTCCCACATGTCATTTCTCGCAAGCGCACACATAACATCCACTTATTCATTCAAACGCTCTATTCTTCAAGGCCTAGCCATCTGACAAACTCTAGATCCCTACATGGGACCAGTCTCTCGACAGACATGACCACCTCTGCCGACATGCAACAGGCGCTCATGGCGAATCGGTTGAAGACCGTCGCCATGGGCTATATGGGAGGCCCCGTGTGCGTTGTTGGGATTGTCACAAGTGCCCTTAGTCTCATTCTTTTCAAGCGCGACACCTCAACAACGCTTAGTACTCGTCTCCTCCTCTCAGCCATCGCTGTGGTGGATATATTCTTCCTCTTTTTTATGTTCCTCCTATGGTGTGTCAGACGCTTCCTCCCTCAAGATTCATTGGCATTCCGACAGTTTGACAGTCCTCTAGTCTTTGGATTCATCTTCTACATGAGCAATGTTTTTGAGCTCTATCGCAATTGGCTGGTCGTGGTGATCGCCGTAGAGCGTCTCCTCTACTTCCTTAGACCCATCGAATTCAAGGTACTATGGAGTGTTAAAAAGGTCGCAGCTATTCTCATCTCCCTTTGCCTCTTCTCTTGCTTCATTCGTATTCCCGTACTCATCTATGGGATTGCTAAAAAGTCCCCGAAATTCGATGACTCTGTTACTAAATTAACTCGACTGATCCATTCTCTGATAGACTGTGTTGTGTTAACTCTAGCACCCGTTACTTTAATGGTCACTTTATCAGTAGCCACTACATTGCGAATTAACGCAGTAGTTAAGACAAAACTGCGTCTAGTAAACAGCAATTTCAGCCAACAGTGTCGAATATCACAATCGCCTCAGCAACTGCTTCAACCGCACGACCAGCTAAACCCCCTCCAGAAACAAGAAGATACTCCATCACGAAAACACTATCGCATCGTCAAAATTCTACACACCGTCCTAATTACCTTTATAATCTGTTCCACGCCTTCCATTCCTGCTTCAATTATGCACTTCTATACTGTCTTTCATGAGATAGAGGGTGGACGAATAAACTATGTCTCAGAGGTGCTGACTGTGATAGCCAATTTCGGTTCTCTGGTCAACTCGACCTCCAATTTCTTCGTCTACGTGGCACAAAGCAAGCGCTACCGCTACATACTGGCCAAAATCCTTATGCTTGATCGGTGTTTCGCCTCACTGCATCGAGAGCCAAGCAGTACGCAGGAGACTTGTTGCAACCTGCAAGAGGATGGAAAAACGCAGTAAGGGGCTGTGTGTGTGTGTGCGTACAGGTGCCAGATTGGGCCACTTTTTCACTATCTCTACCTTCATTTCTCTCGTGCCAACAAGCGCGCACATGAACACACGCAAGTCTTCTGTAAATATTCATGTTCCATTTCAATTGCCTTCCCCCCTTTCCTCTGACTCTCCTTGTCCTCTTTTGCAAGCATGAAATGGGTTTTTCCGCGCGTATGTGGCAATGGAATGCATAAGCTGCACCTTTGTGCGTGTGTTAACTTGCAAATCAAATTTTTAATAAATCTTTTTTTAAGAACCAAAACAATTTGTGTGAAAAAGGACTTGTATTTTACTGGAGGTTTAAAAAATTGTTTTGCTTGTTTTATTATCTGAATAGTACAGTCTATAATTCGTCGCTAAGGGAGAAGTGCACACTGAGACTAATAAGGAACGGCCTTATGTAGGGATTACAGAATAAGACATCATGCGATCGTGAAACGTAGCCGTATCACTGCAGTATTCATGGTTATCTTGTTTGATAAAATTACGATAGCAGTGCTTCTATTTTGGTCCATTCGCAGCCGAAATAAGGGGAACAGGGGACACCGAAATTCATTGTGCTCAATCGCAGGACCTAGAGACACCGTATCACATAAAATTTGGGTGAGTTCCTACCCAAATGGGAAGCCGTAAAGACCGTTGGTATTTTCAGCTTCAAAGACATTAATAAGTTAGGGTTTTCTCACACCTACCAGCATCAAAGCACTCTGTAATATTCAATGGAGAAAAAAATTGATGCTAAGAAACTTGTCAAATTAAAGGGTTTCCACTAAAATCGGTACTTTGGGTGGATTGTAGGGATTATCATTTCTAATTCAAGAATCAGAAATTTAAGACTGCTGCATTTTGTTTAATCTCTTTTACAACCATGACAACCAATCACAAACGCTTGCTGGATTAAATTTTTTGTTTGTCTTTAAATTAATATCTTAGGATACTGAGAAGGAGGGTGGTAATGAAATGCACATTTATCAATTGCTGACTTTATAAAGGCTATGGTTTATTATCGTGTAGGTGCGTCTTTTAGTATGGGAAACTAGCATGATAAAAACATGGGAGTTGTTTTGTGATGTAACATGATTTGTGTTGATCTGGTGCATTCGAATTAGTGCTAAGCGTTGCATTCTTCGTTGCAAAAACATTAGCACCGAATCCAAATATTTTTGTGGAAAACAATATTTGACTGTGATAAACTCTCTTAGGTACATAAAAACGAAACCTCGACTGCATAGACCATTGGCAAGACGAATTTGAGAAGAGAAAGCAATTGTTTATGACATAAAAGGCAAACACGACACCCTTTAGTGAGAGTGAACTTGTGCTGTAATAGAGAGAATATTGTTTTAGTTGTGCACCTTGCTGTGGCATTCTTGTCACTAGTAACATAAACCAAACTGCTATTTATATGATTTTTAAGAAGGCGCCTTTAACGGATAACCCAATCACATATTTTAGTATCTAACTGTCAAAAGTAGTATAACTAAGGGAATCAGTCTTTGCAACGGTTAAATTTACTCTAATCAAACCTACGAACACAAATGTCGGTGTCAGAAAAACTTGGGTTTCCTCGGCAGATTTTAAGTTTAAAATTTCTATAAGTTGAAGATGACACATGATTGGCATTCTAATAAATTAAAAACCTTTAGTCAAGAAAATGTGCTGTTTTGCCACATCGAAAAGGAAGGTTGCTTCTACTTTAAACTGCTACGCAAAATATTAAAAGTATTCTTCTGATTTGATGATGTCGAATTTGAGTGAGAGCAGGGCATGCATCCCATGCACATGACCAATCATCACCTCCAGACAGCTTTTATTTTATTATTTTTGACCTATCACTTTTAAAATAAAGCTCCTCATGACCTGGCTAGGCTAAAGCAACGCTTTTGAGCTGTAGCGTTTATTTAACTCAGAAGTACTTGCAAAACAGGTGTTTTAGTAGCATCAGATTTTGTACAAGCGCATGACTTAAAGAACACGGATAACTCATTTTGCAAGGCGCAAAAGTGCACATAGGATAGCGAATTCCCTGAGGAACACTAATTTTTGATAAGGCGGTAAAAATAACTTTGGTGCTGCTAATAATGCATCTAAAATAATGTTGGGCCAAAAGAAATAGACTGTGGCAGCATCAAAACTCTTAGGCATCTGCTCCACTTCAAGGCAGGAGTTCGTGGCATTAATACAAATGTGCAATAAATTTTTACTCCGAGTTTCGCAGTCTTAGCAGACCAACCTTAAGCGAAAGGTTGTTTTTCTGAGGATCAAATAAAGTACAGTAACGTGCCAAATAAGACCGACTATTAATAGTGATTGAACTCCTTACAAAAGCTAGCTTTATCTTATTGTCACAGAGGGCTAAAAAGAATGCCATCTTGTCATTATTCGGATATGTCAAGCTCAATTTACACCGTACTTTTCCATATTAATTTCCTTTAGATGATGTTATGTGCGAAATAGCACTTATTCCAAAAATTCACGTTTCAAATTTAATTTATAACAGTCATGACCTTACGTTATTAACGCCTAATTTTAGACTTTTTAATGAATATCCATTCATCCTTAAAATTTGGAGACAGGAAGCAATTTTACAAGGAAATGGAGAATTGCGTCAGAAGGTTACTTAATATTAAGTTTGATTCCGTTCCGTAAATCAAATTTGGAATGAAACCTCTATTGCGCACTTCGCAGCCAAAATCGCCGTAGCAACCGTGTAAGGTGCCAGATAAAATAATCACATTAATTGTTTGCTGTCTCGTCTCCTGCCGTTAGTTCAATTCGTCCATTTTACGAAGTGGATTCAAAATTTTGCTACACTTTGATGCAAGCGAGTTTTCTATAGGGATTAATGTTCAAAACGGTCCCATTAAACGCAAAAAATAACGTTGAAACTTGTGCCTAATAGCTAAACTGCTATTGATCCTCTTGATGTCTGCGGCTTAATCTTAATCAGGGATTCCATAAAAACATGGATTTGTGCAGTGGTGTCCAGAAGAACTAGGTAAGTTAGAGGGCATAAAGATAATCGAAAATTTGCATCAGGGTTAGTAATAATTGAACCTACAAGATTGTTTCATTTAAAGAGCTATTTAACGAAAAAATGTTGCCAGGATATTAAAGTACCACGTTTTTATTTCGTCTTGCGGTGCGTTACTTTGTCTGCAGGTTGGCAGACCGTTGCTGAGTAAACAGAGATGGCGATAGGCAAATGATAGATTACAGCACATGGATACCTATCATTGCACGTAAAGTTCAACTAATTATTTATCACAGCAACCAAGAACAGTGAGAGTAGCGCAGGATAGACAGTCCCTCCGCAGGAAGGTCGCAGGAGCTTATAGTGAATAATTTTATGGTAGGGGATAAGGTCGTTGTGGTTTGGGTGTTATTCCGAGGCAAGGTTGATGTTAGCTTCCGACTGCTAGTTCCAACAGCCTGAACCACACTGCTTACTTTGTTTTTGACCAAACCATTTCATCAGTCCTTGCTTACTTATCTCTGTCTCGTTAATCACTATTTACTTTAATTACTTATAGCCGTCAGTAAATATCTTCACAATCAACTTTTTCTCCATTTGTTTTTCCACATTCATATTATTAAGTATCAATTTTCCGGTCATATAGGTACGTGTATCCTTCACTTTGAAGTGTGCATCTAACACGACAGTAAGTTATCTAAGCACTCATTCCTACATACACGCAAGTCGTATCTACCAAGGTCTACTGAATTTGTGAGTACCACCCCAAATTATCGTGAACCGGCAATAAATTAGGGACCCTTCATGCCATCGGCTTACCTTAAGGTGAGAAAGAATTGCCTGTACTTCTTATAAGAGCATCTTTAAATCCCCAAAACGCTGCTGCAAAACTTTTGCTCTGAGTTGTTGATTAAATCAGTTAATTAATACCACTGTTGGAGCCATTCATGAATTCAATGTAGTCTTTTATGCGCATGCAGTTTCGGGTAATGATCATGTTGGCTTTTAGAGGCTGCCAATAAAGGCTTTTTGGAGGAAAAAAATGCCCGAAATGTTAATGATTGTTTCCATTTTAGCATTAGTTCGTGTAATCTTGACTGATGATATCAATATGGCTTTCCCATGAAACTTAACTTATATTTTAGCGCTTAAGCTAGCTAACTACAACGTTCCAAAGGATTTAATTCGGGAAGTAATTTTGTTAAAGTCATGAACTCAAAGGTAGAAGACTAATGAAAGAAGCGAATTGTTGAAGGCCTCAAGGGCCCGAGTCATGCCAAAATAATAGAGTAAATAATAATTAGCATTTGATTATAAGTATGCCATCAAAAATATATTGTAGACATCTACAGTATTTTCTTATTACGTATTTATAATCCGTAAATAGCACTTCATAAATAGCCTGGTAGATACTAATGTCTCTAAAGGTGGTCAAATCTTTGTCATTTTTAATCAAACAAACATCAGTGAGTACAATTTTTAGCTACTTCCTTTAACTCTACAAATTCTGCTATTATAGCATTGAGTAAACTACTATCTTCCTGCGTTAGCAAAAAGTTGTCGCGACGTTCAAAAAATTAGCCAAAACCAAAAGAATGGTTTAGTACCAATCTAAAAGGATGTTGTTGATCATGCCTTACTGATTCCCATGGTCATCTGATCCGGATCCTTCTTCTGGCGTTTATATGTTTGGTTTGTGATGGGATCATAAAGCGGTTGCTACTATTTTCTTTGAATGTAGCTGGTCCCTTTCCCCTTCCTGATCTCTTTTCCCGTGAGAAACACCCTTGTCATGCAGACAAGATCGCAATTGGAGAAAGGAACATGGCACCTGGCCGCACCGTCCCTCATGTACCGCATTTGCGATTCAGTGGGAAAATCTAAACATTAAACTCTTTTATATTTTTTGGAGATTTCCCAAGAAGCAAAGGGTACATCCGATACAACTGACGCTGGTTATATAGGGAGCTCGAAGATGAATACGTCAGTGCGGTCGTGATATACAAACAAAAACAAGGATTTTTCTACTGCTTTTTAATGTCTACTGTAAGCTGCTATGGTGTGGTAATGCTTTAAATATTTTGTAATTTAATGTAAAAGCGCCTTTATGCTTGGGTTTTAAAAATCAAGAGAAATTAAAGACTTATTGAAAGTTGTATTAGAAGGAGATCTGCTATCAAGTAAGCCAGATAAAGTAAAAAGCAATTTTATTCTTTTGTTTTTTAATTGTTTTAAGTAAAATTGTCCTCTCTGCAAGAGTCTTTGTTTGCACTCTTCTACCTGAAAATAGGAGCTTGACCAAGTAAATAAATTTTCGGAGGTTTCGGTAACGAAACAAAACAGATGTATATGTTCTGGGCCCGCTTTGCGGAAGAAAATGATTCCTTTCTGAAGTGTCCACACACTTTCCGAATTCGCCTTTTTAATTGCTGCGGAAGCAGGCAAATTACCGACGCCCACACACTAAAGTCCTACAAATTATTTCAACTTAAGGAACAGTTTTGCCATGGTAAACACTGTAGAATTTGGCAGCATCAGTGGCACAGAACGGACCATCATCTTAAACAAGAGGAGCACCTAATTTACACCACGACCTCTAACAAGAGACGAAGAGAGAAGGGGTGTTGTTTAGATTGCCCGACCTTGAGTTGAATGGCGAGTCATTTTTGTGTGTCGGATAGAGATTGAATGGAGGTGTCCTGCTTTACTTCGATTGACAAGAAGATGAAGTATTTGAGTTTAAACAGGTTTCTTTGATTAGCTCAACATAAAATGCAGCTTTTGGATGAACCTCTTTTAAAGACCTTGCAAATCAACCCTTGTAAAATATAAAAGAATATTAAGTGAATGGGCTTTAAGGGATGCACAAGCGTCTGTCCTTTGCTACGGTTTCCTTTCCCCTTGTTTTGCACCTTCAAACATTAAATGCCAGTTGAACCGGATGCCACGCAAAATTATTAGCCTCGCCCATTCATACGCATTTCCAAGGATGCAGATACTTCTCATAAAGTTTGTGTGGCATTTGAAGAGTTTGCGATATGCCCCGGGTTGAATATACGAGCCCAAAATAAATTACGTGTCACTATTAAAATTCGCGCAGGAAAGAAGTCACAGGTTTGATTTTCATTTGTATAAGATTGGTAAGGGCCTAAAGTAAATAGGTGCCAGTTACGCCTATTACCAGTTGATTGTATGCTTTGGATCGTATATTTGATCTTTGCCTCTGTCATGTAGTAACAAGGAGCTACTTGGAGAGGAATTCTACCAGGTGAGAAGTAGCTTTTGTATTTGAGGGCCAGACAAAAGAAGATATCACTGATTGGTTCTGAGCAATCCGTTGACCCACTATTCACCCCACGATTCCAAAGCACGTGTCATGCGTCCATAGAGGACCGAGCTTAGTCGATAAATTGCTCATGAGGATTTGTTATATAATAAAAGTTGCCAGCACCATGTTTTATGCGAAAGAGCGCATAAGCCTTGACAGAAGGGGATGGAAAAACAAGTAATGAGTAGTTTGATTAATAAATACGTTACGATGTTGTATCCAGTAATAATAGAGAAAACGAATTGTAGAGTCAATAGGTGGAGTTAAATCTAACCACATTTGTGGACAATATTAAGAACTCTTGTCTTCCAACTCTTTTTAGAGAAGGGAATAAGAATTAATAAGCATCTCTGAAGACGGTGCACTACCGCAAACTGGGTGGTATATTGTTCATAAGTGTTATGAACACTTAGTTTTAGTCTGACGCCTGCCATACATCTGTGATGCTGTGTTCGAGGCGACAGACGTATCAGATGTTATTTGTCTACATCGGAAGAAAGCGATGATTTTTCTTTATTTACTTACTTACGGATTAAAAGTGTAGCCACTTAAGGCGATGATGTGTCACACCAACCGCAATATTATTCCATAATGACAGCTTCTTCTACTTGCATGGAGATAAGAAACGCCTTCCTATGTGTGCATTGCCAGTGGCTGTTTATAAGTTACAACATTTGTTGCACGTATCGTCTTACTGTTAAGCATATTTTGTCTTAAGTATTTCTAAGAATACCTAGCTGATCTCAATTCTTTTTACTTCTTTGGCCCTACATCCCCTTAATCTTGTCTAGTGATATTAAGAGTTATTGTTGTATGGTGTCAAGTCCTTTCTAAGGCAGAAGTGGAAAGAAAAATAGTGTCGCAACAACTAGCTGTGAAATTGGCTTCATTCTAATGGGCTACAATGTCCATTTGCATCAGAGCCTTTAAGCATTTACAGATACAAAACCGGATGTTGTTAGGGCAGTGCTACCCACGAAAAAATTGACATGTTCTATTACCACTGAGCATTTTATTATCCAGTTTGGACACCGTTAATCAAAATGGCTGAAAATGCAGAGGCACCGCGTGCATAGGAGCATGCAATCGTGAACGCCAAGTCCTGCCAAAGAACGATTAAAATTCATAGAGGAGAATCAAAGCACTCCGAGTACGGTGCGAGGATGTTGCCAATTCGATGTTTGAAATAGCGCGAAGAAATATAATTTTAGATGCCTGATCAAGGAACAATCCGCCGCAAAACTGCACAAGACTTAACTTTTCACATAAAACTAGTAAGCGATGTATTTTGTGAATACTTTTGATTGCGGTAAAGTAGCAAACGCCAGTCCCGAATTTGATCGGTCGGATATAGCTAGCTCATTCAGTTTGCAGGTTTGTCTACAATGCTCTATGCATCCCGGTAAGATCAAAGAAAATCGAGGTTTCCTTTAACGCCTTACGCCTCATAATTTTTTGGAAAAGAGCATATTACACATTTTTCCATCAAAACGAATAAGAACCCATTCTCTCCTTCCATGCTTTAAATTTTTGAGATGTTTTTCCTTAATAAATTTACTTCATTAGCATATTTTGATTGGTGGGTATTTTGCATGCAATTCAAGTGTGCCATAAACTCATTTTCAAATTCAGAAAACATTATTATAGCCGTAAAGTTCTTTGTGTCTGCTTTTGTATCGGCCAGTCTTGTACTTGCTGTATGACTGTTAAAGAAACCCTTGGATTTTTACTTTTGAAGTACTTACAAAGGGAATGGTGCCTGTTAACCCATTTTGAAAATGCATTACATGGACAGACGGCGTTAATGTGTTCCCACATTATTCCAAGCACTTTTACAAGGAATAATTATTTTGTGCTTTTGATCCTTGTTTTAGTGGTGTAGAAGAAGCGTGTACCCTGAGGATGAGAAAAATATGTAAAGAACCCTAATAGGAAGTCTAAAAATGATATTTAAAGGAGGGCTATTGCGCATAAATCGTCTGAAAATTTGCCCTACGGAACTGTTTATTACATTTCTGCTAGGATATTAAACATGGGAGCCAAATCGCTTCCCTACCGGCTAATGTGAACTCAGATCGGTATGGTTGGAAGGCGATGAAGAAAGAGTTGCCGTAAAACCTTACCTCCCTTTGTCACATGATCCGTCTCCTGGACGGGCACGACGGCCGCCGCATTATATTTCTCCAAAACCAGTTATCATACAGAAGCCAATGAAACTACTAAAGGGATCAGTAACTTTGCTCTCAGATACACTCTCAGTTGCGGAGGATTTCAATAGATTACACGGTTGGCTTGTAGGGCTTTTTCTTGCAGCACCGATTGCGTTGTGATGGATGACGTGGGAGGTCGACCAAGTACGGCGCTGAGAGCGGTCCTTGAAAGTGGAGAGAGGATGTGTAATTCATCGGTTGTCTGTTTAACTTTCCCACTGAACTTCCTTCGAATATACTGACATTCCATATAAGTTTTATACCTTCTTTTGCCTTTATGGAAGTTCCGGGATGATAAATAATCCTATCACACATTATAATGTACAAGTTTTGTTTAAAATTTGGTTGGAAGATCAGAGGGTCAAGCTAATGCATGACTGCTAAGAATTCGTAAATAGGCATTTTTGGGCAGCAGATAGGTGGTTCATGATGCTGTCAAACAAGTTATGCGAATATTTGTAATAAAAACCTTAATTTAGCTGCAGTAACAGCTTAGACAAACATGGCATTCGCTAAAAATTCAAAGCAATTAAATTTTGCATCTCCTGAATAAAACATTGCCTAAAGCTTACTAATTATTGTTATTAGGGTTTTTCTCTTGTGTTAAATTATCTACTTTAATAAAGAATTTACTTCTCCAGCGAAGTTTTACGTTTGTATTTCACATGGATGGCATAGAACGACTATAAAAGAAATGAAGCTGATTGACTTGTACAACTCATCCATCTGTCATGGATACACAAGATGAGATGTTTTTACGTAAAGAAAACGGGTGCATATCCAAACTACTTTTAGAAAGGAATTGTTAACCTCCTCATATGCGATGTTGATTTCACTTACTCACTTAGGTCTGTTTTCTCAAAAGGGACACAGAGGGTTGTTCTTCTTACTTCTACATTTTAAACGCACGCCCGAGGTGAAAAAAATTGGGTGTATTAGCAGTGCTAGCATCGACAAAGTGTTCTTATAATGTGCATTTGCCTTAACAACTTCATTCTCCTTCACAATCCCTCTTTTTATTCATCCACTCAACTCTCTCTCTTTTATATTTCTCGGGTTTCATACTCCAACACCATTTTGGCCTCTTTAGATAGCAATGTTCCTACTGCCATGAAAACAGCGTGGACTGTTGATTTATGCTGCAGCAATCATTCCGCCTCTCCGAGCATCCAACAGTACACGGTAATTGTGTACCAACTCCCTCCAGTGAATTCCGTCCTGTGTTCGCGAAGTTCATGTTGAGCGCTAAGAGTACAAGGATTGGCAATTAAAAACCAACTTGTTTCTACTTATGGTGGAGCTATAATCGTTAAAAAGACGTGGTTTTTAGTTAAATATAATAGTACCATGGGATGCAAACTGCCAAAGTGCGCTTTTTTTCATAGTTCTCAAAGACCTAGTAACAGCGCATTTATATTTAAACCAATGCTTATGTTGTATGGCCGGCAAAATTGTTTGCATAAAACAAGGAAGACTTCTGAGAAACGGTGGAAACTTGTTAGTGCTTTTAACTAAGGGTAACGTAGTCCCATTTAAATTGAGTCAAACAAGCGATGTATATTCAAAGTCGCCTAGTGATATACCATACGATCTCTCCTCTGCACGATCCGAAATCAAAATTTTCTAAAACTGAATCCGATTAACAGTTCTTTTGAGAGTTGCCTGACTGACTTTACACACAATCCAACCTTATGGCTAATTTACAAGATCTGCATTTCACTGTGAATTAATTGATGTTAATAAGTCCTACGTGTTGGTTTCCCTTTTGTTAGCAATAGCCGAATTCCCATGGTTCATTTGGGTTCTCTTTGCACTGTAATTAGCAGTCTGAAAATCTTCACTTCAATGCAGACTTTGTTTATCGAAACGGCACGCAGGTGAATGGAACGCTTAACATTTTAAGAGCTCATTTACCGAATCGCGTGGTTAGAAAAAAAGACATTTGTCTGATTATATGATTAATAATCTGCCTTACATGCTAATCCAAGAAAGGCGGGCTACGACTTGTGAATTAGTTGGAGGGCTATTTTTTTTAGCACAATCCTAGTCTCACTGGCTTGGCTTAACAAGTTTCGCAAATTAAGCATTATTTTTTTCAGTAAATAAGTCGTCGTCACGCGCACGTGACATTCTGATTGCCTTACTTGAGTCTGTGAGTCTCCCATGTGAGAGGGTTTTGTTGATAGAGATCGAGCCAGACTAAAAGAAAGCAAAGTTAAGACGCTTTGTGCTCCAAATGGGGACTTGAATGTGGTTGGCTCCATAGGATGGTTATTCAGTCTCTTGACAACCACTGATGGGCAGCCTCTAGCGGTCGATGATTAGGAGAATGTCTTAACACTGAGAATGTGATGCCGCAGCTATGGGTTTGAAAGATTCCATATTATCATCTCAGCCATGCTCTCTGCTCACTAGTACTACAGTCACAACCGTCGTAATCGCAGAAAGAACTTAATTAACAAAACAAATTGTGTTTTTTCGTAAAATAAGAGGACTTACCACCGCAAAACTTCCATCTTAGCACAGCAACTTTTACAACCACTCCTTTGGCATCCAAATACATCAAGATGCAAATGACCTAGTCTTCTTCCACTTGAGGAAAAGGAAATCAGCATTTACTTTGCTATCCTAATTTGAAGGTAAATTATTAGCAACTTTAAGATCTTAATGGGAAAAGAACATCACCTTAACGCAACAATAGTGTGCAGAAAGCCGTAAAATTGGATCATTCCGATTTTGTACTCTTCTGTGTTCATTGTCCTCATAATTGCAATACATTTTTGTACACAAAGATTTGTCCTTTCTGTGTCTACAGCAATCATCACTGTCAAGTCCTACCAAGTTTTCGATGTGCTAACTTTAT
The DNA here is from genome assembly GCA_036345935.2 of Taenia hydatigena. Taxonomy (NCBI): domain Eukaryota; kingdom Metazoa; phylum Platyhelminthes; class Cestoda; order Cyclophyllidea; family Taeniidae; genus Taenia; species Taenia hydatigena. The sequence continues at coordinate 15,560,812 of JADWOT020000004.1, forward strand.
AGCTGGTTCAATGCTCTGTTAATACGCAAATAAGTTTCAGAATCACAAACTAATTTTAAAAGAAAATGGCTTCCATCAAGCTAAAACGCCTTTACTTGAAGAACCTGTTACCAGGCTCCGCAGAATTTAACAGATGTCAAGACGTAAATTGCCTTGCGAGAAGGGAATGAATGTCTCCCAGGCTATCACACATCCGAGTAAACACAAGGTAGTGAACTTTCAATTGGATGGTTGGCAGAAGTTTTCATCGCCCAAATTCCAGTCTTCCTGCGAAAAACATCGAAGGTTAATAGGCTCCCACGCAGAAGCGGTCAACCGCCTCTTTCTGTAAGATAATTTTCGCTTCCATATTTACGTATACACGTCCAAGCGAGGTCCAACATTCACTAACAAAACAGAAGGGCCTAAGAAAATATGAAGATAAATTAGCAAAATCAATGCTAGGCGAGTTGGTGTTGGATGACCAACAATTCCCATTTAAAGGTCGATCCAACTGGGACTTTGGTAAGAGGATCTGGTGGCAAGACTTCCTTCAATTACTAAGCTTGCCCTCTCTTGCCCGGAATTTTATATTAACCCTTAACATTTGGTCTACAAGGGATTCTAGTGGCTCACCTAAATTTCCCTAAATCCAAATCGGAGGATACAGCTTAAATTTAGAATATTTTGCCAAATCCAGAATGTGTTTTTGCTCTCAGGCGGGTGCAGGGTTCATTAAGTTTATTCACCAAAGCTCGGTCTTCATTTTGGTTCAACTAAATTGGGCCAAATCGGTTTCAGAAAATGTTCTTGACGTCTTTTTAGAAAAGCATTGCCATTATTGTTTAACTTGAATATATCAACTAGAAGTCATTCACTTTTACAAATCAAACCACTTTAGTAGTCCCTTTTGTTAGTTTTGCCCCAAGTTAGTGTAAGCTACTGCATCGAAATGTGTTCCTATCCCTAGAATAGTTGTTTAATGGTTCCTTTTTTTACGTGAGCGTTTAATTTGTTGCCTTTGCACTTTCATTAAGCTATCCCATGGCCTCCGCTTCATCCACTTTAGTCCAGTGCTCTTATGGCTAGCAATGGACATATATGATAGCCTGCACGTTCCACCTTCCTTAAGGCACTTCAAAAACAGGATAAAACTGCGGACCTAGCGGAATCACTGAAAGAGACTGGTGGCAGTGCGATCAAATACCCGCTCAGTTGCATCCAAATTCGATGAGGGGTATGGTTAGGTCGTATGTGTGTTACCGCATCGATTACATTGTGACAGTTGACGCAATAGGTCAGCCAAATAGAGCGCCGGGGACGGAGCTCAAATTACAATGCTTATTCAACGCTGCGTTCTGGTCCCACGGGTTCTCAAGGCTCCGCCTTTATGCTCTTACTGAAGTTTATGGCATTCAAGCAGTCTGTAGCTCCCCAACACTTCTACGCACTGCCCGTCCATTTTCTGTCCAAGTATCGTGCATCTTTTTGTCCTCAGAAAAGCCTCAAATCGCTGTACTATCATTCGAGTTATTTATCCATTTCAGCGATTTTTGTGCAACTATGATATAAAATATAGCCATATTTACGGCATTTAAAGTCTGTCCAACGCGACAGAACATCAATTATTATAAGATAACCCTCACTTTTATTTGACTTTAATACTTATGCCACTTATCAGATTTTTTACCCAAATGCTTACGTAAGGACGTAAAAGTGCCGAATTCTCTAAATTTCATATGTATTTAAATGAATTTAATGCTACTTTCCCACACTGTTTATTTAAACATTAAAAATTTCCTTGAAAGTGTCATAAATTGAAGCTTTAGTTAGTAGGTTAATCATGATTTGACTAATGCATATTTACTAATCTTCATTCGTATTTAGGAACTCTTCATGGTTGCGCCAAGCAAATCGTCTAAACTAAGCTCTCTATTCACCTGCTTTTTCAAAAAATGTTTATCAAAGGATTATATGCATGAAGAAAAAAATTTATGCTTTTACTTGCATGTGGTGGTTCATTGAAGAAGATCTGCAGATGTGATCTGACCCAACAACCGGCCAAATTCAGCACTTCAAATTTCAAAATATATGAGCGCGCTCTGCTGTCTTACAGGTTCCCTCTGCTTTAGCAGAAAAAATATTTCGGAACGCGGCTTTGCAAATCGCTTAAACAAATTCAATGGTTGTTACTATCTACACGCGTTAGGTTCTTTTACTCATTGTTGTGAGCCTGCAAATGTGTCCGATTTTTTTGGCAGGCTTTGTTCAAAACGTCTAATAAAGCACTGATCGGGTTTATTATACATGCTATTTATTTAAAAAGCACAGCTCTGCTGTTTTAGCTTGCAACATTTAAAATGCTACTGTAGGCATCAAGAGAATAATTTTTATGCCGTCCTTCAACAGTAGAAGAAGAAAATAAGGGCTGATTTCTTTCTTTTTTGGATTTATGGTATCTCCTTTACTTAAGTTTGCTCCCCTTTAAATACTAGTCCCACCTAAGGAGAGCTTGTGGTTAAAAAATATCTTAGTGTGGTAAAGCTTTGTATCTGATGTGTGCCGCAGCGCTTTCGTCAAGTCACTAGTGACGGGGATACTGGGTAGTAAATGTCAGCATATTTTAGAAGGGCTAAAGCTTTTCGTACTGCTGCATGGTAATGTGACACTAAAAAGGAAACTTCTCTTTACTTATGCCCAGAATTTTGCCATTTTACGCTTTAAAAATTAAAATTTTTCCCCAAAATGGAATAAAATTTGCGTTTTTATTACCGGTGTGTCAGAGGGTTGCTTACCTCTGCCTTGAATACCTCTTTTTTTCCAGAGCCTTGACCAGAACTTACCCAATCAGCATACTTCCACGTTCAGCGAAGCCGAAATAAAAGTCGTCTAGTTCAAATGCAAAATTTTAATTATTTAGCCATCTTATGGTGTCCTTTTAATGTATTTTGCAACTTCAAAGGCTTCAGTTACTTTTTATGTCATGTGGAAGAAAATTGAGCGGAAGCATTTCCTTATTTATCCATAAGTGTCATATCCAGCGAATAGTATTTCTCGGTCCACACATGAACACTATGAAGCATAAATAGAAGTTTTTTAGGAACTAGTGCTTAAATATTCTGTAATTTTCTCGCTCATTGTATCGCAATCGATGCTTTTGAGTTACGGGCATGCATTTTTCTTGTCTCTAAATTAATGCATTTTGCAATCAAAGCTCTTTGACGTGAAAGTTCCTTTTGAGACTTATAGAGAGAAAGCAGTTATAATGGTAGCTGTTCGGGACTTTATTAAAATGAATAAGGTGATTTGGATACTAGCATTGTACAGGAAGGCTGAGGGGCTACCAATATGGGTCGGAAGCCATACCGTTTAGCTGAGATTCTAATTCAGAGCCCCAAGTGTCCTCCAAATCAAAACAAATAGTAAAAATCCAAGTAAACCATCCTGTTGCTTTTAATTGCCTTGCGATCGCCTTCTTTTAGTAGAGCTGTAAGCATTCGTCATGGCAACCACTTTGGTTCATGTCAAAACAGATTCACATTTATGGCCTTGATGAGCGCCCAACCCGCATTTAGAAAGCATCCTATTAAAAAGGTCAGGAAATGATGTCTAAAACAACAAAATGCAGTTGAGAGCTCTTTTTTAGACAGAAAAGATTAGTAACATTCCAATTAATTCTGCGTTGCGGTATTATCTAGAGGCTTCCTTGAACAGCCATGTTTGACTCCAGATACAGTTTTTATAATCCATTGAAGCAATAATCCCCTTTATACTGCTAAATCAACAGAAAAGTGAATCGAACATTTGGAACTTAGTCTTTTTACACTTCTGCTAATTACATCCAAAATTTGCATCTCTTGTATGAACTTATTGCGATGTTGGCATAAGTGAGCATTTTTTACTGCTGATTAATTTTTATAACGTGACATGAAATCAAACTCATGCCAAAAAATCGTAGTTAAGGGTATTTTTAGCACGACTGTGACAATTTTGGTCATGCTAAGTTTTATCTTCTACACATTTATTGCTCATTTTACGATTTGTTTGATTGCATTTTGTTTAATTATATGCATAAGTAAAAGCAACTTTTTTGTTTTGTTCTAAGCAAAATAATTCGACTAGTGCTTTTGCTTTAGTCCTAGACTGTTAAGCCCTTTCTATTTACACATTTTTTGAATCTCGGCGCAGTGAGTGACTAAGACAGTGTCAGAAAGTGCTTGAAATCTTCATATTGCATCTACAACCAGGTGGCAAATTCTTCAAATGGCTGGTACTGTTTCCATACACTGGTGCGTCAACTAGTACAATATACAAATTTAGCGGCTCAAGATATCTCTGAAGACCATTGGGGACTTAATACTCCAGCACAATATAAATTGCCGACATTGAGAAGGGAATAGGGGCTGCTAACATGACCTAAAGGCACAATGGCGCACCCTTTGCTAAAAACCATCAAGGTGCAGGGATCTATGCCAAACTTTTCTTTGAGTAAATAAAAAGCGGCAAAAAATTCACTTTTAAAATGTTTAATTCCTTAAAGCAAAATAATAAATAATAAATTTTGTAAATTGTAGGGGCCCAAAGGTGGGGAATCAGAAAATTAGGTCTTAAAATGATGATGGTCTGGAGCGCAATAACCAACCTTAAGACTAAATATAGAGTCGGAAATAATCTGACCCAAGTTATACTTTGTGCTTGTGTGGGTCTCGAGACTACAAAGCCCATAAAACACGTCTATTAAGTATGGCGCTTTAGTAGGGCGTTAAAAAGCTTACCGGAAGCTGGATTTGATCTATTTCATCTATATTAACTTTTCACTTGCACACATGTAGTAAAAGCTTTATATTAGTCAACCGTTTACTTAAAAAAGGTAGTTTTTCTGCAGGACCATGAGAAGACAGTAACCTTTATCGCATATGCTTGGCACCTCAGTTTCCCTGATTGAACTCACATATTACAAATGTGTGGCATATTTCGTCACAATACAAAATAAGTTTTGATGCTGCTGTAATTATAAAGCACGCAAGAACTCGAATGGTCGATTTTTGCTGCAATTTCGGTTCTGCCAAAATATTTCTGTGTTACTTGATAGTGAGACAACTGACTAAAAATTTTCCGAACAAGTAGTCATTTGTGAATTTGCTTTTGAATTCTGCGGCACTCCTCCATTCCATCCCAGAAAGACTAACGTCATATGATAACATAAATGGACCTGTTCATGTCACGGTGACTATCATTCATGTCTGGGGCCTTTTTTATGCAAGCTTCGACCCAATCTCCAGGTAGTCCAAGATTCCGTGATCTCGTGTTTCCGCTGTATTACAAGCTACTTTGATGTTACAAATGTTTACTTTTGCGTTTTTAATGAATGTTCAGATAGCGCCGCGGTGACCAAATGGTCATGGTACATACCCACGCACACACACACAAGAGAATCGCAGATTCGTTCTTTTGTAACCGTTTTGCCTTTAAGAGGACTGCGTAAGATGTGCGGGACGTGGCTATAAATAACGAAGACTGCATTTGCACATCGATCTGTGACCCATTTAGGCTGGGTTCGGCTGTGTTGTTGTTGTGTGTGTGTGTGTGTGTGTGTGTGTGTGTGTGTGTGCTAGTGTGCATGGTGCACAAGTCGTTTTGCATATTCCCTCTCCCCCTACCGCCCCGTCTTTCTCTCTCCCTCTCTAGCTCTCCCTCTATCTTGCTCCATAATTAGCATATCCCCACACATACACACACACACATGGACCTTTTGTAGGCCTCACAGGTAAGTTTAGAACTTTCCACTTAATGGTCGCGCAGATCTACCCTGCATAATCAAATTTGGGAACACCTCTAAGAGGATTGCTCTTTACACAATTACTTTTACCTCCTTCGTACTTTATCGACTTGCTATTCGTCCTATTCCCAAAGTGCGCATAATTAAATCAAATCCACTTCTTTGCGTATCACAAAATACTTATACTTTTCTTAAACTAAAGATCATTAAAAACTATTTTATCTTTGGTTCCAGTAACATCAAATTATTTTGTTCTGTATAATGTTAAACATGTATTTTGGAGAACAGTCACCAGCTGACTGTAGCTCCTCATGTTAATTCTTGGAGACATTATGCATTATTCTCCTTTACTTCTTCAAATTTTCCCTTTTTTTCTCTAAGTGGGTTGTTTTCTTGTTTATTTGTACTTTAGTGTTTCTTACTTATAACAAGAACTTTAAGATCTACTCATTTGAAAGTTTAAAGAATGAAGGGATGATTTTATTCACACCATTCTTCTTGTTGATTTTACTTCACCAATAAGGCTTTAGCTTTCCTAATAAGGTCTTTGCAAATTGTCCTCATTACATCGAAGTCTCGAGGGTATTTTACAGGAGTTACAATTGCAAAGATCCTTAAGTATCCTGAGTTCATATAACTTAGTTCACTGTACAAATGGTACTGACTCACCATCTTCGCCTTATTTAACCAAAATATTCTTCTTACCAAATCCTGAGTTCCATGCCTTAAGCTTTATTCAAAATAATTTGTTTTAATGGAGCGTAAAATAAAGCGAAATCATGTAGAATTGTGTTTACCCATTTAAATATGCTTAAATGATTTTTTCAGTTCATCTTCGTGCAAAGCGTTATTTGTTCTTACAACTCTCGGTGCTCCGCCGCTGTAAATTGTTTGGTGAGCTGGCCTTCGGTCCACACCAATAGCCCAAGCCCTTCTGTACGCTGGTAACACATTTTCTGCCCAAGTGTTATGTTAACAATCGTCTTTAGAAAAGTCATGGGGTGTTGCCATTGTGGCAGCGAAAAGCATACCCTATCCTAAAGGACTTCTACCCTCATTCGTGTTGCTAAATGATAAACTTCAATGGTACGAAAAGAGTTCATACACTGGGGATGGGAAAATATGTGAAGAATCCCAACAGGAGGTCTGAAAATGACGTCTGCATTCGGCAATCACCCTAGTCTCGTGATCTGCAGGAATGCTGTTAACAACTGAAGCAATGCTAGTCATGAACTGTCGGGAAAGTACATTACGGAACTGTCTGCCGTTCTGCGATATAGATATCAGTTATGTAAGCTCCACTTCCCTATTAGGTGGATGAAATCCAAAGAGACATGACCGAGTAACTTTGAGGTGGGAAAAAAGTGGCAATTTAGAATGAACGAAAATTCCTACCCACAGAGACTTATGTTAATTTCCGTCCTTTGTCGTTTGACTGTGCTTTCGAACCGGTGTTTTAAAGACTAGCTGTGGACACGCGCGATGACTGCTATAATTCTGTTTTCTTCAACCTAGCTTCTAAGCTAGACGAATTGCCAGATGCAGTAGGATCGCCGAGGGGATCAGTGACATCGTGTGGTAATTTCGTTACTAACGCGGCCAGTTTGCAAGTGTGATCCTTCAGCACTAATGGTATTGTGATGAGTTTCACCAGAGGTTGACCAAGGAATGCTTCGGGAATTACCCTTTAAAAATGCCTTAATTGGTTGTTCAACTCTCGAATTTGACAGCGGGTTTCATGAATGCTCCGACACTGTATTCTTACCAGCGAGAGGAGCTGTTCTGCGGGCAATTTTAGTAGCCCAAAGCCCTACTATATGTCAAAAACCAACCACTATACCTTTTTTATTTTTAGAGGGGTTTCGAAGAATTGTATTCGTAAAAACAGGAATTCCTCTGACATTTCTATCAGAGTCTTATCAAAAATACTTTTTTGAAGGTTTTCACTCAGTTTTGTATAATTATGTAAAATGCACCGTCAGTGTTTGCACTTATAATACCACCCATTGGAGAAGCTATTTTGTCCCAACTCTTGACCAAAATTAGCCCAGACGTCGCAAAAAGGTCAGAGAGTCCTGTGAGGCTGATTAAATGCCAATTATCAGTTAAATCATTCAGTACATCAAACCAGTCGGCCGGCCATTTTTATCAAGATATTTTAAGCAGGAGCGGCATCAGTTTGTCATCTTCATAACCGCTGGTTAGGAGTGTAACATTTTCCCACCTATTTGGTTAAATCGAAATGAGGGTGAAACATGCTTACCAGTAAGGGGAGTGATCGAAGGCTTCTTTACGATGAATTAATTTAGAATCATAAACTAAATCAGGAACTGGTTACTCTGCATGAAAAAAATAATAGCAAAATTTCAATCTTACTCAAGATCTCAGTAGGAATTTTAAACTTTATCAAGGACAACCAGAGCAAGCCTGGACTTTAAGGTGAGAAGAAATACCGGCGCAGTGGTGCTGAATACTTTAGTAAATGGTAATTGTGCCCTATGTGGATCACTTCAAGTGAAATATTAGGCATCAATAGAAATGTGCACATGAAAGAGGTTTCTCGTCAATGAAGACGATCTCCTCCTTCCTCCTCCCCTCAGATATCTACTCCTCTGGAAAGCCTCAGATACAGTCGCACGTTCACCTCCATTATATGGTAATTCCATGGCTGGAATCCACATGTTTTAGGAATATCCACACACCAGACAGTGGTCATTCTGTCCTTGCTGACCTCCAACTCGCAGTCTCGCCATTAAAAATGCACAGAGTCAAGCCTTCAAGTCCCTTCTTTGGTAAATTTTGCAAGAGAGGGTTGTCAGTATAATGTATCGAAAGTTATTCTTCTAACATCTCACAACCGGAAATTGACCACTAAATTATAATTTTACAATTAACCAAGTTGGCATTTCAAGTTGGCTCACTGCGATTAATATTGTTTTGTGTCTACGCCATAAGTAGAGGCTTAAATTTAACATTTTCTTTAAATTTTATCGTTTTTTGTGGTTTTAAATAAACCGTGTGAAGATCAAAATTTTTGTGATGCATAGTTAGGGCAGAAATTCATCTCAGTAAGTAGATAACACCAAATCCCTCAGAGATTGTAGGCCATAATTTTAAGTTTACATATAGGTTGATAACCTTGGTAAATATCTTCCAGATGGCTTCTTCCAAATTAAAAAATGAGCGAATCTTCAAGGAGCTGGCTACTTGACAAGCAAAGTCAATTAGTGGGAATAGGGTGAAGTGAGTTTGCTTGATATAACTCTGCTTTTGAAAAGTTCCACTTTCTTGATCTGTGGAAAAAGTGCCCTGTCGACTTATGTAGAACCACGTATGTATCCTCAGTCACTTTCATTGACTTCATTTAGCCGTTAGCAATTGTTGCCTACAGGTTGATAAATAAGCTAGTGTTAGATATTCGCACGCCTGCATTCGATTTATCGTTTCACCGTCCGAATTCCTGAGCTAGACCGAAATGTCCGGTTTTAACGAACCATACACCATGGGTGATGCCTATAATTTCCACTAAATACAGTCTTCTATGCATAAAACAAACAGAAATAAATGCAAGTTATTTGGCTTTGATGATCAAAAACACATTTATTTTTCCTAATTCTTCTAATGTAAGCTCGGTTCTGGCATTTTGATGCACCAAGCCAGCACTACTAACAATAGCCCTCCATGTTCCCGCCTTTTGGTCGTTACTTCAGAAGGGATTTTACAGACGTCATTTGTATCATCCCTCTAGTAATTTACGAATAAAAGCGGTCGTTTTTGTTGCAACTGCAAAATGGATCTAGGAAGGGAACTCTAAAATCTTACACCTACAAATTAATTACCGCGTGCTAATCAGCTATAAAGTTGGCATTTATTTTTATGGAAGGGATTGTACTCTCAAGTTTTTCTTTATTATATTTTAAGGTGAAAAGGCTTTTGGTTTTCCGTCATTTTCGCTTCAAAATCAATTAAACTACTTTTTTTTCAAAATTTATAACAATGCAAAATCAGATCTTTTGTGGTGTTATAATGTATAAATTTAACACCGAATATTTTTTACACACCCAAGGATTTGCAGGTGCTCCTCGTGACTACATCAATTTCTGATGGTGACAGGATAATGTAAACACCCAGCTTCTTCTAACCTTTTCCTAATGGGTTGATAAGCGCACTTATTTTGTTAGCACTGCCTATTCCCTGATCGAAACAGTTCCATTCAATTGAAGAAATTGTATTAATAAATCAGAACCAAGATCTCATTTTTGTTTTCTTCTCATTCTGTCGTTTGCTTTTAGATTTGCTCTTGCTCTGATTGACATTCAATTAACTCAGAGCTCTTCTGATTTCAGGCGAATGAGTTGAAGGACAACGCACGCTATGAAGATTTTAAAAAGAAAAATACAAACAAATTTGATTATCACGCTGGGTTGTGATTTGAAGGGGCACTGCGCTTGAAGTCACTGCCAGCATCGTAAACCTGGTATAACGGAAATCCCTTGCCGACACTTATAATGCGTATTCTGAACTCGATCCCGGAGAACTTTTTGCTGACAGAAATAAATGAGCTATTCCTTTTTCATCTCCCACCAACCCTTGGCATGTTATTGCTTAACAGGTTCATAAAAAAACTCACTAGTCTAAGTCTATTGTCACCCTTTTTTAACTTTTCTATTTAAATCGTGCAATGTCTTCTCTTAATCCAGAGTCTCAAGATCATATTAAAATAAGTAGCCCTGGATTCTTGGGAGTCTAAACCTAATCCTACCTGTTCTAGACCCATCTAGCACCATGTGATTATCAAGATTGTTTTAGCTTTAATATACTTTGTGCCTCTTAACCAAAAACTTGACGAATCTTTTTCAATGTAAAAAGAATTCTAGATTGTTGTAATCCTCTGCTGAGATAATGATGGTGGAATGATTTTGCACTGCCTTCGTTAAATAGGTAAAAACTAACTTGGGAATAAAAAAGTCAAAAATATTAAATGCTTTGTTAGCTGCCTGTTTTCATGAAATGAATTGCTTCATAAGCTTATTTGTACTCCTAAGTCAATCAGGGATGCTGTTCATTTCATTCAAGATTAGCATATAGTCTTATCCCTGGTTCTCAATGCAAGAATAACACTAGACATCTAAGCTAATGTTTCCTTTCATCTTCGTGCCCATTCGTCTCCTCACAGGAATAACAATTTTCTACTGAAAATTTTTTAGTAACATCGTTCAAAACAGGAAGGGTTCACCATCACTTGAAAAGCATTTTAATGGAAGCATTTATCTTCTACTCCCTACAATTATTACTGTGAAAGGTAGCTATTCGTACTGTGTATCAGTGAAGATTTTCTTGTTTTAACCACGTGGGATCATACTGAGCCTTGTGATATTTATCACCTTTGTATGAATCTAATCAGCCACAGTGCTGCCAAGATTTTATGGTTGACGATAAGATGGCAAAGGAGCAACTCTTACTATCAGTAAAGAAAAGGGTTTTAAGAGCTGAATAAACTCTAATGTTAAGTTGATATTTGGTTTTGGCAGGCATGATTTTACTGCTAAGGAAGCATTGCCTGATCAGCTTCTCAACATGCTTTTTCATTCCTACCTTCATATGTTTATTCGAAGAAAAGTTTTTTTGTTAATGAATTGAAAGCTTTAGTAAAAGCAGACAGATAGGCAGGTAGGCAGACTTGGGCATCTCTATTCAATTTTTCGTCTCTGATTGAGCATTCTTCGTGGAAATTGTGGGAAAGATATTATTGTGTAATAACAACTTTTTGTAACAGGACAAAGCAATCACTTCAAACAATCAAACTAACTTTGCATAACTTTGGTATTTTGCAGCCGAATGGATACCATCCTACCCAACTGGGAGATTAAATCAGGTGGCATCTTATCTATACTACTTTTTGGTGGAATATTTACTACTGCCTTCTGCAACTCCTTCTCAGCGTTACTTAAGTTTTGAAACCCCACTTTTTATAATAAGCCCAAGATTAAAACTTCACCCAGTCCAAGCTACATTCTTTTTTTCCTTTAGTTGTCCGTTTTTTGTGTGCGATCTTGCTGCTGCTTGTTACTAGCAAGAATTGGCTTCCGCGCGGCTTGGAACTTTAAGAAATTTTAACAGGCAAGGCACGGTAGCAATTATCTGCCTGCCCAATGTATAGTACCACTGAAAGTGGCAAAGAGAACCAAACTTCGACAGCATCTAGTGTCTCTAGACCATTGCCTAATCTGCTTACAGACTCTCCCAGCATCTCGTATCCTAATTGCTTGTTAACAATCCAGTAATGAGCAAAACTTCTGCACCATGGCTATTGGAAATGCTACAAAGAGGTAAAGTTGGATAGTTTGCAAACGGGTCGCTGCAACGATGATATTAAATACCAGTTATTAATAAATAATCCAGTGATTACTTACAAAACAGAATGAGATGCCTTAAAACTAAGACGAATCGGTATCAGGAATGCAGGATACCCTCGCTCTTGTTCACAATTTATGTGGTAATTGATTTTATAGATTGTGTGCTGCATGAAAACAGGTGCTAGCATGAACCTTTCCCTCCTACCTTAAACCCACCCTTTTATCACTGATGAGTGTGGTTTAGGCTTATTTGTTCTCTGGATAGAATTTAATTAGGCTCCTATGCTATGCCCAAATTTTTTTTAATTCCTCATTCGGCACCTGAGGAAGAGGTCTTAGCAGAACCTACCACTAATAGCCACCATCAGCAATCAAAGGCTCTGAACAATCTGATACTCGACAGACGAAATATACTAAGAATACTGCGGACATCTTCAAGCTCAGTTACGCAAATGGATGGAGCAATGGATGAGCAGTGACGTCAAGGACTAAGGAAATGTCGTGTCATTAAATGAAATGGGTTTTCCACCTCACATGTCATGTACTAGTAGGTGACAACATATCGTAGGCTGTGGCAGCCATCACGGTTTTTCCTTCACTTCTCTTACTTGCCGCATAAAAACAAAATCAGTTTAATGGCATCTTTCTTACCCATGTTCTGTCTGACCCATTCAGTGTCCAAGTGGCCGTTTGACTGGTCAGGTGGTTAGTTGATTGAGGCAGTTACTTTATTTTTCCAACTTTTCTCCGACATGTCATTGAATTTCTCCAAACATCGACTGCCCCGCTAGTTGTACCACACTACTCAGACCGACACACTGCTTCATATACATATGCATATTCTGCGTATCAGGTTGCTAGAACCTATTCACGTTTTAAAAGGTCATGCCAAACGTGCAACTTAGACCTGCCTACTTAAAACACTTCAGCTGGGATAATAGGAAAGGAGGGAAACATTGCCTCAACCTCATCTTTATGCTCATCCTATTCTACTCCTATAGTGCCGCTCCCCTATGCTTCTCAAAGCTTTTGAAAGTCTCATTTCTTTTTTATGTCTCCACCGGCCAATGCAAATGATCACATGTGAATTAGTGTAGGTTGGTTTCATAATCAAAGTGCGACAGAAGCCGGTGTAGTTGGGACTAGGTTATTTGCATGTGATTTTCCTTCTTTTTAAAAGGTTCATTAATTGAGAGAGGTGCCTTTGATAGCCTAATGAAACTACAGGTATAGAGTATTCTAAACTTTAAACTTGCTTGGTACACAGGTAAGCATGCCTCATAACATGAAACTAGTATTATATGTTGTCCTATTGGCAAAGCTAAGCAAAGACAAAATTGTATTGTAATTATACGTCGCTCTTGCAATACAGAATTCTTTGAAACTTTTGGCACAATTAATGCCTCAAATGACAAAATTTTGAATGTCAGTCTTGGCTTAGGGTTATAAATTTCGGTGTTCGGCATTCCGTAAATACATTACAGCTAGGATGCATTGGCAATTAGAGATTGAAAATACCGTATTTAACCAAAATGGGTCAGTTTTGCAAAGTGCGCAACATTTCGTACGCCTCTTTAAAGTGCGCTGACTCTAATTACTGTGAATAGTAAAGCCCTATTTCGCCATATCCTTCGCACCGGTAGTAACCCCTCCATTCCGCCATAAACTAGCAATAAATCATCCTACCTTATAATTGTACCCAAAAAAAGCCAAGTGAGACTCAAACCGCTAAATATGAATCACTAGTATGAGAGCCAGTATCGAGCATAGAAAGGTCCAGATTTCATTGAAAGTTTGGCTGTTGTGAGAGGTTGAACACGCTGAAAAACTTCAGAAGATTGTGATATTAATTCCCCTGCGTACAGCTTTCTTTACAGAGAACGAAAATTGGTTAGGTATCTCAGCTAAAGTAACTGGTACTGCAAGGAACTCAAAATCACAAAATTTGTAAAATGCTAACACGGTCGCAGTGGTGCCTTTGTGGTTAGTCCCTAAGAATTCAGCCATCAAGAATCTGTGCTCCTCTCCTGTAACCTCTAGAAGTGGTATCAGGCTCATGAGACAAAAAATTATCTCACTTGCATCGAGTTATGCAGCCTGGTAGGAATCGAGCCGTATTTCCTAGACAAGGAAGAATCGTAGGGCCCTAGACTCAGACGATGCGACCTTCAACTTAAAAGTAAACCACATCCTTGAACGATAATTTATAAATATTTTCGTACTATTTTGTGCAGAAATAACCTGCAATGCCTATAACTGCCTAAAAACTGGCTTATTGTTGTTGCTACAACTTGCATTTAGCAAAGCAGGCACGAAGCAAAATGCACATTGTGGTTTTGCCGCATAATGGTCAGTGACAAACACAGGCTAGGTTTAAGGGAATCAGAAGAATTTCTGAAAGAACTGTCTACAGTTTTATTATGAACGCGGTAACAACTCTTCTGATTTGGTGACTTTGTTCTCTCCTTTACAATTTGCTTATAGACTGGTGCTGCCACACAAAATGAATCATAGAGAATATGTTTGCGAGAAAAAATTGTCGATCCTATAATTTTGTTTTAAAAATATTTGCCATCGCATTAAGCAGCTAAAATGATGCAATAGGCACACGAAGACTTTAAGAAGAGGCGTCAATATTTCTTCCCCAACCAACTAGCAAATAAAGTGCAATGTGTTAATTTTTGTTTGACTCTCGACTTCGGTAACGAGCCACCGAGAAACTCCACCGCTAAAAATCCTGCTGATGGTTGGACCTCCTGGTCATGCTAGTGGCCTCGACCTCTCCTGAATTCGACGATACATATTCCACCTCAGCTTTATGTCTTTTATTATCTTCATGGAAGTCTCAGGACATTACTTTGGTGGTAGAAAAATACAAGTCCTATACTTAAGGATTTTATCCTGGTTTGTTATTGCTAGGAGACAGGCCTTAGCGGGGCAGAATAAGAGCGCATGCTACGGATAGAAGAATGCGGCAACCCGTGATGGAAGGGCTAAAATGATGCCAGCCTTCGTCAATCACTCCAATTCCTGTTCTACATGAATGGTTCTAACATCTGAACAGATACCAGTCGTAATTGTGAACCACTTTGAAAAGATCATTACGAAGATGTCGATGCTACCTCATTCACCTCTTAACTCGCTGAATAAACCTGAGGCAAAATGGCTGGATAGCAATGAAGTCAAAACAATGTGACAATGAGAAATGGACGCAAAATCTTACTGTCATGGAGGTATGTTAAGCTCTCTCCTTTGTCACTTGACTCCATTATTAGATTAGTGTTCCTCTGACTAGCTATGGACGCACATGATCGTCACCACATCCACTCAGTTAAGCATCTTCCAAATGATATGGGATTTTGATGACTAGCACGGATGTCTCGCGGGCATGTTTGTACAGCACAAATTACGTTGTAATGCATAACATGGGAGATGGACCAAGTGGAATTGCAAAGGCGACGCTCAAAAGGAAAGAGGGGCTATGCAATGCCTCAATCGTTTGTTTAAATCTCGGTTTTGAAAAGGGTTCCATTCAGGGTCTCTGTCATTATGTTTTCGTCGGGTGGTCTAACCTTCAATTTATGCCAGTAGTCATACTCTTTGCCTATGTTACATATTCTGCGCTAGTATCATGCTTTCTTTTGGGGTGCTAAGGCGGTGTCTTTAAGAATGGAAGCACTTATTTGCAGCCACCCTTAATACTTGCACTTCAATTATGACTGTGACGTGGCGATATTTTTTGTTGGCCAATTCATCAAACGACAAAAAGATTGCTTTTAATTAAAGTGTACCTTACGCAATTTGTTCTCCCTCGTTTAGGTAAAATTCGTATTAGTCTACATAACTTTTCATCAAATGCTTCTTGTTTTAGACCATGAAATGCATTATCCAGTTCGGTTAATTCACAATTTTTAATCTTTTGAACAAATTTGCGCTGCAACATTCTTTCAACGTAATCTAAGTTTAAATCAGCTTCACTTCACCATCAAAAATGAGAATCAGAAGAATTTGATAGCAAATACTTAACGTGGTACATTTCCGACGTAACAAACTAGCCCTTGAATAAATAATCTATCATTTTGATTCCTTTACTGACTGGTCACTCGGGAGACCAATGGGCTGACAGCAAAATGAGTAGCACGACAGCGCGTTGCACTATACCTATCATTTTGCCCATCTCATGGCTTCCCATCAGAATATCACATTGACTGAATCAAATTTGTCCCGATTTGTTAATCAGATCCTCCTCATCTACATCAGTTGTCCCATAATGCTTGTTGGGATTACGACAAGTCTCCTCACCCTCATGCTTTTTCTTCGCGACTCCCAGACCTTTATCAGTACACGATTCATCCTTTCTTGCATTGCAGCTGCAGATGTTGGCTACCTCTCGTTTATGCTCATTTTTTGCCTTTTTCACGTTGCAAAAAGCACTGAGTGGTCCATTGTCTGTGCCCTTCTCTACTGTGGTTTTAATGTTCTCGAAATCTTTCGCAATTGGCTACTTATTATCATGTCATTCGAACGATTCCTCTTCTTTCTTAAACCCGTCAAGTTTAAACTTCTCTGGAGTTTCGGACATGTTCGTATTATTGTAATTTGTATAGCAGTGGGTTCAGTGATCTGTCGAACTCCTGACATGGTGCTTGCTGTAGCGTTGATATTTTATCCACTGCGAAATTACATGATTCGATCCTCGAAGCTTGTTCACATTTTAATGGACCTTCTGGCTCTTACATGCCTACCCACTGCACTGATGCTCGTCTTCTCCTTCCTAACCACCAGAACCATTACTGATGTAATTGACAAGAAGTTCTCGGAAATGAAAGCAGGTATTCCAGTGAAGAGTGCACCGGAGAATTCTATGAAAATTGTATCAATCTTGCGCAATGCTTTAATCGTTTTCGTAGTCACTTCGCTACCAGCAATTCCTAGTAGTATCCTCAAAACCTATGTGGTTTTCAATGAGGTGAACAAAAGTCATCTAAACACCATATCGAGTATAATGAATGGGATTACGAATCTATTCTCTGTTATCAATTCTACCTCTAACTTCTTTATCTACATTTTCCAGAGCAAGCGCTATCGGAATATACTGATAGATTGCATTTATTCATGGTGCCATAAAGGAAAGAAAGCTTGCAAGGCTTCAAGTCTCATGAGAAACAACTTTTTGGCTTATTTTGTGAAAAGTTCTCATTAATATTTGCGTTGGCTTGTCTCTAATAAAAAGAAATTCCTCAGTGTCATAGAAGTTTCTTTATCAAGAAGATGGAAACGGCTTTCGCAAATATGTATAATAATAGCTATCAAGGTGAAGCATGGCATTTAAATCCTAAGACCTTAGAGGGATGTCACAGAGGTAGCATTAGACCCAGGGGTTTCATGATTGTTGCATATTTCATTTGGAGGAGGAGGTTAGTGAGCTCATGTGCAAGAAATAGCGTCTACTGAAGCAAGAAGTTCTTTAACAATGAAGCAGCTGACCTCTTTGAGTTTCCGAGTCCAAAAGGATCTTCATTTACCCTCATTTCGCTAACCAAGCGTCCGGCTTTACTATAGGATTTCCATGGTTTCGACTTTGCATGTTTCTAGAACAGCCATACCTTCGTCAGTAGTGATTCTGCCTCCACTGACTTCCGCATTATTGACTCGACACCGATTGTTCACATTTTCAACCAATTGACTCGCGCAAAACGTTTAGGCGTAAAAATGCGGAGGAGACGAATCCTTCTCAATCAGTGGAAAACAACACTTATTTCCGAACTTTTGTGGCCTAAAAAGGCATTAAGCACCGGGTGGCGGCGCGAAGTAGACTATCTGGTTTCACAAAAAATCACCTCTTAATGGCAAGCCTCTCCATCTTGTAGACTCTATAAGAGTTTTTTCAATGGTGATTCATCGCGGCAGTATAGCATTATCCCGAAATTCTCGAATTCGATCTCTCACATACGCCAAGTGCCTCCACTCAGGTTGGCATTCCACGTTGCTTCGTCTTGATTACTTAACACTTCGCAGTTCTCCATTTCGGTGGCTTTTGTGAACAACTATCTTCGATATTTCCCTCTAAAATAAGTTCCATCTCTGTCGTCGATTTGATACAGTAGGAATGATAAAGTAGAACTGCGGCAATGTGTTAGCCAATTGTGGGTACACGCACAGATTGATAGTTTGAAGGAGTTCTACTTGAGAGCTCCTCCTAACAAAGGAAGCGGGCTTATAACTTGAGAGCTTGCGATGAGGCGGTCAGCGTGGGCCACTGGAATCAGAGTAAGACGAGTTTGCTAAAACGTCTGAACTTTAGCCCCGTATTGCTCGGACTTTCACCCCTAGGGATCGGACTTACCTCCTACCACCTGTAAGAGGCATGTTCGTTCAGCTAGAGTAGAGCTACGAAAATGCCATCAAAGCCTCATTCGAAGTCATCTTTTTATTATAACTTATTTACAAACCGTAAATACATTAAACCTTCACCAAATCGCTCTCCGTCAACATTTGTTTCGTTGTTTCGCTACCCTATTTTCACGTTGTGACGGCTAAAACAATTAATAATTTTAAGCGAAAACCCCATCACTAACGCACTGTAAATCACGGTTGACTCCTAAAATCTCCTATGACTGCAGAGCATTAGATCTAGGATGATGCTCTGAGAAGGCTTTCTAGGAGTTAGATCGCCCGTATTGCCAGATCCCTCTGTGGCGTGGCTTTTAAGATGTTAGTGATGCCTCGGTATGGGTGTGACATCAACAGTCTGAGCAGCAAAATTTGCTCAAATTTAGCCTCCTAAATTTTGCAGTCTTTTTTACTTTAATTAAGATTTTAGGCAGAATTAAGTATTGGCTTGTAGTTACTCATCTTTCCCTTTATTTTTAAGCGATTTTAGTTGTTTTCGAAGTACTCATAATCTTTCTGCTGTATCTAAGTTACTATTCACATAAAACGCAGCGCTGCCAACAGTATTCTCAACGCTTATATTTCCCTCATGTTGCCGCTAGTAATTTTTAGAATTAATTGCTTAATTTCCGGTCATATTGATGTCGTAAGTCGGGAGATAAAAGCTACAAATTTTGACCTTTTAATTGTCTACGGGGTGCTCCGATAGGGGGAAAATTAGCACTTTACTGAGTGGATACTCACTTTGTACTTCTAACGCGACTGATTCATTGCAACATTTATGGACTTTATAGTCATCCTCACTCCTGATTTACGTCCTTTACACCATTCAAATGTAAGAAAAATTGGGTTGCCTAACCAACGAATCAACAGCACATTTCAACACTAGGTGATCACTATCACTTTCCTCTCACAACTTTGCTCTTGATTACGGTTTCAAAAATGTATTTTAGCTAAAGTAGTTCCAAGGAGCATCACTGCTGTTTAGCTAGGTTGTCACCTAATTAATTGGTAAATCCAATGCACAGCTCGTTAGTGAGCGCAGCAAATCTTATCTCAACGTAAAATGTTTTCACCTATATTAAATGATGCAAGAGTGCCGTGGAGCATTAAACCTAAAAATTATGAAAAACAAACATGAATTCCAATAACCACTACTTATTAACGAGGAAGTCTATAATGAAGAAAGCTTGCGGATAATTGTACAAATGAGCAGCCTTACCGGACTGCTTTTAAGCGTTTGCATACCCGGCTTCTATCGTGGTTGCGACGAAGAGACTTGGAGAAACGCCATTTACCTTCCCTTGAGTACACAATTAATTCACTGAACGTAATCCAGCCAATAGGATGCTTAGCCTTTCCTATTTGTGGCTACAATGTGAATGCGGGATGTAAGTACAAAGCGTCACGTAGTTGGAGATGAGTGTGTCTATCGCTTTCGAACCTTAAACATTCTGTGTACTGTAACACTCTCAGTTAAGGTCTCCCATACTGTATTCAAGAAATTCTACATTTTAGAATCACTTTTCAGAGCATACTTCTCCAAGAATTAACATCTTCAAGCAATTTCACCAATTATATCCACGCTAAATGTCTTGAATCGGGATCCTATTCAGATTAAATCTCATCCTTCATGCCAATCACCAAGACACAGGAACCGTTTGATTATGCTACCACAAATGACAGATATTGAAACAAACAATGGAGGTAATAAAGGCGCAAAAATGGTAAACGCAAAACCTGGATTCCCTCTGCTTTTTTGTACAGATCAATTATAGTTAGAAGAACATTGTGGTTGGATAAATAAATATGTACAAACTTTTGTCCTCATGCAATAAAATTCTTGAATACTTGTTCACTTATAACAAAAATTCAGTTGAGCATTTATCAGGAATTTCTAATAGCATGAAACTCAAGGACTTTTGTGCGTAGGGTTATTTTCAGACACATTAGGAACACGCTACTGGCGTTTAATTACGACCACATGATTCGCTCTCGTTCCACTGTCCCCTAATTACTAAGTTTTCTGGACAAGGCAAACATGTTCCTGTAAGTGTTGCGAGGATTGGATACTAATAA
This sequence comes from Taenia hydatigena, assembly GCA_036345935.2. Taxonomy (NCBI): domain Eukaryota; kingdom Metazoa; phylum Platyhelminthes; class Cestoda; order Cyclophyllidea; family Taeniidae; genus Taenia; species Taenia hydatigena. The sequence goes on from JADWOT020000004.1 coordinate 15,581,398, forward strand.
TGGCTTTCTTTAAATTACGGAGAGGGAAGACTATGGATAGTGAAGACTGATGGCATCATAATAGACAGCAAGGTCACTGTTTGCTAAGCCTAAATTTTATGTACGTTTAAAGGACACATTATTGAAACCTAAATCTACTACAGGTAAAATAACTCGCAAGTATTATTCTAGAGTCCGCGCACATAAGAGGGCAAGTATTTTGAAGCAGAATCGTCGTAAAAACGAACAAAAAGTTTGCTTGATCATGGGTCTTACCTCACGAATATGGTTAGCAGTATGACATTTTTTTGAGATTTGTGAAATATATATGTATATATATATATATATATATGAAAGTTGTAATGCGCTATGCGTCCATCTTTCTACTAAGTAATACTGATAGCTCCTTTATGCTAGTTTCCCTTTATTTTTAAATCGCGGGACACCAAATCTGATGAGCGTGATTCCAACTTGTCTCGTTAATCAGAAACACCTCCCACAGTCTACTCTGCACGCCACAGCTCATGCCATACGCCCATATATTATACAGTCAACATGCCACCTGTAGTTAGGAGTAAGATTTATTTGAGATGGCGGAAGGAGAGAGCAACATTCCCTCACTCTCAACCTCAGCTTTGCCTTCGTCTTCTGCTTTCATCTAATAATGCTCCATAGTGCTGCAATAGAGGTCTCTTATCCTTTCGTGTCCGCGTTAGTTAATGCAGTCAATCGCATAGATCAGACAAGTTGGAAACGAAGATATCACGGAAGCGGCTGTGGTTAAGATTAGAGCAGCGATGACCGCAGTGGCAATGATAAAGTCGGCAGTAAGAACAATAACAAGGTCTGGTTTGTTTGTCTTTGTGAAAAAATCGAGTCATTGGCAATCCCATGTTTGTTATGGGCAAGATTAGGGGTTAATAATACTATTCAATGTTGCTGATTACCTGAACAAGTGGAATGCTGTGCAAAGCTCGCAATATTAATTCTAATGTTTTTTGTTGTTTGCTTTTAACAGTCAGAAAGTAAGGACAATATTGTTAGTTCTCCTAATTATTAATTTTTCTCCCTTGGATTAATGACATTGTTACGGTACAGTAAAAAAGTTGGTGGTACTGCTGCATCGATGCATGACGTTACCGACTTCTACTCTGATGTCTCGGGGAACACGCAGCCCTGTGTCCATTGTTTAGGCAAGTATCAATAAGGGTTGGGTGTTGTCTCTCATCCCCTTCCATTTGCTTGCAGCTCTATTTGTCTTTTTGTATCCACATTCATCAAACAGGGACTTTGATGTGTTCAACTGTGTATGCAGTCTTTACTGCCCTCAATTCTACCATTTTCACCGTTCAAGGCAATCTATTTTTTGTCAGCTAACTCCCGCAACATTTACGGGGCTAAATTAGTCTTGGCTAGACAAATTACTATCTAAAGATAATGTATTAACCTTAATGCAACAACAAACAAGTCAAAAACATATCTTGTGGTTGTAATTAAGTGCCAGTAATGCTTCTGTTGTGTCAGAACAAATATTACTAGCTATAAAAGTTCTTACGCTTTCCGTATTCGGGCATTTCGAGACTCATTAAATTTCAATTTGCATTTAATGATTCATATTATAATGTAAAAAATTTCAATGCCTCTTGCTGTTGCTTGTATTCCAATCTTTTTCGCTCTTATAGTCTGACAAGACTTTGCTTATCACATAATGCAACAATCTGTTGTTTGTTTTCTTTTGTAGCCAGAATATGGGTTGGACCTATGAGAATAAGAGCTCAATTTAGTGAGCGCCCTTACAGAGCATTCATTCTTGCGATGAAGTGCCATTTTACTGTATTGAATTCTGCAGATACCAAGTGAGAGGATTTACCTGAGGGTAGAGTTACGTATTGTAATGCATAAAAAGCAGTGGATACACTCACAGCAAACTACAACCAACTTTGTACTTAAAACCTGCATTCATATTGTGGCCATAAATCAGAGTTTGAGCATCTCACTAGTTGGGTTGCGTCCAGTGAATTGGGTAAGCTCCCATTGGGAAATAAATGGAGCTTCTCCAGTCCTTAACTCCACTGCTAAAACGGAAAGGTAGGTAAGTCAAAACACAAATAGTTAAAAGGATTTTGATTTAATAGCTCGTTTGCTTAATTGTCTCCCTGCTTTCATTGTTAAATACTTCCTCGCTAATAAGCAGGGACCACAATCATACAAGATTAATCGCCTAATGTAATTTTAACTTTTATATCCATGCCTTTGAAGCTCCACTTCACCATGAAATTAGATCTACTGCTTTTACATTTGAGATGTGTATTGATGGCACCTATCAAATAAGCGGGTATCAAACTTATCTGTAGCGGAGCAATGTTAGCTAAAATTCTCTCCGTGTTGTAGCTAATGTCTAATTTCATATTAGGACAGGAAGGTAGCGGTGCTTAGTTTGTATCAGTATGTGTCGCAGAAATCTTAACGTAGCATTCCACATGCTCTTACAACTTAAGGGAGAAACACCTGTAGATTGTTGTGTAGATATCAGCAAGGTTTATTCACTTTTAAAAAGGGTGGTTTTTTCTCCTGGAGCCTAGATAGAATTTTAAGTTACTTAAAAATAAGTTAGGAATGGATTGTTCCATGTAACAAGTAAGTTTGTGGTGAGGTATTTTGTGTCTACTTTGACTCAAAAGCTTTTCTATACTAGTTGTAACTGATATAGAAAAAGAAGAGCAATGTATAAATCCAAAAGTAATATAATCATCCACATATGAGAAACACGAAATGTTAAAGTTTAGTAAGGATAAGGAAGCGAAGATTTTGAGAAGGCAGATTAGACCTGTTTCGTATGGAGAAACATGATTTGGAGGAAAAACGGTAAATAGAAAGCACGCTTCAGTCCCAATAATGCAGGTAACCAACCAAGACTGCAGTTAGAATGTGAAATGTAATGTGTTTCTGTAGGGAACGCGACTTGTATAGACTTGTGGAGCAGAGATGTTTTGTGCACCTCATTGTGGTGCAAGGTTGAGTTACAACATTTCATCGATAAGGGACTCTTTGCAGCCAGTATGCCTGGCTTACTGATTAGGTGAAGCTTAGTTCTATATCTACACAAGCTTCATCTTTGATTTTCTCCTTCAGCACTTGGTTTAGATGTCATAGCAGAGTCCAATCAAATCAATCAATCACCTTTACGAATTTATACCACGTTTCCTGTCTACGTTCAAACCTAAGACAAGCAGAGAAGTTAATAATGCACGTGATTAAGGCAATCGTCAAGTTAGCCTCAGACTACCTTCCAACTCTGGCAAGTAAATGTGAGTGCTGATGCAGCAGATTCGTAGTGCTGCCAAAGGAGGAGGTTCATTGTGCAGAAAAGGGGAATGCGAGCAATCACCTTCATGCTGCGTGCTAAGATATGTTGGTACGCCGTGAGAAGTGGAGACCAACAAGTCCTCCTCCACTCCTCTCACGGTAGATAACTACAAAGGTGTCTGTGTGACAACGTTGTATGCCCTACTAGTTCGCTTTATAATCCACTCCTTTACCCACTAATTGCCTGACTGAGTGGTTAATGTATGCGTTAGTTAGTTGATAGATATTTTGATGGGATACGAGATAAATTTCATTTATTTTCTTTAATTTTTCGTAGCTAGACATATCGTTGGATTCCCTTAATCGATCACTACTTCACTGCTTACTCCATGTTCTCGCACAAACCGCTAAGCTACGCAACATCGCATCGCAGTGGAGTGCAGTGAGCGAGCTGCAGAAGTGGCTATCTGCTGCGAATTTACACTTTGTGGAGGCAAAGTCACTCCGACGTTGTAGGCCTACCATTTCGATTGGCTACTACACTACACGCTCGAAAATATTTTCTTCTCCATCTTTTAGCAGAAGATCATACACTCTTTATAAAAGCAAAGTAAAAAGTGCCGTTCTTGCCCTTACAATATGATGCAGCGCTGTCCATCATCCACCTCACACTTTAAAGCTCAAGTTCTACGCAAGAAGAACATCCGTGGTTTGGTTCGGGTGGAATCTGTTTGAATTCAGTTTACAACCTCCAATTCTCTTAATGGTAGTCCTCAAAGCTGCAAGGGAAGACTCTTATTCTTTTATGACCGCATTCGTAAATGTAAATGACCATAAGTAAAATAACTTGGACTGGTAAAGACATACGTGCAAGGGAAGTGAATGGGGTCGAGAGTATGGCAATGACAATGACCAGAGGCTAGATTGTTTCTTCTCGAGGAAAAATTAGAACTTTTAGTAATCTTACTACTACTTTCTAAGTTAAAGAGAAGGGAAAGCTAACGATGCTAATCTGTTTTGCTGAATAAATGAACGAATGAGCTTTTATGCAAATATATTTCCTTTTTATTTGCTCTCTACAATTAGAACCGAGACTTGAAATTGTTGGATCTCTTAGTAGTGGCTATTCCCTCCTGTTTAAGTGACACTGTGCTAGACAGCATCACGTTCTTTCGTACTTATGTCTTGAACACAGCTAATTCCCATTGTCGTGCAGAACCAACAGTAAGGCTGAAATTTGACGTTTGTCTTCTGAAGATGTGACAGCACTTTGTCCTTAGACGAAGATCTTATGCCTTTAGTTCTTTCCCGTGATGGGCATCCGTATGTTTTGGTGACAAACTCTCTCCCGTTCCCTCCATTATTGCTTCTATAATGAATATTGGGAACAAGCAGACTAGGAGAGCATTTCTGCCTAGTGACGCTGAGGTATGATTCCAATGTATGCGTCAAAGAGTATGCATATGAAAGTGGAATGGCTGTTTAGTTTTGCTAAAACACAAGTTTCTAACTCAACACCGAGACAACTATGGCTTTTACTGTCGTAATCATTGACTGCTCACAATTAAACGCCTCCATATCTACCAACTGAACTTAATTATACAGCTCTATGCCAAACGTATGTTTAGTTTACATCCACTTCGCCACATTAAAGTATCTCTTCATATTACGAAATTAGAATGATTAGATCTGTGTCTGTTGTGCTGTCACACTTATGCTACATTTAGTAAACACACTCCGTAAGATAATTCGTCTCTTCTTTACAATACAAATACTAGGTCAGAGAAAGGCATTCCCCTTAAGTGGTTATAGAAGCTAAAATTATCTAAACTGAGTTTGGTATCAATAACTATTCACACTTTACTCCTGTTTGGAAATAAAGAGGTACGACCTGGCAGAAAAAGTAACCTGAGACCTGAAGATGAACAGTCATTGTGCAGTTCAGAAATTCCACGGTGATGAGTAGTCTAGGCATTGCCTTCACTACTGCCTTGCCGTGAACTGCAGTTTACTTAAATACTCACGATGACCAAAATGAGAATTGCACTGCAGTCAACGTTGGATAATGTACTAACTGGAGGCTTGAAATGTGCATTAGAGAGATTTTTATCATTCCGTAGACACTGCAGTCTTTGTGGTGATTCTGACCACATTCCCTCTTCTTAGTTTCTATTCCATTAAGCGCCGCCCAAAACTAACATGAGCAAGCCAGCCTGTGTTGTGAACGCAATGTAACTCATTTCCGTAGTATTGTTATTCAATATTTAGAGAAGGCACTGCATGTGATAGCAGAATCATATGATCCAGTTCTCTTTCGCTCCCTGCGTTCGTCCCGTGACTTTTTAAAGCCTCAAGAGATAATGATATCCTCTTCCCTCCTTTATAAGCCAATTAACTTGATCACATGCAACATAGATGAGACAGATAAGAAACAACAGAAAATGGAATAGAGAGTGGCAAGGCCTAACTTGCTTGCTTCTTTAGGCAAAACTTGCCCTATTCACGTGTAGTATTGAGCACTTGCAACTGGTTGTAATGGCAAATCGATTCAGTGAGAGGAAAATTTTGTAATTTTTGCTTTTTATGCCTCATAAACTGCAAGAATGCATTTTCTACCTTATGTACATCACTGGTGCCTTGCTTGGTCGTCGATAACTCGTGAATTTTGTATCGCTGAGTTGAGTACACAATTCCATCTTCATACTTTCAGCAAATGGCGGTGATACTTGCCGATTCATTTAGATAACCTCTTTGATTAAAACCTTGTTTTATCAATGTGGTACTTAAAACTATGATACATCAAATGATTTAATTGTGCTGGGTAGCGTCCTTTTGTAAGTTATGGCCATGCGGATTTGTCAGTACAAATTTTTGCACCATCCGCGCCCACTGCAACAAAGCCCAACTGATTGATAACTGTAACTATGATTTAAGCATTCCTTTTATAAGATTAAAATCATCAAGGCATAGTTTTTGTTATTAACTCAAGATTAAGACATATTGAAATCAACACAGTGCCTGCACTGCAATGATTTCGCTACCATTGCTTGAAAGAGGACGAAATGATGGTGGTTTTTTTGGTCCATAAAGGGAGCTTTCCATGCACCAACATTTTAAGAAAATGAGTTTTTTGAAGCCAAACGTTCAAATATCATTAATGGAATGGGTAGTGACGCTTAAGGACACTTCATCCATCCAACATCATGATCCCAAAGGAGTGTTGAGCGCCAAGGCCCCAATGCTTACTGTATTCATGCGCCTACAGGATGGACCTTACTACCGAGCTGGTCAGTTTACTTAAAAAATCTACATCGCGAACACATTTTGTTGTTCCGAACCCAACCAAGCGAGTAAGAGCAGACAATTAAGCAGATTGAGTTATAGCACACTGGCGTTAGCGTCATGTACGAGGGTAGGGCTGAGAGACTAGTGGAAAGAGATTTAAGGATATAAGCCACTTTGCACTCCATAACCTACTGTCGTAGACAAGAGACGTAGTGATAGATATTTCGTGCAGTTGAAGCTCATCAGTATTTACTCAAATGATACTTATTCAAAGGCTCTTTTTATCCTACTTTTCCCTACTGGAAGTCATACAGCCAGCAAGCTACACAATTTCTTTGATTTCTTCCCCCAAGTAGTCTGCGATGGATGTGTCTACCGCTTCCATGACAGCAGCAGTTAAGGTTAGGTCAGTTAGGGTCTCTTATCCTATGTAGACTGGGTTCCATACTTTAAAATTACTCTTCAGAGTACAACTTCTTTAGGAATGTATACCTTGTAAAGACGTTCACATGTCGCATGCAAGCAAGACGTGTTGAATTGAGCTCCCACACTCAAAACATGCCATCGAAAAATTGCTTCTGCAAATGATAGATTTTTGAAAACTTGGATTGTTATATTCTTGAGACTTCATAACCTTTAAAGTGGTAAAAAGACGCAAAGAAGTGGGTGCGATGGAACTCTAATTCCTCTCGAGGTTCAGTCACACTAGAAAGCTATTGTAGAATGACAAGGAGAAAACGTGAATTTTTCAATTGCATGAAATTGTGTCACGAATAGTTGGTTGCTTATGCAGAATTGGCCTTTGCTAATTTATTTTAATAAGTTTTGAAAGGTGTGGAAAATAAGAAACGCAATGTTTTTCGTGGCTAGGACACAATGGAAGTATTACTGGCACTTAATTATGGCTATGTCATTTGTTTGTCTTTTACTTATTGTAGCACTAATTTACCTATCCAAGCTTAATTCCGTCCTCTACATGTTGTAAAGTTACAATTTAAATAATAGCTTACTTCAGATGACTGGGAAAGAAGAATGGAGGCGAAAAGGGGATGTCGACATGATTAGAAACCTCGAAATCAACCTCTAAATCAAAAGGCCTTTAAGCCGCCTAAGGGTGACAAAATTGCCTTCTTCCCCCCAGGCTTTCCACCGATAAGAAAATATGCGTTTTAAGTTAAAGTTGGTCGCGAAATATTATCAAAAACTTGCGTGACGCTTAACACATTTAACGGCTAAGATTTGTTGCTTAGCAATTTGTAGAAATTGGTGATAATTTTAATTCAAAAATATGTCCCTTTTTATCGGTGAGGTGGTTGTTATTGCAATGCATAATACTTCCCTCTTATTTTTAACTATCACTTGTCACGGAATGGCGGACTAACAAATTTACTTAGTGCGATTCGAGCCTGTCAAATTCGCTGACATTACCTTCCACTAACTCATATTTCACGTCTCATGCATTAAAAGAAGTAGCATTCAATTTGGATGGTGGTAGGAGAATGTGATGCTAATTGAATTTTAATTTTTACCCCCATTCCTAACCTCTGTTTTTCCTTATCATGGTACCTTCGGCTGCAAGATTGCTCTTGTGCTTTAATGACCTTATTCTCCGATGAAGGTGATTACATGTGAAATAGATTAGGGGAGTTTGAATAGGAAAGTGCGATAAAAGCAAGTGTGGTTGAGGTTAGGGTAATGGGAATGACAAAAGCTAGGGCTACTTGTCTTTGTAAAACAATTAGAACTTATTGCAGCATCCCGAGGCTTCCTCGAAGGCAAAAGAAGGCGGAATGCTGGGGTAGAATATATATATTCAACGGACAGAGGGGAACAAGCTGCTGGCATGGCCTAGCGGCCAGCCTACGCAGTTATGACAATATGGCCACCTCTGTGACCTTCACTGAAACCGGTAGTTGCAACAAACAAAGTACTACATTATAACACTCTTATGACATTTTTGTAGACAAAGTGTGGTATCAATAAGGTAGACATCGACCAGGCAATTGATGGAAGGATCTCTGCCTGGTGGTACTTAAGTATGTGCTTAGTGTATGGGTAAATGAAGGCACACATGGCGAAATAAATTAAAGGAAGCCTACGGTGGAACACTTAGCGGGAAGCTTATCTAGCACACCTGGTCCCTTGGTATTATCTTTGGTCTAGCGTTGTAACAGTCCGTGTGTCTCATTTAATGAGAAATTAAGTTTGTTTTCTTGTTGATATCTCTTGAGCGCAATTTTAAATTTATCAAGAGTTCTACCATCTCCAGCTAAATATCTGGATATGGATCGAGAAGAGGGCAATCCTTTGGTCAAGAAGGTTACATTGCTTCCTTTGCAATATATCATCACGATTAGTGTGCCGTTGGAGTAAACTCGAAGAAGATAAATGTTGGAGGCATATACCGAATATACACGAGAATGGTTTTCTTTAGGCCTCCGAGCGATCTTGCACGTAACACCACGGCCAATTGGGGGAGACAGTAGGATGGCCATAGACACAGTGTCCACTCCGTAAACATGAAAAAAGGATCTTTTTCGAGGAATTGTGAAGTAAAATATGAGCTTCTTGGATGTGAGATAGATCTTTGCACCAAGAATATGGTTGACTCTTTTAGAGAGTTCTAAAAGTCTTGTAAGTGATCATTCGGTGTCATTTAGGAGACTGTTTGTAATTTCAGAATTTGTTCGAGACTGATTCTCTTGGTTGATTATAGTAAGTGCTTTCCTGACTGGGTGTGCGAGAAAGCTCCACGACACTATCACCTCCAAAAATCATTTCACTATTCAAAAATGCATTAGGCGCGTCGCCACAGATATCGCGCTGTTTTTTAGTCCAAATGGGGCATCAAGAGCAAAGCACCTTACTTTAGTTTAATGATAGGATATGAAGGAAAGGTATTTAATGTTTGTGTTAAAAGTATTTAGACAAGGAACATCTATCAACCACTCCTACCATCCTTGATTAAAGCTACTCATTTTGTAGGTCGAATCTAATGGTGAAGGAGGGTGATTACTATCGACAGCTGAATTTGCAAACTATTCACATTATGCAGGCTTTTGAAAACCATTAAAAATTTACTTTTGAGTGGGACATGACAAAAAATTTACCATGGCCCTTGCCATAGCTCAAGTTGGAAGTCGTGCAATGCTGGATAGTCTTCGTAGTGCTTTCAAGATCGCTCTGCAATTAATTTCAGTGCATTTAATTGCTTAAGATGGCTAAAATAGGAATTTGACCACAATAAGTGTTAAGGAAGCTGCCAACACGAGGTTTAAAACATTCTCCAGGTAGTTTTTTAACAGACCGTTGACACGGCACAGTTTGTTGTGCTCTCTACCATATTTCTTTCCTTTTATCCCTCATGCGATCGAGTGCTGTGTGAAACCGTCATAATTTAATCCAGTCTGTTTAACGGGCCGAATGGACCTCGGTTCCGCAGCAGAAGAAGCCTCTCGTCAACGTTGCGGACCAGTAGTTAAAAAGTGAGGTATGTGGTAGTAAAATCAAATGATCTGATACTCTCTCATCCTCGTATTGATTTCAGGGATTTTTAAAAAAGGCTGATAGGCCATTATTGCTCTCTCTTTTCTTCATTAGCTAACCAAAGTAATCACGTTCATCACAAAGTAAATAGATGAAAATTAACAAGAGATAAACTAATGTGGTTGGGTTTACATTATTTGCTTCCATACGTAAAGCTTGCTCAAATCTTTTGCTGTTGAGATTGAATGATGGATTGTGCTGATGATTAGTTCCACAGTCAATATATTCACTATTCTTACCAACTTTTAACTTCAGCTAATAAATCTTCTTTGCTGATATGCAAACATCACTAGTACCTTTTTCAATCGTCAGTAACTCATGGCTATCGGTCTCCATCTAGGAGAGTGCGCAAAACCATCTTCATCTTTTCGGTATATAGTATTGATGCTTGCCCATGTAACTGCGTAATCTCGCCAATTTATGCTCTTTTGATTTCTTACGACTTTAAGATTTTTCAAGCGAGCTAGCAATGTTGGAATCGTAAACTTATTCAACTTATGTCCACGCAACCTTGTAAGTTGGGTACCATCTTTACGATCAACATCACTGGGGCATAATCGTCCTTTTTTAATTTGCAAATATAGCTCTTTGAAGTTTTCGGCTGTTTTCACTCGCAAAATGTCTTGGATCATGGCAAGATTTTTACTTAAACAACAAACCAAAGTGCCCACCTAGGTGAAGCTGTTTTAAAGCCACTGTAGTACTTTGTTTGTTGGAACTACCAGTCTCGGTCAAGGTCACAGAGGTGGCCGTACTGCCCTAGCTGCGTGGGCTGGCCTTCGGACCATGCCAGCAGCCTATTTCCCTCCGTCCGTTGAATATATATATTATACCCTAGCATTCTGCCTTCTTTTGTCTTCGAGGGAGCCTCGGGACGCTACAGCTACTGCTTTAAAAAGGACAAATTTATAGGCAATAACGTGATTTGAACGTGTCTATGGTGGATTGGTTGCATGTCTTTACAGTACTCTATTCAAAAAATTTTCCAGTGTAACACTAGTCCAAAGGAATGAGGTACGGTTAACTGGATGGTTAGATATTGTAAATGGCATAAGTAGCAACGCTAAATGACACAATATCACGTCCATCACCATAGCCTCGGAGGAAATCGGACTGTCAAAGCTCCTATATTTATTGCTCTCATGCTTCACCATGACATGCACAATCACCGTGTTGGTTAGTTTACTTGTTGTTATGATTATTTTCAGACAAAAGATGTCCAAAATTCATATTATTGTTATAAACTCATGTGTGATTAGTTGGAATGATGTGTGTGGATCGGCCTACAGTCTAATGCCGTGGAAGTTTGATATATTTATGGATGTTTGGTGTAGATAAAGCTCATTAATATTCTTCTATAACTCCGCGTCCTTATGGTCCTTTATAAGAGACCTATTTTGCATAATTTTAATTTACGAAACCTGAACAAAATGCCAAATATGGTATGAACTTATATGTAGCACCTCGAGACATATACGAGGGTGGAATATGCATTACCAATGTACAGAAGGGCCGGAGGCTACTAACATGGCCAGGCGATTTGTCCATGCGGTAAAGCACTAAAGTAGCCTTTGCCACAACAGAGGATTAAACAAACAGTCAACGCATTACACATCTTTGCTCTTCTCCGAAATGTCATCGTCAGTGCTCCCTTTGGACAAACTCTCCAATCATCGAAATGTAAACGATGTTCCAAGAATACTCCTAAGAGTCAACCGCTGCAGTCGCTGATATTCCATGCAAAGGACGAGGTAAATGTCGCAAGCTCAACACTCCCTCGAAGCAACTTTACTGAATCTAGAGTTTCGTCTAGTATGGGAACTCAACTGGGAAAAGAGGGAAAGTGCAAGTCATCAAATGCCAAAGAATGGGATTACAGAGGGTTCAATGCGAAGGAGACACCTTACCTACATTTTTGTCACATTTTCTCACTTCAGTGCCGCCAATCCACGTCTATTTGGTTTCCTTAAGTCACCAGAGAGTTAAAAAAGCAACCCGAAATAGGACAATAAAACCTCTCAGACTTGGTATGCAACTCCGAAATGAACTCTCATTGAGATGTTTCTATGGTCACGGCTAGCGTCGCTTTAGATGTTGATGACTTTCCTATAGACCAGGCGATTGTAGTAGTTATTTAGCGTAGACGTCATTTTTAACCATTCTCCTAAAGGTTGTTATCAATTCTCACATTTTTAAGCCGTACCGACTTCTTCCGCCATACTAAGGTCAATCAGCGAGCAGCAAAAATCAGGAATGACAGCCTCTAAGGTGAAAATCAGCTTCTGCTTTTTCTAATGTGTTGCGTTCTACGACTTTCCTAAAGACAAAAAGACAGTAGTGAAGGAATTACTGGCACAGCTCAGAGGCCAAGCCACTTGGAGCAGGTACCCTAAAGGAACGCTTGAGAGGTCCCTTCACCTAGACGAAAAAATAAATACGTAACTGCTCTTATGCTCAGAGCATTCATGTAAATATAAAAATATGAGTTAATGGGAGTATTCCGTTCAGTCAACATGTCTCGCTACAAACATACTTTGCAACCTCAAAAATAATTTTTGCATAATTGTAACACCAAACTTCTTCCCGTGATGGAATTCGTTCCACCGAATGAGCTCAATGTCAGGGTTATTGAATGTTCTCGTATCCACCGATCCGATTAATCAACGTCTCTGAACTACACCACTCTATTAACGTGTACGATATAGGCAAACCTTCTAAGCACATTCATGTTCTTTCAATACTGCTGCCTCTGACTTATAACTCTCGCATCAGCAAATTTTGCCAAACCTACTGACTAAATGTTCCGACAAAACTCTCGATCCTCTGCTTTCACACATCTAGTTTTTGCCTTTTAGACCCACATTTGAATGTACCGATGGCAGAAGTTGACAACCTTTCATGAGTTCGGCTCATGACAAATCTAGCGCAAGAAAGTGTGAAGCACGACTCTCGTCGCTTGAATTTTGAAAAATTTGCAATAAAACCGGTTACTTTCTGATATCTGTTGCAAAAAGGGAACTTGGTAAACTGGAACTTGTTTAATTTGCTGCTGTATGTGAAGTGAAGAAAATGAAAGCGAGTAACGGCATATGGAAGATTTTACTATTATATAACACCTCAAGTTTTCAATGCACAAACTATATACTTTGATGAATAGCATGTTTTAGTTTAAATGCATCCAGGCGTTTGCTTGTTTTGGTGCCTCTATTATACAACCTCAAGGTCTAGAGAAGACGAAGGGTAAAAAATTAGTTGGTGGGATATATATATTCACTTCCCCTTCTCCAACTCCTGTTTTGTAAGATCTTGATGTGCAGTTTTGTCTGTAGAGTCAAACAAGCTAGGCCTCGTCCATGCCTCTGCTGCTGCATTACCTCTTGCCAATGTTATTGTCATTACTTTAGCCTCATTCACACTCGCTTCTATAGTACTCCCGTTTCCACCTGTCAAATCGGACTCACATTTGGTTATTTGCAGTTACATGTTGATGTAAAAGAATAAGAGGCACTTCCTGCACCCTTATAAACTATTTTCAAGGGGCACAGAAGTTAAAGGCTTTGAATGAGAATGAGTGTCCGGTAGCATCACCCTCTTTTTCTAGCCATCTCAGCCGCATAAAGCTTCTCCGCTTAGCTACGCGGCATAAAGTGTGAGGTACATAACATAGGTTTTGAGGTGTGTAATAGAAGTTAGGGCGTATTTGCAGTAAATTGGGTTTGCTGAGTTGACGTTTTGTGACATACGGTAAGTATAAAACACAGAAGAATTGCTTGAACTCAGGTTAAAGACTACCTCATCGATGAATAGATGTGCTTCTGCATTAAAATTTTCCACAAATTGCTATAAGTTATTTCAGTGGGAAAAAATGGCTCTCCAGTTCACCATGATTCTCACTTCAAATTACTTGTCTTCTTATTTGTAAAACTCTCAAGTCGCCTGTGAAATTTTTTGTCTGGGACAAACTTACGCTTGGATGGTTTTCTTTTAATTTTCCGCAAAATTTACATTCACAGAACAATGACATTAATTTCCTCATTTATGTTCCCACTTTATGCTGTCCTCCATTCCTTGATACTGGATGTCCGAAGTAAGATGGCATTAGCATTCCACGTCTTGGAACATTTACAGAGACAAATTAGGCATGTCTAGACACATTAGTACCCAAGGTAAAATTTGAAGCCTTGATACTGTAAAAAGTCAAAAGAAAGCAAATCACATGGTCGTAACTAAATGCCAGTATCAGGTTTCTGCCACAAAAGACCTCGCGATTCCTGTTTTTAGAAAGTCCTAAACTCATTAAAACAAATGTCCATCAGCTTTTTGATTACAATTAAGCAACTGTTCAAGAATTCATTGTTTGAGGACGAACCAATGTTCTTCTAACTATAAGTGATCCGTACAAAAAAGCAGCGGGAATTTAGGTTTTGCGTTTACCATTTTCACGCTTTCATTACCTCCATTGTTTGTTTCAAAACCTGTCATTTGTGGTAGCATAATTAAACGATTCCTGTTTCCTGGTGATTGGCATGAAGGATGAGATTTAATTGGAATGGGACTCTGATTCAAGATATTTAGGGTGGATATAACTGGTGAAGTTGCTTGAAGATGTTAATTCTTGGAGGACTGTAGAATTTCTTGTATACAGCATAAGAGACCTTAACTGAGGGCAGATTTACGTACTACAGTGCCCCAAAGGCCGCTGTCGTGGAAGCGATAGACACACCAATCTCAAAGTACGCGAGATTTTGTATTTCCGTGCTGCATTCATATTGTGGCCACAAATCAGACATTTTTAGCGCCTCACTGGCTGAGTTACGCCCAGAAAATTAAGTATATAACCCATTAGGAAACAAATGCTCATTTTCTTCACTATCAAGATAGAAAGCTGGATAAGCTAACAGTTGGAAGCAGCCCAGTATAGTTATCCATTTGCCTAATTTGCCTTCCAGCTTTCATCGTTGAATACTTCATTGCTAATGGGTAGGGACCATAAGCATCCAAGTTTAATCATGTTTTGTGATTTCCAGACTTATTATTAGCTCTCTTCTCTTAAGAATTACCCACGCTATTGAAGCATTATTTGGCATTAGTGGACGCCTTTCGAATTGAGATAAGATTTGTTAAGCTTACTACTGAGATGTGTATTGATGGTGCTAACGAATTAAGTAGCAATTTAACTTATTAATTGAAATTTTCCATGAAAATGCTTTAACCAAAGTCCTTTTGGTTTTACTACCAGCAATAAGTGCATATTTGTGGAAGGAAAAAAGGAATCTTTTAACATTTCATAGAATTGATAGCGCCACAGCTCACTTACCTTTAAACTTTACTAAAATTCAAAACTCTGTAAAGCAAAATAAACAACAAATTAAAGTATTTACAACAGGATTGCAAATTTTGTAAGCCACCTAAAAGAACATAATTTTCTGTGGATCGTTTGCATTATCATCTCCTGGAGATGCATAGACAGAAACGTATGTTCACGCATTTTACACGGCTTTATATAAATACGATTACTCGTCGATATTAAAGCAGTTTGACCTTCTGCGAAACTTAAGATTAGGACACCTGTCTTGGAGATGGGATCCGAATTGTGTTTTCTGCTTACGCCTCCCTGCATGTCAGTGAAGTGCCTCTGATTGGTGGAACATCGATGAAGAGAATGACGTCCAGTTGTTCACCTTGCGTCTTTTGAGAGTCTTGTGTCTGTTTCTTTCAACAATGCCCGATGGATTACTGTGCGTAGTGCTTTGGTAGAAGTCTCGTACCAAACTACGAGAAATGGACATGGAAGCAATCACATGGACATGGGAAAACTTGTTGCATTGTGACTTGTATGGATACAATGTACGATATAAAAATAGCAAGTGGATTTCTTCTGCAGGTTTCCCTTATTTCTGCTTCCTTGCTGGCCCCCGGACCATGCCAGTAGCTCTAAACCCTTCTCTGCACCGATAATGTACATTCTGCCTAATTGTAATGCTTTCGGTGGTCTTCAGTAAAGCCGTTGGGTGTTGCATTAATGGATAAATATTTGGTTAGGAGGAGGAAGTGCATGAGGCGACACTAGCAGCGAAAAATCTAGATAATTTCATTACGGAGTTGCCTATCGTTCCTGATCTGAACCCAGGCAGATTTAGCTAGCCAACTCTGAAGTCAGAAGAAGTGGCATGACACGACACTCTACCCCACTAAAACGTCGTATATTCTGCCCTTTGTTTTATGACTGCTTGTAGACCTGTGGTTCTATGACTATCAATGAACTCGTGGGACGGCTAGCGTAATTTTCTTGCACCCCAAAACAGATACCACTTAGTACAAAATTCTAGATCCAGTAGAATTGGCAAGAGGGATTAGTGGCATTGTAGTCAAGCGCCTTCTTAGCAGGAAGGAAGCCCGATGACTGGCTCCGTTTTTTGCGGATTTTTCCTCAGAGCTTGACTGCGTTATGATAAGCGACTCAGGAGGCTTACCAAATGGAGCTCTGAAGACGACGCCTGAAAGAGAAGAAAAGATTTGTAGTGTGTTATTTGTTTCCTTTACTCTCGGTGTAGGTAAGAGGGCAGATTTTAGGTCTCCGTATTCAATGTTGTCTGAGTAGGGTGGCCATGGGTCATACGAGAGGGCTCAAACTCATACTATTTGTCGAATCTATAAATTTTGCTTCAGGATTCTATTTTCATTCGTCTTCAGGGAATTATTTGAGCATTAAAAGTAAGAAAGGACTGTAAAGGCATGGAATCAGGTTTCCTTTGAATTCTTAGCTTCAGCTCCATGGTTCGATTCTAGTACCTAACTCTTACTTCAGTATGTGCTAAAGCACTTCACCTAATCCCCTCTTCCGAATAACATGGTTGGGTCTGAAACACTAAAATCGGTTTGCGAAATAAGCGACAGTGCATCTGCTGGTGACGCATGAAAACAATCAAAATTGGGGCTTTGGCATTAAAATTTCTCTCTGAAACTATGATGTTAAATGTACTAAAATGTCATTGGCTTTTATTCATCCACACTAATCCCAATGTTTAAACGTTTGGTTGCAAGCTGGTGTTTCAGTAAAATCTTAACATTTCGCTCATCATTTCGTCCTCTTTTAGGCAAGTACGTATGTACCTTATTCTATTGTCAAAGCAAAAAATTTTGTCATGGAGCGGGAGTAGCAAAGTCTCCTGCAACTTACTGAATCGTTTAAATTATCTTAGCTTTTAAGCCACACGGCATCAAACTAAGGTTTAACTCGAAGGAACCGTGAAATTTAAAGAATGCCATCACTGCTATTTATCAAAAGATGAAGACGGCGTTGTATACCTTATTCGGCGGGTGCGATAGACATGAGTTATCAGGGACCGGGAGCGACATTAGTGATGCACAAGTTAATAGCATAGTCAAGACAGTAAATTATTTCGCAACTTGAATTAATCACCATCACGGTCTATAACTAGTTTCCAACAGCACACAGTATTAAGACAAGCTTAATCAATAGGAGCTGACAACATCTTTTTTGTTCATCTGTCTAATTCACTTTGCATATTATTCCTTCGTTTAATTAATGTAAAAAATGAAAGAGCGATAATAATCCCTTGGGACTCTGAGAAATTACTGGGGGAAAGCAAAGGATTACAGACTACCAAATCAGTCAATTCTACTACCATATACCTCATGACGAGAGGTTCTTTCAGCTACGTGATAGAGTTAAAATCGGTTCGCAGAGCAAGCTGGCTCAAATCTTGTCGAATTCACACGGAATTTGGTGGTATGGGGGATAAAAGGGGACGAATGTGGTTGAGAGCATAACAAGGTTGCCATGTCTACGGAGCAGTAGCAACCTCTCGAATGCATATCTCAAGCCTAGAATTGGCATCTCCTTTCACAGTTATGGTTTAGGAATCTGAAAAGATTACCCCGTGTGCGGAAGTGAAATTCATTTGAATCTGGATTAGGCATAGAACTACCTAAGGTGGTCTGATCGGGAAACCGGATTTTCGTAATCATGACTAGGTACGATTATAATGACAGAATCAACTGTCATCACTTCAAATTTGATTTAAAGGTTTGTCGCAAAGGTGCAAACAATGCAATCATTTTATTCGCGTACCCGTGCTTTTATCTACCCCGACACTAGACAAATACCTGGATACCGCTATGCAGAGATCCTTCTACTATTAAAATTTTTATCCATAGAGGGCATTATTTTCTCAAGCCTATTAGTAGCCAAATTAGGAGAATGCTAGAACTCGAACGCATCGATGGTCATCCTAAAAAAACAAGGACAGAAGGGCTTCGCATGAGAACAAATCATTGAAACATCTGCGGGACAAAATGTACTTTCAGCTGACGCATGCAGTAGAACATCAAAAGGAAAGACAAATGCGGTTATTTGCAAAGGAAAGTGAAAACAAGTTGACGTGTCTGATTAATGTTTGTCATATAAGCATTGTCTCTGCTTCCGTAAGGCAATGGGAAACGAGTTACAGTGTTCTAGGCTTTACATTTGAAGAAACTGAAGTGACTACAAATCGATGGGTTTAAATGTCGTTAATCTTATTACTGCGCAGCGCAGAATGTCATTCTTAAGAAAATAAGAGGCTGACAATGATGGTAGCTGGCAACTTAGAGGTATCGCTTGTAGGTGACATTAAAAGTTATTAAACGAATTGGAGTTCATTGCTGGCTGCCGGAAGCAAAAGAAGGAGATTTGCGATTATTATTCCAAAAAGCCCGAAACAATTGTTGTAGCTTTGCAAAACCTTTGAATTGTTCAATCTGTGCCCAGAACAGACGTTAGGCTGTTGTGAATTGATTTACCTCTGAGATCAAATAAACCAGACTTTCTCATTGCCACTACAACCGTCGTTGCTCTAGTCTTAACCGCAACCTCTTGCATCACACTTCTGTTTCTTACTCGTTTGATCTACTTTAAATGTAGTCATTTGAATCCACCATTACGGATATAAAAGGATAAGGGCCATCTCTTGCAACGTTAAGGACCACCATAAGGAAATAATAGAGGACGAGAGTAAGAAGGGAATAGTATCACTTCTGCCTTCCACGATCTTAACTAAATCTCTCTTCTTTTGGCAGCTAAAATGCACACTGTGTAATGCATGAGCTGTAATGTACGAGGTTAGCGGAAGGTGTCTCCTCGTATTGTAGAGGTGGGAAAAGCGCACTCTCCTATTCTGTAGGTAAAGAGTACGCTATTTTATGGCAAGAAAGAGAGAAAGTTGAGGCTGACTTGCACATATTCCAATTGTATTATTTCGCTTAGCTTTGATAAGATTGGCCTCAGTTGTAAGAGATGTTTGGCATGTAGTGTGTAGAAAGGGAATGTCCTCCTCCAGTCGTCAAAGTGGGATTTCTTGATAATGAAAATTCGTTGACGCAAAATATCAGCTAATCTGTAAAAATATTTGAAAAAGATGGGTTATTTGTTCTCGGCATCTGTTTAATCCCCATAGAACTTGATCATTTTGGGTGATATGAACGCCGACTGCAAGTACCTCTCCGTAAGTGACCGAAGTTGTTTGCGTTTGCGAACCGACCGTTATCAAAGATAGGATGGACACGACTGTAGCCAAGTCAGACTGTTCCTGTGACAGGTTGGTTTTGCTGTGTGACATAACTGCAAACATGTTGGCTTCGTTTCTTCTTCTGAGTGCACTAACAGGTTTATCTTTTAATGATTTTGCTGAGTTGGAAAAAACTCATAATGTACAGATATAATTATATAATTTGCCTAAACGAATAAGCCATATTAAACCTAATTTAACCAAGAAAAGCTTGCGAAACAACTGAGAAACATTCGTTTGTCATTCAGTTGGTGCCACTGACGTTGTAGTTCTTCTGCCTTCGCGTAATGAAATAACCTTTTGGTGTTTAAAAGTGAACTAAAGTATGAGATTTTAAAACACAATTAGAGTCGAGTTGTGCTAATGAGAGCCTTGTAGTGCATCCTCAAGGAGGTAGAGCTCCTGCCTACCTTATTCCTCATTCATCCATTCCCGCACATCAATACGCTCAATTCTTCACTCAGTGGTGTTATCTGCGTTGCCTACTCAACGTCCTTGCATCATTGTAAGTGCCGCTGGTGCTGCAACAGTAATGCTACAATGTCAACACGTAGCACTGAAAATCGCTGAGCACAGAGTGAGCAAAAGTTAGGATTTGGACTGCGTTTTCTGCCTACACCATCTGGTATGTTAGTAAATTGCCTCTAACGAAGAGCACAGCTTCTCATTTTTCACCCCTCGTCTGTAGGGAGACTTAAGTCTGTGTAAATTAGCAATAAATCAGGAATCGTGGCTAAGAAATACTATGGCTCTTGAAGACTTCCTTAGCGTGGAAACAGACGGAACGCTTAGACAGATTATTGACCATGCCAAGGGATGGGACCACTAGCATGGCCGCCGCTTTGGGGAAGTAAAATAGCCGAGGCTCCAATACCCTCGAAAGCAATGCTACCATTCAACTACTACAATACTACAGAACAAATCATTCCCTTTTCGAATGAGAGAGAGAAAAGAACGAAGAGTAAATTGTTGGAGAAATATGGAGAGGATGTGGTGCATAGGTAAGCGCGAAATGACTGCATTGTTACTTGCAGGGTGATGGTGAAGGGCAATGAACTAACCAGACGAATTCTCTCTGCCTCTCCTTACAATTTTGGAAAGCTCTGCGGACTATCCTCAAGCAAGGTTAGTTGCCGAGTTGTCCTCCTTATCAACGCTCAATGACATCTTGTATGCCTTAAAGTATCACTAATTTGCTGCAGTGTTGTTGATGTAGATACAATCCACGCCGCATTCACGTGCGGAGTCGATTGAGCTGATGACGCCATTCACTTGTATAGTACAAGGCAGTAGATTCAATCAAACTCATCATTTTGCTTAAATAGCATTTTACGTTGATGGTGACTTTGTTTTAGGCCAAAAATGTGGGCGACCACTACCCAGTTGAGTTTGAGATTATCTGAATCATTACAACGCCTTTGATGTGATGGTTGCTGCGCTATCACATTCAATAGATTTCCTTCCACTGCTATTGCAGATCCATTGTTATGAACCAGTCGTCAAAATGCACTGTAAGCTCTCTACTTGACATTGCATCTAAATGCCTTGTGTGTGTCACATTAGAAAACTGTGAGAAAAGGCTAATGTAGTTTGTGTGGCGGAGGGAAAGGGCGAAACACTACCACATTCTCACCTTCGTCCACATCATCCTTCTTTGTTTTCCCTTGATGACTATGGTGCTAATGGATGCAAGAGGTCACTCTTCTCCTTCCATATCTTGGTTAATTAAGACAAATGATCACATGTGAAGTAGATCGGAAGAGTGAGAAACAGACGTGTGATAGAAGCGAGTTTGCTAAGAGTGGATCAGAGTAGGACACCACACCGGAGGAGGAGGATGTTTGGCTGTAGGTGGCTAGAATACACAGGCTACTCAAATTATGTTTACTTTTGAAAACCATGGAACCTTTACTTTTAGTTGAGGCTTAAGTAGAGCGACCTGACGAATGAATTTAATAGGATAATTGAGATGAGCAAACATTTTAAGCTGGAAATTGGACGGACGGATGGTGATCGCATTGCCATTTCGACTGCCTATTCGTGAATTTTAACTTAGCTTGAATGCTTGCGTGAATAGGAATGGAATGATAACCACACGCAGTGTCAAATAAGATGCCAAAATAAACCTAAAGTATGGTGCCATTCTGTAGTTACGGTACTTGTTGCTGTGCTTCCTATCACATGCTTCTCTGCTTGAACCCTCATGTCTCCAAATGCCGACATGACTTAAGCAAGCCTGTTTCGCTAGTCGGATTTAAATCTGTTTCGAGGTTGAAGCGGCTTCTCGTCGCCATTGCCAGAGAGCATTTGTAGAAGGTGTGGCATAAGGTAGCGGAATTAACAGGTTTGATATTCTCCTATCCACCTCTTTCACTAATGTTTATGCAAAGCTCAGCCCTTTCATCTTTGCATTAGCCGACTGAAGTGATCACATGCAACAAAACTCGGACAGATGAGATTCAACGAGGGATAGAAAGAGTGGTAACCTGGCTAAGCCTTTTTGCTTCGAATTAGTAAAATTTGCTTTAATCTTGTGTCGTATTGAAGGCTGGTAACAGACTGTAATAGTGGCTAAATCAATAGAGCAAATAGGTGAAAAGTAATTTTAGTTCGCATGAATTATAGGATTGTATTAGCCTACCCAGTGTACAGAATTAATGCCCTGCTCAATTACTATTTACCCCTAGTTACCTCACCCACTGAGGAGGATGCACAATACCTGTACATTCGAAGTGGCGTGGTGAATCGGTCTGATAGCTTGCTCCCAATTGGCACATCGCTGTGGGTTGTTAAGACCTGCGAGTAGGTAGATACAACGTTAGGCCTCGCCCTTCGAACTGCTGAAGCATCAGTTGGCTCTTGATAGGGCTCATTCTAAATTATTTAAAGGGTTCATTTTGCCCCCAACCTGACAATACTTGATCATCTTAATTAATTAGGTGGTAACCTTATGATTTTTGTCGCATGAAGGGCTTTTGGAATGTTTTATCAATTTCCTTTTCTGGCATAAAAGTGGTTCAAATCCGCTTTACTTCCTAATTTATTGCACGTTTTCCGGTGGGAATTGAATGGGCATCGATAGCTTACCTCTCTATTTGAAAGACACGAATCAGCAAATGTTTCACATTGATCTCGCCTCAGCTCTAAGACTGTATGATAATGAGGCTTATAGATTTATTTTAACCAAAATGCCATGCTGTTGAAATTTCATCAAAGGTTGTAAAGCTACCAAGATTAAAATTGGTGTAGAAGTCATTCGGCTCTAGCTTGAGTCTCACAGTTCTTGAATGCCAAAGCACCGCTCAGCCAGTAGTGGCCGTGCACAGCTACTACAGTTGACCGCGACTTGGTACCCACGCAGGCAGCACTGGCGGTGGCTTTAGCCGCGGTTTCTAGAGCAAATTGGCCGAAATGCAGTAACCTCAATGAGAGTACTGCAGCGAAGGCTGCGAAAGTGCAGCTGCCACGCCAGCGCTCTGTTAACTTTGAAACGAAACCCTGCTCCGTTGCCGATGATTCGGCGTTAGAGATGAAAGGAAGGTGCCATCTGTGGGAAGTGGCGTCTCTTTAACCCTTCTTCTTCCTCTTCCACAGGAAGGTGCTAAGGTAAGATGAACTTGTTATTATCGAAATTGTCATGAGTTTTGTGCTACGCATTGTCTTGTCGAGTTTTAAAGTGTTGATTATGAAAGTTTTTGGCTTTTACTACTATGGACATTGATGTACTCGCGCTCCAAACAAGTTTTTGTCATTGAAGGGGTATTTTTCTAATACTCTTTGATCTTCCAAATTGTCGAATATTAGCATTACTGTAACGTCTAAGGAAAGACCTTCCGCTACTGAGTGATATTGAGCGTACCTAACCATTTTTGATACTGAAAAGTAGTTTTTGTAAAGAATGCGGATTTTATCTCCTACTTCCTTTAAAGTGGAGCCATTTGTTTAATACGTTGAGCAGCGACCGCAGGTTGTTTTGACTGTTTCATAGCAAACTTCGTACTTGCCTACAATTGCCCCACTAACATTCTGATCATTTGCTGATCAACATTTTTTCTTATTGGTTGTCACTTGATCCAGCCGTGTTCCAAAGTCAAATTGATTGATGTTTCACTTGTGTCATTTCTGAAGCAGGTTCTATATTGTAGCAATAAATGTCTTAACAAAAAGAAGGGAAATGTTGGGTTGCTTTAAAGTATATCAACTTAAGCTTTTCTATCTGTTTTCGCAGAAGCATGGTGTTTGCGGCTATGTATTTCGACAAGCTCTCCAATTACAGTGAGGATCAGTGACATCCTCAGATTGCATCTTGGTACGAATTTTAATTCCATTTCCACTGAAAATTAGGAAGTAGAACCTAGATTGCGAGGCTTGCAGCCAGGGCTGAACTTCCTTACTGGATTCTTTATATCATGACATAAAGAGGCAAAAGAATTTTGAGTTAATGAGGAGGTCTTATCACTGTGCAGTACTAGGTTCGATTAATCTGTTTTGACTTTCAATGCTTTACGTTTGTTCTTGGAATTAGCCTGATGAGATAGATTCAGGAGAGTAATTGCGATGCTCAAAAAATATTTCCTCAATGATGGAGCAATTGTAAAGACAGAAGTACTAACATCCTTCCTATACGATGGCGTATTAGCAGTAAAGACCAGAGTAGGTCCAGGAAACGATGAAAATGCGGAAGTAATTCAATGAGGAAGATGGACACAGTCAAAATGAACTTATATAATCGTACACATAGGTAGAGTTTGTAATTCATCGGTTGTTTAACTCTCATGGATAGGCCGACCTTTCGGTCAGGCTAGTAATCCTCAACCTTACCCTATGACAACGCCATACACTCTATTGCTAGTGTGCCTTCGCTCGTCTCCAATAAAGTCTTGCAACGCTGCTTTCGTGGCAGCGGAATGCAAATCTTGGGCTTCAATGCGATTCATCCCACTTTCCACTGTTGGGCAATAAACCTAAGCAAGGTGGAAGAAGTGCATATTCTACAGGTGGGGAAATTCAGCTACCCGCGGTAGAAGGGCTGATAATAACGGCCACTTTCACTATGGAGCTGTCTGCAGTACACTTATGGTGCCAATGAAGTTAACACGCGACCCACACAGACAAGCTTAACCAACTCCAAAGTGAGAAAAAAGTGACAATGAGGAATAAACGCCAAATTGCACTGGCCACGCAATCCTCATAATCCCCACCTTTGTCATATGACTCTGCTTCTGAGTCACTGCTCCTAGCACCAGCGATTAAATTGTGTGATTGCCAGCACACTCCCCTTTCTCCCACCCTCCTTCTCTCCCCCAGCACAATTCCCATGCATCAGTGACGACTCAGTTGCGAATCTTTCCGAATATGGAAATTCGGTGTCTGATTACAGCATTAAATCATTCCTTGATGGCTGATGTCGAGGTTTGACCGAGGAGAGCGCTGGCAGCGATGCTCATAACAGGAGAGGGTGGTCATGTAGTATCTCTTCTTTGTCTTTTACTCTCGGTTTGGGCAAAGAGAGTACTCGACCTCCGCGCCTCAACCGTAGCCCATGCCCTACTCCATGTCGCACATATGCACTTTGTCCGAGTACTCTGTCTTCCTACTAAGTCTTCAAAATGTCTCACAGCGTTACTTATATTCAAAATGTCAACAAGCAACCACATGGAAGTAGTAGTGGTGAAACGCGCTCATGTACTGCACTTCTGTGTAGCAGTACAACTTTGGATATCAGCGGTCACATAGTTAGGTGGGCTCTGTATCGGCTGTTTAAACTATTTGAACAATCAGTCTAGGGAGAACGGAAGGCTTTACCGCAAAATAAGTCCCAAATCATTGAAAACACTCGAGGCATATGCTAAACCTTGGGAAGTTTGACCAACTACCACTGCATAGTGACAAATCATTCCTTATTTAAAATAAATCCCACGTGTCCTTCACTGATCACCCTGATTGCCATATTTTCGTCATGTGATTCAAAAGCAGCATCCAGCATTCATGAGCAAAGATGCTTGACTATGAACTCTATGTGTTCTCTCGCGAACGAGAACAGAAATGCGGAGGTGCTTCTCCCACCTGCCCTACGCAGCCACATACACCGTTCACCGGTTCCTTCGATGCAACCGTAACCATAGTCACCCCTATCGCCCTTCAAACAAGTATGAATCATACATTCTGATTGTACACGAGCTGATAGCAGAATAAGTGAACAACTAGCCATTCCATGATGGTAGACATCTACACACAAAATCTTGTAGAAGCAGAATCAAAAACACATAAATGCACAAATGCTTACTCACCAAGAAGCAGCGCTGACAGTATTCACAAGCCTTGGAAAAGCTCTTCCCGAGACGTCCCTTATCTCCAGCACAAACACACCGTCATACCTGCTAATAATATACAGACAATCTACACACCAACATGATGGAGCAGCTTACCTTACCGAGGGTCTTCATCACTTCACGATTCCCCGATTTCTTCTTACCAAACACCTGCACGTTGAAGTCAGCGACTTTCACGCTCTTCCGAGGGTGATGGCAGCCTTAACAGACACACAGGAAGCAGCAGCAGCGATGATGTTGGCAACAGCATGAATGAATTCCAGTGGTACTCTCAACATTGAGAAGCTGATGCGAAGGTTGTTTTTATCCTGCCCGTGTGTGCAGTACCGTAGTGTAACGCTGCGGTGCGTTACGCGTTTTCTTCAATAGCTGATGCGATCGTGTTAACCAGTCAGTTGGTAAGGTTATTGCAATTTCTATTATCAGGTTTTACAAAATCTTTTCGTAGCACATTAATTCTCACATTCTCAGTCTCCTTCGCGTGTGAGCAATTGAATTGGCGAACGTCAAAGAAGTAAACGCTGCAAATACAGGGTTCAGGAGGCCACCCTCATCAGTGCAGCGTACAAAGTGCAAGGAAGAATATGAATGGCGAAGAGGAGCTTTCGATTCCCTCCCATCCTAAATAATAGTGAGCACTTTCCACAACCGTCATGCGTTTTGTCTTCTGTGGTATGCGGCCTTACGCCGTCCCGTTGAGTGAGGCTGTCCTCATCTCAGCCGTCTGCAATCTCTCACCTACAGCAGCCACAGTGGTGCAGAGCAGTGCACCTTCTGCAGGATAAGCAATGTCTTCATTCGCTTTGTATTCAAACCATGAAAACGATTCATCAAGAACCAGTCAATCAGCACTGTGAGTAGGAGACAATATATAGGTCGCCTTCTTTCCGCCATCTGCTAGTAAATGATACGTGGACAAATGATGCTTCACACCTCGGATTAAATTTTATCCAAAATGCTGGCATGCAACGCGCATTACAGTGAGCGTGACACAACCTCCACGCTCAGCCATTTCAAATCAAAGCATTAATTCAAACCACAGCACTTTTAACTCTGACGCCGACCTCCACCAACACTGAAATCAGGTTGATCTCTGAAAACATCACCCAACATTCTTTGCCACACGGCGCATCTTCCACGAATCTAAGTGCCTGGCAGATTCGATAGTAGGTTCAGAACCGCCATCAAGGAACGCATTAAAAAGTTCACTGATAGCTGCACTCCCACCACGTTCGCTACCCAGTCCACACACCCATCTTTAAAGTACTGGTGTGATAACAAGTTGAAGAATTGTTCAACAGTTTCATTTTTAAGGTTTTCAACAGCTCGGTTTCCATAGATGACCCACACACTTACTCATATTTGGTCAGGTAGTAGTCTTCATCTCCCTACAGCATCTTTATGTGTGAATGCAGCATCAAAGAAGCAGAATAAATGTATTTATTGCAAAAATGAAGTTTAATTTGTCCTTTAACTTCTAACAAGTTTATAAAAATGGCCTCCACCTGGAGGCTACATCCGCATACATCAGCAGAAAAGCGCAGTCACCGATGATGGAAATGACAGGGTCGAAATGCAAGGAAATCTTCACGATTTAAGGGAGGGAAAGAGAGGAAGCAGTTACCACTGCTTCAGTCGTGACGCCACACTGGCAGCCACGGGTTGGGTGAACGTGAGACTCGAGTCGTACTGCGCCAGACGAGCAAAGTGTTCAGGCATCCAGCGTTGAAGAACCTCCAGCGCCCTATTCAGCTCTTTCACCCACGACTCCATCTCTGCCTCCGAGTCCGCACAGATCAGGTGGCTAGAGACGATTTGAAAGCAAATTTGCAATCGTGAAGTCTTCAACTACCTAATCAAGCTGCAGAAAAATGCTCTGCGATTAACCACAGTATGGATTTGTGTGGTGTAGGTGGAATAATACAAGCTAACAAATCGAACGGGGAAAAGAAGGTGGATAGATTAAAGCAAAAGCTCACCACTATCTACCACTCTTCCTTTCTACCAGATCTGATCCTGACTTAACCGTATCATTTCTTTCAGACACGAAACCAAATTGCAAAACAGCTCCGCCATTTACATCACCCACACAATTCTCCACTGTTACCCTCAGTGGGTGAATGAAGTATCGCGCTGCCAACAGGTCTTGCTTCCACGTGAGGACAATTACAGAGA
Organism: Taenia hydatigena; assembly: GCA_036345935.2. Classification (NCBI taxonomy): domain Eukaryota; kingdom Metazoa; phylum Platyhelminthes; class Cestoda; order Cyclophyllidea; family Taeniidae; genus Taenia; species Taenia hydatigena. The sequence continues at coordinate 15,609,590 of JADWOT020000004.1, forward strand.
TGCAATTATCCAGTGAAGCATATCCCTATGCCATCACAAGCCTCGTCACAAATGATATCCCTTGACCCTTATGAGGTGTGTGGGTGCTTTGACAATTGAAGAAGCCACATTTAGTCACAACAAGCGGGTTCAGATTCTCCTCTTCTCCGTGAGCCAATTGCTCGGCAATGCGGCATATTGTGGGCCTATGACTCGCCTTCCACTCAATGTCACAGCTCACACATATTTGTCCAGTTAGCAATCAAGCAGTGCGAGCTGAACTATCTCACCCACTCACAGTCGTAACCAAGAAGGAATGAACTCACCATGATAGTATTCGTCCCACTTCTGTGCAGCCAGATCAACAAAATCGTCTGCGCTATACACACGTAGGCAATTAAGAGGCATGTGTAAGTAAGACGCCGTACTCACCGCTGCTCCAACCACTTGTAGTCAGGTGAGGCACGTAGAAGGATACTGGTAGCCGTGACAGAGCTTTGTGTGAAGGCACGTACCCCATACTTGCAAGGCACGGCATCACGAAGGGGCATCCTGGCATTCACCGCCACCAGAGAACGCATGTACAAGGTGTTTGCGCGCACACAGATCTTTCGAGGCGCCTGCACCGCCCACGGCGCAACAACACGGCGCAGATCGAGCCGCCCAACTGGGCCTGCTGCTGATGCTGCTGCAGCCGAAGGCCATGCCACAGCAGCCTCTATTTCGTCCTCGGGGTAACGCCAATACACTAGCTGATCAACAGACAGCTTGCACCAGCAACGAGTCCACACACCCATTCCGCCGGACTCGTCGAACACCGTCTATTAGGAGCAGCAACACGGGAAAGGTACACCACCTAATACACTGAAGAAACGACACTGACTGTGTATTTCGTCCGTATTTGTCACCTCTATCGCCACGTCATTCCAAGCTAATGTGCCTTCGCATGTCGTCAGTCAACGACCAATCACTGCGGCGACACACCATTGCCAACATTATGCAAAAGTTAAGGCCCCGAACCACAGATTAGTAAAATCAGGCCTGGTGGTAAGCATAAGTTGTCATGAAAGTAAAACAGCCTAAATATAAATTAAATGTTGGGCCTACAATGGCATCATCTACTGATCTAGCGGTTTCATTTGGTCTGCGATTTTTACTCACTCCACAAACAAGCTTTGTCGGAGCTAAAGGCAGTGTAGATACAAGTCCAAACCGCATGTAAAAAAGCACCCAAGGTCTAATGGAATTACTAATTTCAAAAAAAAACACCTCAAAGGCCTAATTTCAAGTTCGAAGCCAAATTACACACACCACATAATCAACTCAATTTATCTTCACGCAGAGTATTCCCCGGCAGTAGCCAAAGGTCACTCAAATTTATGCGTTAGAAAATTATTCATGCGAATAATCACCTAGACGTTGGACAAAGTCGTCATCAGTTGTAGGTGAATGTGCACACTTCGATAACATGCCCCAAGCCGCCTTCTATGTACAATCTGATGACAAATGCCGTTGTTTTCGATAACTCCCTCCATCACCAACTAATTCAACCAAACTCCGCACCTCAGTGGGACATCAAACTGAGAAGATAAAGAGCTTCCAATACGGCTTTTTGATAATGCGAGACGAACCGAACACTCACCAAAAATCCCCGTTTGAGAACCGCCGATTGTAGACGCACCGTGATGTCGCTCAAGCCAAGTGGACCGGCGAGTGGAGAGGATCGAGGGAGTCCCTCTAGGTACAGTGACATCTCCACTTCACCTCTCTCACTCCCTCCTCCTTCGACTTCCGCCAACGCGTAAGGGCTACCTGCGGTGTTCGCATCTCCGCCTCCCACAACTCCGCGCCTCGCACGCGGTAGTCTACCGAATAGAAGGTCGTCGTGATGGCGCAGATTCACCGAGGAGAGCAGGGTGAAGGCTGTGTGCGAAATAGTCATGCCTTTCACTAATGCATATCCGCAATTATCTAGTACGTTCGTTGGCAAGTGAGATGTCCTAATGGACAAAGTGGTTTAATTATTTTATTCCCCACTGAAAGCATTTCTTTTACCCATTCCATTCCCCCAACGTTGTAATTTAAGAACTTTAAACATCGTGGAAATCGAACCCTCGGAATGGGTTTAATGACTGGCGACTTGTTTGTGGTTCTTTCCCTTCTCCAATCAGCACACCAAGGGTACCTCTCCGGTCATACCGCCTTACTCACTAGTCCCTCATCCCTTCTCTGTATTGACAAAGCTACTTCTTGACCAAACATTTCATTGATAATCTCCCGCATTGGCTGAGTGATGGCAATATTGCCATTTACTAGTGAAAACACCACCACCACCATTTCTCACTAAGAACAAGATAAGAGGGGTCGAAAAATTACATTGGTGTTTGGTTATGTTCCGTGATATTATTGCTGGTACAATGACCTAGCTCTTCTAGACACGCCCAAATCCTAGGATATCTCCTTAAGTAACCCCACCGTAATTTTACAATCCAACTTCAAAGGCAATGCAGCAATCCTATGTTTTTGGATATATCATCAAAACACCACCCAACAAGGTATTTTACGCACCAGCAGACTGATCAATTTCCTCCTTTGGTTGTGATACGTGGTACTTCCTTTTCTTCGCTGACAGCAGCAACGAGGACATGTGGAACCCACCGCACTTCTTCGCCGATGATATGATAGGCGATTTCTCGATAACTGAGGTGTTAACTCTTCTCGACACTGGTGTTTGCAGACCTGAAGACTGGTAACGATCCGTTAAGGCACCACCACCGCCACTAACACCAGTACTAGCAACGCCTCCAGTGCCACCTGTCTGCAAGCAGTACACTTCGATGCTGATTACAAAGTCTGGACGTAGAGGCACAATCTGCACAGTAAGAGGGCGTAATGAGCATCTACCGTGACTACACACAATACTTAATGTGTAGTGAGACTAAAAATGACTCTAGAAAGGGACGTCAGCGCACTCACGTCAATGTCCGCGACGAGATCGACGAAATGGGCCTCCCGAACAGTACCAGGTGGAAGATCACCCACCCGCATAAGTGTCACTGTCTGGGTGTGGTAGATCCTCCCTTCACCCACGCATCTGTGGAATGAAATAGCAACAGGTTCATTAAGGGACCCAACATTGAGGGACGAGTGAATCAGATATTAGTATCGTTTCAGACTAGGTAGATGAATGGTCCCAAGATCCGCTCCAAAAACTGCAATCAACTCTATATGGATGAACGAATGATCCCACCATAAATGGCTCGAAAGATGTTTATCACGCAGATGGGTGGTTCACAGATGAATGAATGAATTTTCGGGTGGATGCTTTTATAACAAGGACAAAAATAAAGATGAATTTCTGAACAATTAATGGTTCATAATTAGACAAACTCTGAGTTAATAGGCAAAGTCTGGACGTGAAGGCACAATCTACACAGCAAAAAGAGAATGAGCAGCCACTGTGTGTGTGTGTGTGTGTGTGGCACGTGGACTGTGCGATGAGACTTGACATGGCTCTAGAAAGAAACATCAGCACATATTGGAGAGATGCTGCTGGCACAGATTGAGAAGTGGTTCAAAGATGAAAGAATGAATACTGGAAAGGATGAGTCAAGGGTGAGCGCATGAGCACATACTTGCACAACAAGGCTTAAAAAAGGCAAACTCATGAACTATTAGTAGAGTGGGTAGACAAATGAATCCGGGACCGATGAATAGAGGAATCTTATTCGGCAACATTGATTAATTAAGATTAGGTGAATGGATAATTCGTACACAATTTCAGACCGAACTAATGGATATGGGCAATTACATAGATGGTTTTGTCATCTACATACACCAAATCAAAAGAGAAGATGCTTACTTGAGTACAGCAAGGATGTGATATTTCACTGGTCGTCCGCCATCCACAGTGCGTAGTCTCTCACCCACTCCAACGACCACATAGCCGCCACCGCCACCACCACCGACGTCACAGGCAAGTGGTTTGAGCGCCACCCGAACAGCGTGCAATTGCAACCGTGCCCGCAATGGCTCTCCGCGCATCGGAGGCACCAGCACTGGCGAACCCTTATGCAGCAGACCCAGCTCCTCTAGCAATGCCTGTCGTCGCTGACCTGCACATCGCACATATTAGGCAGTGAGCACTACTAATAAATCATGAGTAGAAACTGATTACCTCACGTCACACAATAACAAAACAATACTCCAATTACAAACCAACTATACAAGATCTTCGTTACCCACAAATTGGGACCTCAACCTCATTGGAATCCTTATCCATTCATATCGATTCTGTCTCCAGCTCACCCGTCCTCCGAATTTACGCCCATATTCCATCCAGCAGCGAGTTCTATAAAGCCTTTAGAGAGGATTCACGTGATACAGTGCCTTAGCAGAATGGCAACCCCCTTCCCTCGCCCTCCACGTCGTCTGTGCTCACAGTCTCTCAACTCCTTCAATGAGATTCAACCTTACAACCATCGTAAGGACAAATTGGACAGTTACAAGATGTCACCTTACTACGAGGAAAAACAAATCTGATTTACCCTTAGCAGAGAGGGCAATCCTTGCTGATAGCTGCATTTGAGAAGGGCCACTGAAAGCTGCCCCCAACATCGAGTTGAGGAAGTTGACCAGTGTCAGAGTGGAATTTTGTTTTAGCAACTCAAAACCACCCACTAAGCAATCGAATGCAATAGTTACGTGAGTTATGATTGTCATGTCGGGAACGAATGTCGATCTTTGTACCATGAGGCTGACAGCAACCCAGCGAACCAGCTGGACTGCAATGCGGAAAGTAGGAACATGGCAGAAACAGCTCCGTAAAAACATTCCATATTATTCCTCATCATATAATTCGGTTCTAGGTGAATGCACCACCGACTAGCATTAAATGGACTCGCTGTAGGACACCGCATAGCCTCAAGGTAAATGCCCTCTCCCATAGGTTGCGCGACTAGTGAGGCCACTTTCGTTGAAAACTAACAACTTCTCGTTTTAGTTCAAATCGTCTTACGGCCTCCGCCCCTCTACTGCTGGTGGTATTAATACATTCAGTCACCAGAAGAAAGTAGTTGCCACCCAGAAGTGGCAAAAATCACCCCACCTTCCTCATTCCTCCACTAGTCGACCTTCAAACTTTTGAACTCAGCTCTACCCCACGCTTACACCAAAAGTGCTTCCAAACTGGTATGCTCCGTGACGCTATTAGCAATACCTTGGACACATTCCATCCAGATATTAAGCAACACCAGCCACATGAATATTACTAGCAAGTTTAACATTAGATTCCAACATAACGCCTTTCGAGAAAAATCCTTAACACCAATAGAACTTGTGGTCTAATTTCAGACCGACAGTTCACTATAATCTCACTAATAGACCACATCCGGAACTCACGTGCCAGCAGGAAACGCAGGTTCAGGTCCACCACATTGGCTTCGTTAACAGACACGGACGTACCGCTGGCGCTGCTGCACTTGGCCGATTTACCAGCGGCGGTGGCCTTTGCTGAGGAGTGCAGTTCGGTCAGCTCATTGCTTAATTCCATTATTAGCGACTTCTCGCGAGTGATGAGGTCGGCGATTTCCTTCATTCGCTCCAACCTGCGCAAGGTGACTGCCTCTGCCGCAGCTATTTCTTGCAAGGAAATGGAGGCTGGTGTCATGAAATCATCAGAAACTGAGATGCACCAACACAAATGATCCCATTTTGGCAATGATACCAGTGTAGCAATGAAAGGATGCTCAGCCTCCACACATTCAAATACTATCCCAAGCCTACGGCCTCCCACACCTCATGCAAGTTAATGCACCTCCCACACTGACATGCCCTCTCACATCGTCAGGGATGACTTGAGTCGCCATACCACACAGATATCCAACACTCTCCCTACACCTACCACTATTGCTACGTGACGGGCGTCCTCCCTTCGACATGGACGTTGGCGGACAATCGAAATCCAGAAGGGCCGACGCCTCCCGACTCATTCGTCGCTGAGCATCGCACGACTTCCGACCCCTTGAGGATGACGGCGAGACCAGTGTGCTTGCAGCAGTGAGGGAAGGGCGGTTGCTGGTCGGCTCTGAGTTCACCGACTCACCATCGCTATGGTCGTCATCAGAGCAACTTGCACAACCGCTGCTACCACCACTGATGCTGCTGACCTCGTCAGTGTCCGAACCTGATGCTGTCGATTTCCCAGCCGCTGCCAAAGAGGAACGTCCGGAACGACTGTTTCGATTGAGGCGATCCACGGAGTTAGCGAGACGGGCGGCACTCTCAAGGATGCCAAGAGATTCTAGGGGAGAAGGGATCAAGTCACCACCCACTTAACATTATTCACTGTTCTTCCACGTAGAAATGGTGTCACCTCCAAAATACATCGGTGACAAGCTTTTATTAAAAGCTCAACCTCTCAATGGCGATTATTTTAAATGAACAGTAAGTATAAGTCTGGTCTGGAGTCAGAACCGCTATCTATTTGATAGGTTGGGGATCAGATGATCCGTGGAAGATCATGCACGTACCCACCCAAATCATCCTTCCTTGCTGCCTAAGGGCTTCGCACAACAACTCTGAACTAAAAGTCTTATTTAAAAAACATTCCCATTTGCACTCCCTCAAACATTTCCTCTCAACGCAGCCACATTTCCTCTGCGGTTCCGTATAATGCTATAACCAAATGGACTATTCCTTGGAGGATGGCAGTGATTCATTCGACATAGGAGGTATACAATCCAAGCCTACCGCACAAAACCCGCAGTTTTTTTTTAACGGGCGGTTCGGATGCAGGAACGTTCTGAGTGAAAGGCTCAAGCCTAGTGAGCGCGTAATTCGGATATGGCATGGCAACTATGTCTCCACTGAAACGTGACTACACGCTCCTCGCCTTAGAAAACAACCCACCTATGTAGATTAACAAGTATCCACAGATGACTGTTATGCGAATGTTACTCACTGGGCAAAAAAATTTAGTGTCCTCCACATAACACGATTGCTGCATTTTCAGCATTCGTCTCCTCACGGAGGCTGCTCGCTGCCTAGGACGCGAATGTAAGGATTATGTAACCATCAAAACAAGCTACTCCTGCTACTCAAAATCTTGAACGAGTGGCTTCAGTTCCAGAGGAAGTAGAGGGTAAAACCCTTTTCTACAAAAAAGACCCTTCAGAAAAAAAAATGTGGAATTGCCTTCAATGACGCACAATAGTTGATGATCCTCTTTGGAAATGGTAGTAGGAACATCAACCTCCATGGCGGCAAAAGCCAGAAACTTTCAAAATAAAATGTTCCCAAACCACAATTAGATGCCATTGCGTAGCACAAAACTCATGGTTAATCACACAATAGCAAATCCACCCTCTCTCTCACCTCCATCCACATACTTGTACCGTTCCTCATCATCACCAGAGACGGAATCGGGCCTAGTGAAAGAAGAAGAGGGCGCAGAAGAGACAGCGGTACCCAAAGATGGTACATCCCCTTCAATCTCTGCCTCCGAATCACCAGGAGCGGAGCCTGGCTTCGGTTCGAAGGTCACAGAGCGCTGGCGTGGCAGTTGCGCTTTCGCAGCCTCCGCTTGAGGACTCTCATTGAGGTTACTGCAGTTCGGCCAATTGCGTAGGACACCGCGGCTGAAGCCACCGCCGGCACTCTTTGCGTAGGCACCAAGTCGTGGCCGATTGTAGTAGTGGTGCTTGGAAACCACTGGCTGAGTGGTGCTGGGACACCCGGGAACTGCAAGATTCAAGTTGAAGCCCAATGATTCGAGCATCTAAAATTTTGCTGGCTACAAGTCTATAAGTCTCCTTATTCTTCTGGATTATGGTTGAGGGAAGATCGATGTGAAACTTTTACTGATTCGCATCTTTCAAATTGAGAGGTAAGTTACCGAACCATTCATTCCCTAGCGAAAAATAAGCAATGAAAAAGGAAAACAGAAATGGACAACTTTTACTTTAGAACAGAAAAAAGACGAGCTTTACGAAGACCCTTCACGCGATAGAAAACAGTATTACCACTTAGTTAGTCATGGTGGTCAAGTACTGTTATCATCTGATTAGGCATGATGATCAAGTATTGTTAGGTTGGGGGTAAGCTGAATCCTTTGACTGATTTAGAAATAGCTGTCTCGAAAGTCAAATGTGTACTTTAACAGTTGGAAGAGCAGAGCATAACGCAGCACCTACCTTTTGGTAAGTCTTAAAAATCCGAGGCGGTCTGCAAATTCGGAGCAGGCTATCAGACCTCTTCACCACGCCGATTCGGGAATTTAGCGTTTAAGTATTTGGAAGAGGGGTCAAAGACACCGCATGCAGCAGTAAATGGCGGTGCTTCCTGTTACTCATGGTCATCATGTGTCGGCAACCATGATGGTGGGCAATAATTGTGGTGCGTAGACATGCCAAGAGCAACGTGGTAAATACTCGCTTATCAGCGAAGGCATAAGATCTTACTCTGAGCGCCCTAAGTCAGACGGTTTACTATGCTAACAAGGCATCAATTGCCAACGTTTTTTTGTCATTTCAACCGCCATTCAGGAACAGGAACGCAATCATTCTTTTCCATTATTCAAACCCCACCGGTCTGTTTAAATCGCACGACCTTGTTCGGCACCTGTCTAATGATGATCAATTATACCCTGCCAAATATTGGCTACCCAACGTTCAAATAATAAAAATGGAGTCCCGTGAATGTAACGTTGGTAGCGAGTCTGCTAAGAATAGGTGTAAATTAGTATATGCTCACCAAAATATTCGCGTTTGGGAGATCCCGCAAGATCGATAAAACCGGCCGATTTGGAGTGGACATCTTCCACATCTGGGAGTTGAGGTGGCGGTGGCAAATCCACCGAGTTGTCCGCCGCGGGAGCCAGTGGTTCCTCAAATCCGACAGGAGGTGGCTAAAACGATAAAAAAGGGACACTGGAACCGAATTTACGAGAATCTCGTCAACCTTTGTTCAACGTCATAGGCTATTCACCGGTAACTCAGGGTTCTCAAAATCGACGGGCTCTTTCTGCAAGTTTTCCTACAAGAACAAAGCATTAATAATTGCAGGCGATATCAATTACTTATTCTACCTCACAAAAATGTGACTTACGCTACAAGTTGAGACTCCGCTAACAGTAAAGTTTTCGTGTTTTTCCAGAGGAGTGGGCAACTGAAAAAGCAAATACGACAGTTAGTGAATTAAACCACTCTGTCAATAAATAAACTAAAAATTTGTAAGGATAACCTGAATTTGTCGGAGGGGATGTCGTTCGGGGGCTGTGTCCAGAGTCGCCTTGGTCATAAGGCCCTCCCAAAATTTCCGCAGCGATGAGACGTGAGCCGGTGTGACAGATGAAAGACTTTCCTGATAAAATATCGGATAGTTTTTAATGACCATCAGCTTACCCTGATACGACTCATTTTTGAAGCACCGTCAGGTGTCTTTTCAGCATCACCCGGAACTCGTGATCGGATTTTCTGGTGCCTGGCGTGCCACAAATCATCTTCCCATTTCCGCATCTAAGCGGAAGAAAGTTAAATTAGAGATGAGCATCTACCTCATTGGCCAGAGCAGTATACTTCTCCTTGGATACGTATGATACACTGTCACCAATGTCACCGGAACTAAATTTTTTGAATTAGTTAGTCTATGGAATATTCAGAAAAGGTAACACGGTCTAGACTTAATGGAACACATATCAGACTCAGTGACAAGGCTATAACCTAAAAGTGGTGTTCTAGTGCGTAAACATGGACAAAGACTAATCTTTACAATGATCAAGGGTGCCACAGCATTTACGAGGATAAACAAGTCTAGAGTCCATCAACCCTTTCTGCTGCACCAGCATATAATTATCTGCGCTAAATTTAAATCAGTCGCAAGAAAACTTATCAGAAAGTGCAATGGATGAAAGCTAAAACATAACCGTAGACATTGGCAGTACGCATACCATACCATAATTCTTAAGGCCACAATGCTATTGGCCCTCAAATAATTAAGTGGACAAAAGTAAACTAGAAATAATAATAGCCCAAAATCCCACATTCACCTTCTATGCTCGAGCGCGTTACCGTCCATTTGCCTTAAAAGCAATAACGCACTTTCAAAATCAAAACGCCGCCGATCTAACACTACACCTTTTCGATATCATCAACATTATTTGCTTTTAATTTATTCTCTTAAGTGATTAAACACATAAACTGTTTTTAACTCTGAGTTTTTAATTATTTTTGATCGCAGAGGTGGTCAATTTGAATGCACGCAAACACCAAGCGCCAGTACCGCATTCAGCGCGCGGCGCCTTTGAGTGCGACCCAGGGAAAAGCCTGGCCTAGATATTGAGTCCCCACTCCGCATCAAACATTTGCTCGGGCCAATACCACTTCTACCACGTCGCATGTCAGTGCCGAACGGGAGCTCAAATGGCCGCCGAGCACCGTGCCGTCTTCCCTAGTAATTCAGGCGTGCACCAGTCCAGCTCCCAGCAGGGCATTAGATACCGTCACCGGCACCGTTACGCACCAACATATTAAATCTGTGTACCCTACACCCCCATCCGCAAAAATTGGTAAGTGTATCTATAAGCGGCACTAAAAGTCACTTCATACAAATAAATTTCTACAATCGAGGGGACGGCTAATTATTTCTTCTTCGAAGCTTTCCTTGCCGATTTCGCCTCCTCATGCTTCTCTTCGACCAGTTTCAGGAATTTCGGATCCCGGTGGTCCACGTAGTAGCCGAATCGGTCCCGAGCCTAGGTTTTAGAAAATAGTTGCAGCCATAAATAACGAAGCAGAAGTGGACTGGAAGTATGAAACAAATTTATGTAGAGTGATTTCCTGTCAATAAATCCAATTCTGTCTTGCAAATTAAGCGTTTTTCGATCGCAAACATTCTGGATTGCAAAACCACAAGTACTTTGTAAAGGTTCAGAATTCAATAAGGAGAAAATACTCTCCTTGGAGGGGATTGGGATCCTACGAAAATGGGAAAATTAGGACATAGGCATAACCCCGACAAGAAACCTGAAAACTACTGGGTGCGCTTGACTCCAAGTACAGATTAAAATCAAGTATTTGAGAACCAATTTCAAGTTCATTTCTAAGGTGTTCACGCTCCTGTAGAAAGCTAAGAACACACATGAGCAATAATATTCGAGGCATAATTTCACTCTGACGGTGTTCACTTACTACTAGGAATAAATGTTTCATCCACAACCACAAAGCCGTGGTGTTTAAAGAGTAAAAACGAAATAGGCATTTGGAATTTTTTGAACAAAGTAAGTGGTGAATATAGCAAAAAAGGACTTCTAAATTCGGAAGGGATTCGAAGTTAACAGTCCAATAAAGTCCTTAATGTTTGGTCAAACAGGAATATGGACCTTTGCATAAGTCAGCGTTACTGTCAGAAAATATAGGTAAGCAGGTATTTTAGAAAATGTTGAAATAAGCTTGAAATAGCTTCGCAACCTTTGCTGTTCCGCAGCAAATAAAACCTTGAAGCCACCATTATTAGCGTGCAATGTCTTAAGACACAACTATCCCACTTACACTGGTTTTGTCAAATAAGGAGTACAGTTTCGGGAGAATGCAAAAAACGAAACCAAAATCCAGAATCTTGCTAAACAATGCCATAAGTACTAAGATTAAGAGTGTGAGCGACCAAACCAAGGAGTCTAGGTTGTAAATGTAATTAAAAATAGCAGGGAAGAACTTTAAAGACATGCCTCTTCTAGAAGTTTTCGCCTCTTCTCTTCCTGTGCCTCTACTGCCTGCGCCTTCTTCTTCTGATTATCCCGATACTTTTCCATGATTTCAGGCAGACGCTCCAGATTTTCTGTGATTTTACGAATCCTTTAGTAAGGAAACGGGGAAACAATCCACCTGTTATAACCAAATCTGGTGAAAAGATATCAATTTGTCATGAAAACCTTTCAGCTAATTTATGAATAAACGGAAATAGGAAATAGACCCGAACTACCCATACCTCTCTTCCTCTGTCTTCGCTTTTGCCACATTCTCCTCAGCCTTCCTCCGTTTAAACTCCTCAATATCTGGCTCCAATCGCTTTTTTATTTCATTTTCCCTCGCCAAGTACTCATGTGAATCAAATAATTCACATATATTAACACCGCTTGAAATACCATAAATACCAAACAGTCTGCGCTGATAAGGTAGTCGTCGTTCGTGGTCGTATTTGACTGGGAGAGGTATACGTCTATCTCGAGCAACAAGATGATGGGGAAGTCTGTTTGTATCAAATGCCCTCAATTCATACGGAACGACCCTAGTGGATGACCATTCAGTCTCCCACTGATCTGTAACGGAGGGGTATCCCTTGCTCAGGTTGTCGTAGTCTGTGAGGCTAAATGGATCGCGCCAACCTGGATAGTACTTCTTGTTTCGTGATGGGACAAAGAGAAAGAGAAGTTTGCGGCATGACGAAGAAGCAAGAAACATTACAGTGGAAGCACAAAACTAGTAGAATCCACCATGCAACAAAAGCAATGACTCGAACAATGTTGAGTGTGGTCCCTTGACTATAAGCCAAAGTGGTGATTGGTGGATTGCCATAATCATAAAATCTAGCTAAATTAATGGTGAATAAAACAAATTTTTAGCCCCCTATTGATTTTTAAAACAAGTAATCACGCAGTGAAAGAAAAATGCGACTGCTTATCAAGTTTCAGATTTCGGACAATTAGCGATTAGAGGCTTACAAAGTGCAATCATACCCTAGGACAATTCTTTCTTAATTTTATTTAAGTAACAGGTCCATAGCAAAATCAAAAGATTTGTACATGTAGCATCTCAAGACTCTTTTGAAGGCAAGGGAAGGCAGAATACTAGGGTAGAATACATATATTCACCAGGCAGAGGGAAATGAGCTGCTGGCACAGTCCTAAGGCCAGCCTACGCGGCTAGGGCAGTATGGTCACCTCCATGACCCCGACCGAAGCCGGCAGTCCAATCAAAGAAGGCTTTACAGTGCATATTGCTGATTTTAGGCGATTAACATCATAGTCTTGAAAAATATCTTACGATTTTCTTAAAAAAGTTGTAGCAGAATGGATATTGCTAACAACCGGAAGAGACGAGTAGCGACTAACATGTTCCGACTGTCACGCTTCATAGAGAAAGCTGCGCAAACTATTTAAGCACCGCAACGTAAAAATCGACATCATTGAAATCATTTGTCTCATCTTTAATGTGTAGACCTCTAGTGGATATTTTATTTTCATTGTCATTCATATTATTTAGCTCACATTGAGTATGAAAAATTGGTCTTGTTTCAGTCTGTTCCTATTTTGCTATGATTCAATTCCTGAATATTAATTTCGCATTCTCACTCTACTTATAACTAACAGTACGCAAGTTTGTGAATATTATTGATTTAGACAATTTACTTCACGTCCTGCTTCTAACCATTTGCGGCACATAGATCAAATGTTCTACCGAATCAACATTTTCACTGTGTTACAAAACGTTTCGGAGTGTTTGTATCATCCATGCTTATATAACAGGAAAAACTGTGAAGATACATGCTACCGAGATATTCTTGAGATGAGGGTTGATTAAGTTACCATTTTCAACAGCGCCAGCTTGTGGAAGTGCCCATGGCTTCTAAATAACTTTGCAGAATTCGGCCCTAGATCCCTACTTTAATCTGAAACAACATTTCTCCGCATGCACAATGTTATTTATTCGAGGCCTTGTCCTTGACCTCTTCAAAATCGATCACACCCCTTGAATCCATCATCCACGCAAATGTTTTTTTATTAAAGGGTATTTTACGTTTACACTCTAACTGGAATGGAAAAAGAAACCAAGTGAAGCTACGAATTCTTCAATACCTTTACAAGCTGTGGAAGAGTGCGTCATTGGAGTATAGCATGTACCATCTTTCGGTCATTTTTTCAAGAGACGAGTGTAGGCTAATCTGACTCCACCACCATCACTGCAAATGCCATTGCAAGAACGCCCTGTAATTGTATGGTGGAAGGCGAAAGAGAGAAGGCTGTAATATCATCATAAAATTCCCCCCATAGCGGGTCATTTTCGCCCCTCCCCTACATGCACATATGCACCAATCAGAACACGCCAATCTTCGCGTGAGCGTGGCCGACACGATCGATCGATGCGCACTAATCGGAGCTCTGTCGCCACCGCCTTTGCTTTCCAGGTGGGAGCTGCTTCCTGAGGCTCCAAGTCGCCCCGATGGTAGCAAAAGTCACTCCACTTTCAGCTATTCTTACTGCAGTTTAATTACACAACTGGTTTGTCAATGAGTAAATTCCACACTTCCGAACTAAATTAACATCTTCGCTACCAGTGACACATGTTTGTGACGCAGCATGCTTTTGTCAACAAATATTTGCATAAAGTTTTGAGTCCAAAAGACTGGTTAAGATGATAACTGTGAAAGGAATCTTATATTTGATGGGTGTGCATATACATACAACAGTAATGCATTGAAGTTGTGATGACTGTTCATTCTCGGCACCGAGCTTGCTAGAGAAAAACTTCTCAGTTGATGGCTCAGGAAGTATCGTAAGAAAGCTTGGAAGTTATAATTGCTTTACTTACTTCATTGGTTAATTTGAACACGGGTGCTGTGAAAGCAGGCACAGCTTTTTAACTTTAGGTGTGGTTTCTTCTTCGCCAAGGACACAGCGATACGATTGGTTCTATTCATCAGCAAGAAATTACTCATAGATTGCCTATGCATAATGCAGTGTTACCTGCCCTTACGTAAAGTTGTGTCAGTGGATATGGGGATGGTAGCAGTACTACACATTTAGAAGATAAGTTAGCCCCATTAAATTGCTTATGCGGCATTTTTTGGGTAACATGGGTCAAAAAAGGAAAGGTGATGGATTTACTCCATGAGCATTCCACAGACATTGGCCTGTCTTGTTTCATGCAAAATTATCATTCCAATTATGTCTTTTTGGAAATAATGCTGACATTTAATCAGCGCTCGTGTTAGTCACAGAATGTTGCTCTCGATTTTTCGGCTGTTCTCCTTAGACTATGAATATCAGTCATAGCTAACTTTATTCGATAAAAAATTTTTCCTATTTATTTACAACTCACCATTTGATGTTACCAGCTATTATAAACTGCCAAATAACATGTCGCACTTGTTTTCTTTTGGCAGCAAGCATGTTACCTCACATTTGTTAGCATGACCTCGCAGGCTGGTGAAAAGCAACCTCCATTACCATTCTATTAGCTAAATTTGACTGTTTCAATAAAGAAGTATGAAAAGGAGGTGAAGTAAACGCAGTAAACGCAAGCGTTGGCACAACTGCAAGTTAGCAATTGGCATTGCGCCAAGATGCATGTACGCACCCGTGCGTGCACTCACACATGCACGCACGCACGCACGCACATGCACGCACTAGTGTCAGAACCGCTTCTCCCTCTCCTTTAGGCAGGTGGACGCAAGCCTTTTGAATTAATATAACCTCTGTGCAACAAAACTCGACTTAATCTCATGTACAAGTGCGGTGGCTACTTTGGCTTGCCCAATTCCCCTTACTGTTTGCTGGTGCCTTGCAAGTGCTCGGGGAGGCCAAAATTGCAGTACAAATTTACTTGACAAGTGGTGAATTGGGATTGAAAAAAGTGTACTACTGCCTAAAACCAGTTAGCGTCAGGAGTGCAAGCTCCTGGATGGAATTTTGTGATGAGGTGCTGGTATAATATTGTTGGGAGAAAAATCAGCATTCCCAATAACCGATGTCAAAAATTAATCAAACTGGCATGTGATTGTGCAATCTTTCACAATCTCTTCGCAACAAATAGCCAAAATAGGCTAAAAAATGTGCGCGCCAAATGGGTACAGCATTGGGGGATGTAGAAGCAGTCGTCGATTTTTAAATGCATATTCCACTTTTGATTCTAGGTAAGCAGTAAGTTAAGTTAATCTACCCAATGCTAAAGTTGGATCTTTGCAAATAACAACTCCGTATGTTAATGCTTTTTGATGTCGCCTAACTTCTCAATTATGACACTGTTTGAGGAGATTAATTAAGTTGTAAGATTTTAGCATCAATTTGATCTGTCAGGTTCAAATTAGTCGAACAAAAGAGTACTGCTAATAGCAAGCAGGAGGCACAATGAGGTAAACGAGTCATTCCGAAAAATTTTATGCAGGTTTCTTGTGTTAACGCTTTTGCCAGTTTCAACTAGACTAAGGGGATTTGAATGATAAGGCCAGGGTTAATTTCAGATCGTCAATTCTTAGGAGGCTAAAGGGATTTTCGAAGTACTAAGTCTCAGTTGAAGGGGCCTCACGATACGGCACGGCAACTTGGCGATCAATGTGAAGGTTTCACACCACTTGATGCGACTTTTTCTGAAACCACCTATCAGCGGCTTAGAGCTTTTGACTTGCCAAGATGCATATTAATCATTAGGTCAGTAGGGTCGCTACGCTTTCTTAGGACCATTTTTTAAAGATAACCCATTTTCCCCTTCCTTAATAAAACCTGAAGCAAATTTTGATTACGTCTAGTCCTCTGCGATTAGAACATGGAGAGTGCGGGTACCCAAACATCATGATCAAATGCTCAAGTGAACTTGACACATCCCGGTGACAACAGCAGCCGAATTAAAAGCATAAATTCATCACTCTTTTCCATTGGGTTTGAAAGTTCAATGTCTTCTAAAACGTGAAAGTTGAATCAGCTCTGTAGCACTGAGTTGTCCTTGAAGTTATTTTAGTGCATAAGACATTCGACATTACTGAAGGCGAAGTTGCACTGGAGGCATGGGGGCAACGTCGACAAGTGTGTCACCCTGGCGTATAAATCACTCTCTTCCCTTAGTTGATGGACATTTGAAAATGAAATTATATTCTGAAGAGCGAAAAATCTTTTCATCACGTGGCCTATCCCACTCCTTTTATCCCTGGCCGAAACGCAAGTAGCACTACGGATCAAACATCTAAGTATTTACTCCTTCAGGCGATTCTTGCCCAGGCAACCAACTATTGATACTGAATTTTAGGTGGCAAAAATATGCAGGTATTTTGCCTTTCGGATTGCAGCCCCTTCTAGGAGGAATTCAGCTATGAAGGCTTAGGTCATTTATTTAGTCCTAATTTCGCAATGTTGTGGCAGAATGCTTGTGAATGATCGGTACATGCATATCAACACGCACAAACACACCGATCTAATGACTTTCTGCACCCTTAATCGTCTTTTACTGCGGCAGGCACACTTAATTGCCTGTACCATCAGAGTCGTGTTTTATTTGCACGAGCTAATTTGCAAGCCTCGCTAATCGAGAGTGGAATATTCAAATCACCGTAATGCGGGAATCGCATTTTTTAAGTTACTGACGTTGACTATAAGGGGACACGTCAGTTGCTTCAGGTACTGATCACCCTTTAGGTGACTTAGTGTACCTTTGGGGAAAACTAAGATGTTACATTACCTTTTCTTGGGTGGTATTCCTGCTTGTAGTCGTAAGCGGAGATTTTGTGACTATTTGGAGCTTCATACTGGATGTGCAGTTATCCTCTGGAAGAGGTAACTTGTCTTTCAAAAGCAAATGCGACCCATTGATTGTTTACTTAACTCTCGATTTTTGTGGAATGGCCGCTAATGTGCTCTCCTAGGGAATCGTCGCCAGATGGGCTGGCATTTGGGCCACGTCAGTAGCCTTTAGCCCTGTTGCGCGTCAATATACGCATAATTTCCAAGTATCTTTTCTTTTTTCGTCTTCTGCGCAGTCTCTACAAGCTACATTGATGAAATCAGAAAGTAACTCCGATCTTAAAACACATCTAGCCTGAATTTTTGCGGCTGGACAATAGACCTTATCGGATCTGACGAAGTGCATATGCCGAGGATTGGAGGCCTGAAAATAATGGCCATCATCGGCAACCACCTCAGTCTCGAACTCCCCAGGAATGCTGTTAACAAGTAAAGCAACTCCGGACGTGGCCAAGAGCTGTTTGGTAAACTTCGTTTCGGAGCTGTCCACCGTACCTGTACGAGGATATCAATGAAGTAGAGATGCGATACCTTCTCCATCTCTCTACCGGATGGATAGAACCCAGATAGATGTAACCAGGCAGCACTGTAGCAAGAAAGAGTGGTAAGGAGGAACGAACGTGAGACTTTCTTCTGTATTTGAATGCTTTATAGGCCAGTGTTCCCACGACTGCCAGTGGATACACAGGGTTTCTAGCACATTCCCCTGTCCCAAACCCAGTTCCCAAAAAGGACGAAACTTCAGATCCGTTAGAAATGCCAAAAGGGATCAATAATGTTGAAGTTGCATGGAAATTGGATGACTGGCGTATTTGTTCGATGAGTGTTTCCTCATAGCATCGTTTGTGTTCTGATGGCAAATTCGAGAGGTTGATTACGGAGAGCGCTAAGGTCAAGACCCATTTAGGCGAAAGAAGCTGCGCAACATGCTAATTTTTTGCATAACACTCGATTTTGGAAAAAAAGGGGCTACTCGGAACTCCCGCCATCAAATCTTTACCAGGTGGTTTAGCATCTGGATCGGCCCAGTAGCTCTAAGCCCTACTGATGTCAGCATTGCATGATCGGTCCAAGTATTCTTTCGTTTTCAGGGAAGCCTCATGGCACTACAAATTACCTTACCAAGTGCATAAAGTTTTGTATTTTACTGTGAAAGGATTTTTTCAGTACATCTGAGAAAAATAATTTAAATTTACTCACACGCACAAGATAAATTGCTTCATGTTTGAAAAAAGTAGGCTTCGATTTAAGGAGAAATGGTTCAAGAAATGCTTTACTAGCTGGAATGCACGATAGCAGCAGTTATTTACGAAATTCTTTGCATCTACGACTAAAAGGAGCATTCGGTTCCATTTATTGTCTCCCTAAGCACTTGGCCAAAGGCTTAAACGAACTTTTGCAGCTTCGAAGTAAAAAACGCACCAGGGGAATGGCACTGGACACCTTATCTGTAACCACCCTCCCTCTGCGCATTTTTACAGGAGCTTTTAGTAGAAAGAGGAGGTAAAATAACCCGCTTGAGATTTGTATGGCAAAATAAAGCACCTGTTAAAATTCGTCACTTGGAAAGGCAAAAAGAATCCGAGGTTGCTTTAGAGCGACACTGATTATAGCTTAGTTTTGATAACATTTAAAATGCTTCATATTTTGCAGACCAGATTTGTTATTTAAATTGTTTTTTAAATTTCTTCTCATTTGGTTTAAGAGTAATGAATTATGAATGCTTTATCGCCCTCCATTCACCCTTACGCTCCATGGAGCAATCAGTCCTCATTTCTCCTATTGATGACCAGTAAGTTAGCTGACTCCAATTCCATTTATCGTTACCTTGGAAGACAACATAAACCGACGGGGGAGGAGAAGCAGTAAGTGGTCTTTTCCATAATGTCACTTGATAACTTCTGTTGCACAATTTCCCACTCTCCAAGGTGAGGATGGCTCATGCTAACTTCACGTAGATTGCATCACAGAGGAGTGCTTTTGTATGATGCGATAAATGCTGTAGAAGGGTGGTGAGATGGACACCAAAATAACGATTGCTTCATTACGAATACGAGAATGCGGTCCTCCTTCTCGTGCCATCGACCTCTACAACATGGTTTCGCATGATTAGATTGTGACCATACTGGTTGGGCAGATACTCAATGGTGTCGATTTCTACATCACGATATTCAAAAGCAACGGAAGCTTGAAAAAACTTTATCGTATTTTGCTGAAACGAAGGAATAGGATTTGGTATAGTTCCAGGGAAACCAAACGTGAGTAGTGGTGCTACCTGTAGCCTTCTACTCCATTCCGTGCATAGGCTTAATCGGACGCGTTTCGAATGTGTGCTTAAGCAGATGATAATCCTGGCTGATCTAAAATGCCATTCTTGCAAAATAAAACACACATGCAATCATCAAAGTCATGTTCCTATTCTGAAAAGATGTTTAAAGTGAAGTTTCAATCGAAAGTGCAGAGAAACAAACAAATAATGCGATTTTGCAATCAACCCATCCCAACCAAAGTTGAGATCAGGGCTATACGCTTGAAGTAAGAAGCACCGGTGGCGTCTGAAAGGTAATGACGCCTCCCCATTCTCACTCATCCAATCACTTGTCTAGAATGTCTTCATAAAGTTCCACGTTTGATTGTTTAATTATTCTAACGAAGTCGTTCTCCCTAAGACGATGTGTATATGCTGGCAAGATACCCAAACGGAAGTGGGAGTAAACAGAAAATAAGTAAGTTTCTCATTCTGGAGTCGTCACTCCCTCTCCACCCTCTACACTCCAGGCTCGTTGTCCAGACCTCGGAGGTGAGTGAACGAGAGAATAGTTCGATTAATAGCCATCTCGCCTTCCTTACCTCCCATTCCATTCTCTTGATCACGTCCACCGTTGTCAGCACCGGTGTCTGGAGGCTTTCCCTCCGCCTCCTGTCCCCCTGCAGACTATCCTCCCTCGCATTTTCCCATTCACCCACTCTCTGGTGTCGCGCACGCACACAGCTGTTTAGCATTCGTCTTTGAGGTAAATGCGGGGGTGAGAGAACCTTCTCCCCTCTTCTTTCTGATAATCGTCAGAAGGAAGGGGAGCCAGACTGAAGGGGAGGGTGTTTATTGCGTTGCGAAGGCTGGCATTTGCAATGGTAGGATGAGAGGGCAGGGTGGCCGTGTGACCGATTATTTTGTGTGTCCAAATATCAGTAGTTTTTTTGAACAACTTAGAGAAAAAAATACAACAACTCATTTGAAGGTCACATACACATGCGCACGAACATTGAAACACTTTCACGGAAGCTACATGAGGGCACAGGGAGGCAGGCCAGTAAACTGACCTGATTTGTGTGTAGTAAACAGGCTGTGTTTCGTACGGAGCACATGCATTCACTTACTAGTTCAAATCCAGTCACTGCAGACTAGCGCGAAAAAGCGGTATTCTGTTCTTCATTTTACAGGCCCTTTCATCCGCCGTGTCGATGCCACGGTAATGCGTTCACACCACCCACGCTGCTCTCCCAATTGCTCTGCAGGTTTAAGTATCAGCGGCGACTCTTCGTTTAAACCGGTAATCACTAGCTTGAAAATCCTTCCTTCCTCCTTCCTTTAGTTCCCTTCTGGTAGGTAAGAGTGGATGCGTGTAAAGGCAACAAATACACCCCCCTGATTGTAGTACACAGTTGTCTTGTTTAATGGAAAGTTTACGTTGAACTAAAGCAATTCATTGCTCTCTCTCTAACGCAACACAAATTTTCTTTATATTGCGACTGCTGTTGTCGACAAGTAAAGTTTACTCTGCTTGGAATAATCGAAGCACAGGTAGAGAAGAGGAGAGCACACAGGGTTTAACAATCCAGATGCGCCAATGAATGGCGATTTGCCGAAGTGTGCTCACTTGGCATAACACCACATCAATGCATAAAACGTGTTGAGAGGCACCTGTAACAATTTTCTCACCATTTCCAGGTTCACGTGTATCTCATAGCAAATAACACGAATGCAATTTACAGGCCCACCTTCCTTTACGGTGAATAAGCAACGGCCACTATGTGTCATGAATGGGAGAGAAGAGTCCGTAGCACTTTATGTCTTCCTTGAAGATAAGGGAACACATAATACTTAGGAAGAATTTATATTGTCAAAGCATATAATGGGTTGGGGCTGCTGGCATAGCCACACCTGGGGAAAGTACAATAGCGGGGCCCCTTGGTGACCTGTTAACCAAACCAAAAGTCAAACGAACAACTAAGGCATTGTGAACCCAGTTTGTCGTGCCTATCTACCTTCATCAGCAGTTGCTGAAGCACACTTTACTGAATGTCTGCGATGGTGTGGAGCAGAACACCATAGGTAGGTCTAACACTCACGTTCAGCTTCCTCGCACTATCACTAAAGAGAAAATGAATTATCAAAGTTTACAGTTTTCATTCCCGTTAGTCTTGGTTACAGTAGGGAGGACATCAGCACCACCAACTACCCGTCTTACGGGTATGATCACTACAAAATTTTGAGCAATCAGATTGGAGGCAATGATGCTGCGAGAAAGGGAACCTCATTCACTTTTCATAGTGAACTATTTGTAATTTTAGTACCCACTTCGCCTATTTTCACAATAATCAACGTGTAGTGCCGAACCCTTCCTCTCCAGTAAGGCCTACGGGAAGGTAGCAAGAACTGCCTTTATCCGCAAACTTGTCAAACCAAACTCGTGGAACAGCGGACTCGTGAGACAGAGGTAGTCACATGGCATAATAGAACACAACAGGCGAATTCTTCTTCCCTTCCTCCTTCTCCTCTCCCCCCTCTCGTCTCCATTGTTTTCAAAATGCAGCCCAATTAATGACTGGTAGTAAGTAAGGAAAATGTGGATTAATTTTTTAGAGAAAATAATGAATAACAGAAGGCGAAAGCTAATTATAATGGCAGCCGCGTTGATTAAGCAAGCTCAGATTTGTTCACTTTGCAAAAAAGTCCCATCTAAAATAGGGTACTTTGGCTTGCAATAAATTTAGGAACCTTAATTAGATTCATCCTACTGCTGCACAGATTCTTTTAAATCCTGCAATCAACCAGCTTAACAAATAGTAGTACAGCAAATCTGGTGAGTATGTTCACAGTAGACTGCTTAAAGATTATTTGGCTTTCTCGGGAGTGACAATAGAATTCCGCAGTAGCCGCAATAGAAGCTCCACCTTAGTCTCATAATGACGAGTACTACCTTACCTCGTGCCTGTAGACTCCGAGTCTTTCAGTCTGCATATTAGGGATAGCTACAGGAAAATACGTCTCATGCATAACCGAGTATAGGCTTAATTTAGCTGTTTGGCGATGCTTGTGTCTAGAATCAATGCGATCCCTTTCATACAAAAGTTATTGCGCCCATAGTTATGTAAATTGCAGAGCTTGAGAAAAGCATGAAGTAGTGCTGACATACGAGCTCAGATGATCGCAAATGAAGGGTCACACCTTGCATGCCACGTCAGTTTATGTTATGTAACAACGTCACTAGCCCACAGGGTTGGAGCACCGGTTTGCTCGTTTCTAAAGTGTTTACTCCAGCCATAGCACTATGTCGTGATATTTGGTATGTAAACTAAATCCTCCGCGCCGTTTTTCCATCCTTCTCTCCATAAATTGACCAATTCCTGCCTTGCTAAAGAAGTAAATCTTAGGAGATGTCTCATTAGGCCGCTTTTCTAAAGAAGTCTACTCATCCATTTTTCATTATATAAAATAATGAAAGGTAACCCGCAGAAAGACAAGTTTTTAGCAAAATTACCATCAAAGGTGAATCATGGCTTTTGAGCACTTCAGGCCTGTTAAACCCAAGCCTCTTATAAAAAATTTGGCAGTCTATTTGCTTCGTGTAGCCACGCCTAATACAAGACTTCTGGTCGCCCTGTCCCCTTAACCTACCTCCGGTATTTCGATATAATGTATTGTTTGTTGTCGCAAAACTAACAAATTTTCCTTAAACAGTTCTAAACTGAAAGATTATTCATGAACAATAATGATGTTAAGGCGAACGGATGTCCAAGTGTTGTAGAGATACCCGCATGTACCCGTCAGTTGACATGATTTAAATGAGCAGACAAATGGTGAGGGGCGCGTTTTGATATATGGATTTGGAGGCACGGAGAATGGACAGTGACTCAACCCACCCGCCCGTTCACCTCCCCCCTCCTCCAAAATCGCAAACACTAGCAGAATATCTTGTTTACTTTGTAAAGGATTTCCATTTTGAACAGCATAATGACCTTGTCTATTCCTCTCGTGGCTTGCAGTGTCACAACAGCGCTGATAGCACACCCTGATGATCTCTTCTTTAATGGTTTAACAACGCTTGAAATCACAAGCCTATCACCAGTATGTGAATCCTGGAGGAATTAACTTCATTCTTCCGTTCTCTCTCCCTCTCTTTGAGTGCTTTGCAAGTTGGTCGGATTATCATCAAATGAAGTGATACGGGATGCGATTTGTTTCATATCCCTCTGAAGCATGTTTTCTAAGTGGCCTTGCAGATTACGGTAAATTTCAAAATTGCACAGCTAATTCGTCCAATTTATGCTATGAGAGGGTGACTTACGTCAAATCTGCACGCTTAACCAAAAGATTGGCAGGCTTAGCAGCCTGACTTTGGGAGAAGCAATGCTTAGAGTAGAAAGTAAATACCAGGAGAGGTAGAGAAATGTAACAATACTTACACTTTGATACAGTTGACTGTTTAATTAAACAGAGTTTTGTGTGAATCTAATGTCGGTTTGTTTGAATTGGCGCTCTGCCTTGGGTATTAAGGCAAACATTCGAAGGTTCTCATTGTTTACGCTTAACCGACTACCGTAGTCGTCCAATCACCGGGTGAGGTGGTGGGAGGGTTGTGAATTTTTCTACCTTACACAGTGGTACCTCTCCCGAGGGCAATTAATCTGAATCATGTGAAATACCGCAAAGAGCTTAATGTCGTGCGTGTGTGCGAGGCTCCCTCCTTCACAATTCTTGCTTTTCAAAGCAAGAAAACGTGCAATAACACGCCTGACCTTTGCTTATCTGCAGTTGGTGGGTTTAGCTTCGCACCGTGTAGTTATGTCGATTGTGTATCTAGGGCGCCAGTTTTATCTTCAGATGCAAGCTCATTTAATGTTCAGTCATAAAGAATGCGTCCTCTTCATTATCAAGGGCAGGAGGTGGGGAATTTGTGATGGTCCGTGATTTTTCCCAATAAAAAAATGTGATAGAAGCATACTTGAAAGTAAGGCCTCCCTTGTAGCCCGTTCTTTTTGCCGATAGGCAATTGAAAGGGATTCACACAGTGCAAGGAAGCACACACAATTTGGCGTAATGTAATATGGATCGATGTAGTTCTGTGGCTGCAAAGATAAGCTTCGAAATGGTTTTTGGGAACAATTTAACGTCTTCGACCTTCAAATTCGTCGATATGAACAGATAGAATGTCGCCACTGCTGCACGAAAATTTGAGGGGAATATATCTCTTTAGCAGGAGATAAACATATACTTTCATACCACTTATCCGAAAAATTTCGTTGAAGTAGTAATCAATACTCTTTATGGTTCATAATTCCTTTCTAAGGCGACAATGGTCAAATGGCAAAACATAGTGCTAGTCGGCTCTGCATTTCTACTTCACTCATCTATTATGCGTCAGTTTTACTCATGTAATTGTCCAATATAGAAAAGATTAAAGCATTTGGCAGCACCTCTAACCTTTCCTTCCTCCCTAGTTAAAGTGGAGTCTTCTCAAATGTCAGTCTTGTCAAAGTGTAAAAATGAACTCACTTCCCACTGGTCTGTTCAAATCAGGGCATTTCTGAAGGAGCAGAAAAAGAATGTTTTCCTGTGTATCTTTAGGTTGTATCGCAAAGGCGGTTTAAGGCTGGAATCATTATTTGACCTTCAGCAGGTGAGAACGTCATAGTGGATAGTTCCATCTGCATTCTTCATCAAATCCGGTTACTAGGGCGGCATAATATCTGGAATGGGGAGGTTGACTGTAAACCGTTTTATGACCATCTGTTTACGCATAGCACGGCGGAAGTACCAGCAAGTGATTGCATCAGTCACGTTAAGCACCACCCTCGATAAAGTTACGGCCAAGTAATTGACACAAATCTCCCATGAATGCGCTGAAGAAAGTGACACGTAATTCTCTGTTCCAATTTTGAGCTACGAGTTAAGGTCAGATATCTTCCTCAATCAGAGTTAGCTCCTATTTTAAGTACTTCATCACTCAATTCTTATGCTCTCAATCATTTCTGAGTGGGGCTTTCTGCTCCCTTTCCCGGATTGTGCCAGTGCATATTCAGCGAATGCTACATAATCAACTTGTCCAGAAGCTTCTTCAGATTTGGTTGGAGATTAGTTCAACGCTCAGAGATCAAAACGTCGGAAAGCGGACAGGACAGAATCCAATGTGGTGGGTACAAGAAGAATGAGATGAAATGAGATTGAGTTAAAATTGCGTGGAGAGTGGTGAAGAGTGATAGTAACTTCCGTTTTATGAGGCATACTTGCAAATATAGCCAGGTTTTACTGTTAAACAATAGTTCAATTCATGGTACCTAGGTGGGAATAAAATCGTTATCAAGATTCTTCCTAATCGTTAATTTTCAATAGTCTTGCTTCGAGATCCGTTAATACACATTCTACTAGGCCCGCATGCGTTGCAACCCCCTACGGAGTAGAGTGGGCACCACAGTGATAGCAGGTTTGGCGAAGAAACTCCAAAATACCACAGGATTCCTGCTTTGTCATAAGAGGGAGATGCCTACTTATGGTGACTAAAGCTTTCCGAGAGACTCAAAACTTGAGTGGTAAATGTTTGTATTTTCGTGTGTAAATGTGTAGCTCCCATTTTGAGGAGCAATTACAAAACGAAACGGGAAGAGGAATGACGCGTAAAAGCACCGGTTCATCATCACCACCATCAGCACTACACATGATCGCTAGCCCCTTTCCCTCGTCCGCCACTTGGCGAAATGTTTGTGTGCGCGCTCTCCGGCTAGCCAGTCAGCCATTCGTGTAAGAGGGGTGGTCTGGTGGCGATGGGCGGGGTAAAGAGGAGGGTGGGCGGATCGAGAGAAGCGCGCAGGAGAGACGAGGGTGGAGGGAGGAGAGGGGAGAGGAGGCAAGGGAAGAGTGAACGTCGCTGTCTCAAATGATTTATGCCACACGCTTCTGTACGTTCGCACCCGCTCTCTCTCTCGCCTGTACATTAGTCCGCCCTCTTCCAAAGTGCCGTTTTGTTCCAATATCACCACCAGCCATCATCATCAACCTTACAAATGGATGCCCTCGTTACTAGTTCCCTCCTTCCCTTGTTGATAACACAACGAATACGCATCACTTTATCACATTAATGTGTAATAATCCACTCGAAGCCATATTGATAAGCCCCCTCCAAACTGGTTCGGTGACTTATGGTTATCAACACCTAGAAGAGCCATTTATAAATGATAAAATCATTTTATTCTGCTCCGACTAATTTTTAAAGCTCTAGAGGCATTTTGAAAGGCATGAGTCGGGAAGGATAGTACCATTTATGGTGAATGACACGTGAAAGTCCGAGGAGCGTTCGCCCGGAACTCCCTTTGGCCGTTCTTCTTGTTTGACCATCACAACGGGCCTTTTAAGTGAAGTGAGCTGCGACCCAGTATCAGTAGATTGGCAAATTTAAGAGAGTACCCTTTAATCCATTAATTTATTGCCCAACTTCGTGAACTGTGATTTTCGTGTAGATGACGAGCTTTACAATCTTCATAGACCACTTTCGCCTAAAAGCATGGTTGTCCAATCATACTTATGGTCTCCCTGGCCTTCTGAATATTAATGAAAATTCTTGAACACTAGAATGGATTGTTGCGACCTCAGAGAAGACTCGATCGCTATATCAGCGAAGTAGGTAAAAAGAGGGAATTGTTTAACAGCTCTCTACACCAAGCAACCTCATTGTACGAATTACTCTTCGCTGGAGGTTCAAGGATTCACACCAGGAGGCTTCCTTTGGATAGGACCTTCAGAGCTGTCACCGGTGTAGCGCAAGAGTTGGTTCTGAAGGTGAGAAAGACATATGAGTCTAAAAGTTGCTTTGTGATGATCTCCGGAAGTAATAATGGCTTTCTAACACGGGTGGTATACAATCATTCCAACTTGACGACTAGACGCAGTTAAATTTCACGTGACTGAAGTAAAGGCAAGTGGATAGAATTCCACCATTCCAATCGACGATGGCTCTTACGACTTACCACCAGTACTTATCCCTACCCCCAACCCACTTTTCAAAGCCGAGAGAATTCATCCTAGTCTATTATATCACTCCCATTGAAAACCCCGATAGTTTGAACAGTCCAACCTATTGTCGTAGATGATGCAACAAATGGGATTCATGTAGCGTTGGTTATATGAAATTTCTCACAACATCCTAACTAAATTGGCATAAATTAAGTTAGAAAATGCCAGAATTCGCTACACTAGAATTCATTGAATCCCACGCATTAGAGGTGACGGCAGATCCTGTCGATTTGTGGTTAAAAATATCATCTTACCTATACGATTCTTGCGGCTACTTTAGACCAACAATGAAGAGTCAAAGTCATATTTAAGGCTGGATTGTGTAGTCTAGGCATAAGGATCCGTTTTATGCCAATTAATAATACGGGCTTTACATATTTTCTTGCTAAAACCATCAGTATTTGTAGATTGTGCAGTAGTCACGTGTTTGAGATTGGTCTGTATGTTCACTTACAAGGTTTCCTGTCTTCATTTGAATGCATGAAATCAAATTTTACAATATAGAGCAAGTTATGTATTTTCATCCTTGGGGAGTACCTGCTTAAGCACCCGCCTGCCATCGTAATCGTTCCCAAATTTCAAACTCTTGGACATGCATTTTACATCGCCATCTGGGATCACAAACGTGGACTCACAATTCGTTCATCCTCAGGTGCGTAAACACTTTACTAAACCAGATTTACGGTGAAGAATGAATATATTTGCCTAATTTAACGACGACGGCTAGCTGAGTAGGTAGATGGGTTGCGAACATCTGCCCTGTCAACCAACGGAAGAAGGGGAGATCAAAAGAGGACTTTTAAAAAAAACAAAAGTCATCTCACTGTTCATACGTCATGCTACCCTATTCTCCCGGTCCATTTGTGTGTGTGCGTGTGTGTGTGTGTGTATGATGTGAATTTTAGGCGAGTAATGAATAAATCAGGCTTGAAGTGACTCACCCTCGGGTAGGGTCAGCAAGTTTTCTTTGGACCAAAGGCAACTGTGCTGCTTTGCTTTATGCCACGGCACCGATCAACGAAATCGGTGTAGAAGGCTAGCGCCTTGAAAGTTAACTAGCGTACAAAGATAGAAATTCAATATCCTGAAAGGCCTTCCACGTCGTGACTGCACATAAATAACCGAAGTGATCCAGTGAACCAGATATCATCATACCCACTTCCTGTGTGGTGGTTCCACGATTTTGGCTTCATGTGTGAGTGAAAATTAAGAAGACCTTCAAGTAAACTCGCGATTTGCATAGCGATAGTAATGTGCAGACCTTCTGGCCTTAAAAAAAGTATTTTTCATTGGGCTTTCATTAAAACTTGAATTCTAGTAAGGTTAGTCAAATGCACATCCTAAATTCCCGCCTGTTCTTAATGTAAGCAGATTTTAAAACCAATTGTGCTGTGGTGTCAGAAATGAAAACTCTTTACTGTGCCAAAAGTTTGGGTAATCTCAGTTTCAGGCGTACCATTTCATGAACTAAAATTTCCTTTACTTCTAAGAAAATGCCCTGCAAAACAAAATTCCAAAACCATTGAAAGCGATTTGCAGTGGAACGTAAGAAAAATAAACTGACTATTTTTTTGGCGCTGAGTTTAAGATGCGAAATATGATAAGCCATTAGTCAGCCCATGGAAGCCTCAAATCACAATTGATATTGAGCTTATTTTGGCAGCCATCCACCCATCTGTGTAGAATGTCATTCATTTTGCCTGTATTTACCCTCCCAAAAAAGGATGGGAGAAATGCATGCTAAAGAGACTAGCTAAACCGGTGAGATAATAACCGTGGGCACCTGCATGTTGCATCTAATCCAATTACTCATTAGATTACTCAACCAGGCACTTGTTAGGCTAAATACGACGACCCTGGAAGAACACCTTCTCCACTGCTGGAATGGAGACATGTTGTTCAATACCCCTTTCTTTGATTGGCTCCAATCATTACGATAAAGTCGTGCTTAATGAAAGTATCAGGTATTGATGAGGGCATCGGAATGGCATCGATTTTTGCTGAGGTTCACGCGTCCCCTTGGTCAGCTTGACAAGATAATGAGAAATCTATAAGTGTTGCAATGTCACATTGGGGTAAGTGGAATGTGTGCATGTTCTAACCACAAAAGTGCTGCTAAGTTTGCGGTAGCAGGTAAATAGAAAACTGTGATTATTTTAGTCCTCTGTCGGGGAACTGTACCAGTTACTTCCCATAGGGACATTTGTGTAAAAGAAGGGCCATGAAAAATATTACAATAGAAGAGCGCCTCTTCGAGTTGCTCCCCTCTCCAAGTTTCTTACAACTTTGTGGACGGAGGATCTTCAACACTTGAAATGTAGAGCTCAAGTTCTACGTCATTCTTTTAGGTACTTCCGACTTTAATCAAATCTCTTTCATTACTAAAATTAGGACATTTGGGAGGTTTCTTACATCTTCTTTACCGTCTACTGTGAGTTTCTGCAGATTTTCTTTATCCACAGCGAGGGTTCAGTTTCGAGTCTACCTATCCACCCAGCTGTCCATTCATTCGCACCCCCTGCATTTATTTTCTCATCCATCAGTCCGCCCCAGGTGAGCTTTATAGTGGAAAGCTAGAAGCACAGATAGGCTGTGCGGGGTCAGAGACCCTCACAACTACATAACTGGATTCCTTACTTGCTGCAGTTCATTCATCGGTAGAGTCATCGAAAAAGGGCGACGTCCCATCTCTCGGCATTTGCAAGGGGAGAAATGAAGGTAGGCGATCATCCCTCACACGCAGATGGGCCAAGTAATATGTATACACGTGGCCATTTTTTGCACTGTCTAAGAACAAATAGCCCTGATAAGCATTAGACAGGTCCGTCAGACGAATTTTATTCACATACTAAGGGAATTAGCTGAACGCTCGTGTGAATAACACCCGCTCTGTTTTCCGTTTTTCCTGCTCCCACGGCGAATACTGCTAATGTCTTTCGGCTCTCGCCGCCGTCAAAATAGGCCCTAATTACGTTATCCATCAATGGTGGGAAAAGGTGTATCGATAACACCAAGCTATGCATGTGTATGTGTGCGTCTGTATTTGTTTCACCACTTCTTCTGCACAGGAGGTAGGATTTTGTGTTTCTTCAAGCATAGAGCTTCAATCTCGACGATTTTTTTGAGAATTGTGAATTGGATAGTAGCTACAGCTTGATGGGAGATATATAATAGGGTTGGAAAGGAGCAGCGGTCATAAAAACAGATCCGCAAAACACTGCAGACTATGAATGATTGGTCTCGCGATATGTGCTCAATGGGATCTTGGTTTGACCGTACTCAATATCATCCTTATGGAGACTGGTCTTTCATTTGCTGGATAGATGTTTGACCAGGTTTGCAAAGTTGGAGGTGATTTTAAAAATGTTTTAGATATACGGGCTTAGAAAAAGGTGACTTTGAGAATTAAGAAGATATAGAAGTTTGCGTCGTTTTTGGCCAAAGTGGGGCATTAATTCCTTTGGATCACTTTGTGAACGTTGATTTGGGTTGTTCAAATGGAATAAATCCTGAGAAGACTGGGTGGACTTTACAGTCTCCACAGTGTGCAATTCATTTTTGAGGTGCATTCTCCTTTCTCTTCCACACTTTAATATTGAGTATAGTTCGATTTTTTATGCCACAAGAAAAGACTCAAAAGGTTATAAAATATGCTGTAGAAACAAATTTGGCTGGGTGATTTCGAGCCGCACCTACAAGCCAACCGGTTTACATGCGTTTCAATGGAGTCGGTATGTGACACGCTACACCTTTGAATCTCTAAAGGTAGTACTTTTGTTGAGTGGGCTAAAGTACGGAAGCAAGAAGTTTACTTTAGGACCGAGTTCTGCACTAGTTCAATCAAAACTCGCCCCCAAATCTTCAAGGACTTAGCAGTAAAAGTCTTCCCATATCCCCATTAAGTTGATTTTGACAGTCACTTCATGCTTGAGCCTCCCAAATTCTTCGCCTCAATTATAGGCTTTGGATGGGTTCTCGTTGTCTGAATGTTGACCACTTCTGCGTGATAGCAGCCGCCATTTTCAAAATTGAGATCATTTACTAAATACAATTCCTTTCTCAAACCATCGACTCGCGTACTGTATTTGTCGCCGCAGTTGTATCACAAACAAGCTTGGCAAATGTTTGATTTACCGATTTTATGAACTGTTCGTAATGCTTGTGCATTTAATTTGAAGGGCGTGAATAAGGCATTGCATTCTTGACAAGCTAGCACAACTAGAACACATAACCTTCATTTCAGTACCATAGATGGGAAGGCGGAGGAGTAATTTCTTTGGTGCTTGAGTGGAAACATTTTCCGGTCCTCCGAAAGAAATAATGTTGGAAGGATTGATACGGGATAAAATCTATGGATACGGAATGGGCAAATGGATGGACGGCATTCAAGACAGGTCACATGGTAATGTAATATTTTTGGCGTAGAAATTGACT
The DNA here is from genome assembly GCA_036345935.2 of Taenia hydatigena. NCBI lineage: Eukaryota > Metazoa > Platyhelminthes > Cestoda > Cyclophyllidea > Taeniidae > Taenia > Taenia hydatigena. The sequence goes on from JADWOT020000004.1 coordinate 15,641,794, forward strand.
GTTCGTTTGTCAAAGCTGATTACGATTGCGTCTAACAGAAGGTCATTTAAAAAGTCACATCAGTGAACCAACACGTTTACTGAAGCAAGGCAAACTGGTTTTAAAATTCATGTTGAATAAAGCCTTCTGGGTAGATCGTTTGCCAATCACTCATACCGTTACCGAAAAACCTATTTTTGAATTTACAGTCCTTTTGTAAGACGATGTTCAGCACTCTCCAAGCCTAAGGTGAGTTGTTTAGATAACATTAAACAAATCTTTCATCGTTCCAAAAAAGGGTATATCATTGAAAATCAACTAGTACTTCTCGCCCTTCCACAAATCAGCCTTTACGCTGGTACCTCGCGGGCCCACTCATACCGTCTCCATGTCACTGGTTTTACAGCCCTTCTGAACGCTTTGAATGCGACTACTTCCGCACGTACGCCGTATAGGCTTTTCAAGGGTAGAGTGCTACGAACGGTAAACTTTGACCGGCGTGTGTATGCACATTTTTGCATTAAAAATAAACAGATGAAATAATTCATCGCACGTAATTTTACCTCTGACAGGCGTGTGAATGCTCCAGGCGCCTGTTCAAGGCACAAGGGTAAGGCCAGACGCCAGCGCTTAAATTCTGATTTAAATAATTATTCTGTAAGTTGTGATTAAAGGCAGCTTCGGAAGTGTCCTTGATACACGATAACAGATGAAGCAGATACCAGTCTGCTGTATGCAAGCCCATTGAGCTCTTACGGTAGGCTGTGTTGGGAGGTGATTGACCTAAACTTAGAGTTGCTGCTGCCTTACCTATTTTTTCTGTCCACATGACCTGAAAACGCAGCAGTATGCGAATGACCTGAGCCCGCAGTCTGTTCAGATGTTCAATTTTACGATGCAACGCCGACTAGACTGAGGCAGGGTGATTGTCAGCTTTACCCAACCAAAAGGGTAGTTTAGTTATACTGGTATTTAAGGCTTCCTTGGGTCGCATATTTTTTTAGTTTGTGAATAATTAATGGGACAAAATTTAATGAGTTTTAGCTCTGTTTTTCAGACCTCGTATGATTGGAGTGGGTATTGTGCTTGCTTATCCCCTCGCTATTGTTCCATGCCTTAAAAGGATTGCCATCTCTTTTGAGGATGGGCACTCCGAGCCATCAAATAATCTCTTTTCGAAAGTGATGTCATACTTCAGATAAGACAATACAGGTAATTGTGACTCTTTTATTGCTTGTTCAACTCTTTGCTTTTGTTAAGCAGGCACTCAAGTCGCTGATTCTCCAGTTTTCTATTGGCGGAACGGCATCTGGAACATAGCGTTACCCCAAGCCCTTTTTGTATGCAGCCAGTGCACTTTCTACACGAGTATTATATCTTTCTCCGTCTTCAAGGAAGTCTTGGGGTGGCAGCTTATTCAAAAGTCAGAAATCTGTGAAAAATTTCCCCTCAGCCTTTCCAGTTGAGGGGATGTTGCGCCTTTCGATACAATCGTTTTATTTCCGTCTTTGTTTGACAAATTTTTTTGAAAATTTTATGAATAATGTTGCAAGATTTTTGATTGGTTATTCTAACCATGGCTAATTAACGAAGTCTGCTTAAAGATAGTTGAGTTAAAGTTGGATTCCAGTAGGCCTTTCGAACGATTAAAACAGAAGCCGAGGTTTTAGGGCAAAGCGGATAAAATGAAAAGAATAAATGGGCAGCTATAGGAATACAATCCATTTAGGAATTATTCGTGCCTTCAGAAACAAAAGGTTGCTCTATCTTTCGCATTATTTCCTGCGTCATCTCAAAGAAATCTCACTCCTGAGATTGGTGTATACACAGTGATCTACATCCTCAAAAATTATCCTAAAGCCGATAAACTGTTAACGCAACTCAAAGCATCTTTGACGTTTAAAAAGTGGAGTAGGTGCTAGCTTCTAGTTTTCGTGCTATCGGGCTTGTGCAGACAGAGTTACACCGTCACATCACAAACACACCCATCCATGGCCTTGGCTTTTAACGAAAAGTGCATATGGGTGTAGCAAAAAACGCCAAATGATGACTGAATTCCACCATATTTAAAAACCATGTCTGATTTATGAAGAATCAGCATAGTGAGGTCATGAGGGACTCCCACAGGGTCACACAAAGCCAATGCTAACGCGGTAGGGGTTTCACAGGGGTCTTGCTAAGGGGCTACCCTCAGTACTACCAAAAGGGAGTTTTGTAATTAGCATAGTGATTACTGGCTGCCATCTAATCGCAAAGTAACAATCCAATTTAGGTTGCCGGACGATACTAGGGAGAAGTAATCAAATCCGTCTAGAATACATCAATTTGTTATACCTTTCTCGTGAATAATACAGCCACTGGTAGCGGTTAAATGCATTTCTAAGGGGGGAGTGATAAAAAGAAAGTGCGATGATTTACAATATCGAGGTCTGGATGGACAAATCAGGATGGACGGTTAAAAAAAGGTTACTTTTAAGACTGTCAATATAAATTGCCTTAATCTGGTAATGATTTGCAACTTTTGTCCTTCAAGTTTGTGTCTTCCTAACCAATTGTTGCATCCTTTTCACCTCAAAATCCGGAATGATTTCGATTAGAAAAATAGAGCCAGTGCACTAGCTACACTAGCTACACCACTAGCAGATTGGCATCACCTTGCGTGATTGCTGGGTTGCTCAAATCTACCCCGCAAACTCTAATTATTTGCATCGGAATAAATGAACGCATTCGAGCCATAGCAAAGACTGTAACCCACTTTCACAGTTTGCCACTCTTCTCTGCTGTTTATCGCGCGACTTAACGATCACAAATGAAGAGCCTCTACCCTCATCTTGACTGCCTATCTGCAATCCTGTAATTGCATTTTCTGCAACCAGTAACTTTACACGGTAAATAAAATTATTCACACTTTCCAAATAGTCAGATAGGCACGGCAGTTCTTAAACTCACCCTTTTCAATGAGCTGTTGGTGCTGTGCAAATCACGAAATGTTTCTTGGGCATTCCTAGCTTAAAAGCTTATCATCAAAAAAAAAAGAAATTGTGTTGCTGTAAATATCGGATTCCAGTGATATTTGCGACCAATACGCCCAACCTATTGGCACATCTACTACCGAGTTCGCTTCCCTCCTAGAGTATCGATTTTTTGGTGTGGCTCACGCGAGACCGATGCGAGCGGCGCTATTGGAAGCCGCACAGACAATAAGTGTTTTCTTTCGCACAACTAAAAAAGTCCGTTTTTTTGCCGCAGAATTACTCCAAGACTCCGGCACTCTATGATAGGTTGGTACTAATCCTCTGAGAGTAGATAACAGCATTGAAATGTGGATATAAGTGATGCAAGATAAATCGAATTAAATTAACACGGCAAGAAATCATTTAATATAAGTTTGCTTTAGGCGAATCGAATTAAGACATGGGTGGCCCTAATCATGTTGCAATAAGTTGAAGATTATGAAGAAATTTGTTACACGGTGTCAAAGACCTTTTGAAAATAAGTTTTGTGTCACGAAGAAAAGGTGTTTTCGGCGTAAAGCTTACGTCAAATCGCTCCATTAGTAAGCTTTGTATTGTTATTGCAACATCCAGGTTGGTTGTATGTTTATCTGAGGGTGGCACATCCAGTTTCGGGCCTCACTTAGGTATTATCGAGTTCTACTACCACAATTGATGTTAACAGTGAGGATCCAAGATCTACATTGCCAATACTATTCTTTCCTTATTTAATGAACTCGACTCATCACAAAACTAAACTAAAATTTAGAAACTGGTAACATAATTTTCACATTAACGACGAAATCTTGAGGGAATACTTTAAATTTATTAATTAAATGAAGATTCACTAGGCGATAACATCCTCTCATTAAAGCATCATTTGCCAATGAAAGAAAAGCCATCCTGTCGCAAAAATGAATACATTATTTAGTATGGCTCGCTACGATGACTCGTTTCCAATGACTCGTAAGAACTTACGGAATGCATGAAATTGTGCGTTTCATAAAACGGAGGTATCCGTGCGTATCCTTATATGGGACTATCAATTGTAGCGCTCTTCACCACTCTTCGCCTACCTTGAACCCACCCTCATTCCATTTCATGCCGCTTGCACTCACCACACCTTGTTGCCTTTCCGACATTCCGAACTTCGAGCGTTTACATCGGGGAAGGTGTGCTGACACAATCGTGAATGGGGTGCAGAAGGCGCTGTTTCGAAGTGGTTGAAATGATGAAAAGTACTCAAAATAGATGCTACCTCCGAATAAGGAAAGATCCCTGACCCTTGATCCCCGACTTCTTGATTAGAACAGATAATTAATTGTCGTTATCCCCAAAACACATCTATTGGAGATTATGGTGTCGATTACTTTGCCCCAACTATATTAAGGATGGTAGATAAGTGGGTGATGCATAAAATTGTTTATAACCGCAGCAGCTAAGAAAAGAATGTCGTAAAACCTGCTATGTTGGTGCGCGCTTTATTATATTCATTAATTTCTAGCGCCACACTTCTTAATCTTTTACCATAAATCAGTTCTTGTCACATTAGGCCACTTATAGTCACTTTACTTATGCTTTAGAAAAGATTCAGTTCCAAACTGTTTGCTGATCAAGGCGGAGCAAGAAACGACCGCTTTGTTACAATGTTGAATGGACGAACAGACATACGCATCGTCGATTCTCCCACCACCCACCACCACAAACCTGAGGGCACGCACCACTTCACCACATCTCTACACTACTGCTTCCTATGGGTGTGTGTAGTAAACTAAAGACGGAACTATTCACTGTGGATTTCTCATCCCTTTAAGTCTAAACACCATTAACAACAAAACCAATCATGGCCAAGGTCTGTCTGCTCCATGCAACTCGTATATTACAATGGAAACTTCCTATTCTTCTGCAGAAGGGACATAGACCAAGTGAAGTAACAGGAAGCAAGTTCTGGTCCCACAGGGCAGTACGGTGCAAGTCCAAGCGCACCGACAATAGCCATACCGCATGGAACATAAAGCATACCACAACCCATACCCTACAAAACCTAGAAAGGCATACCTCATCCCCGTTCTCGTTCTCTTTTTATTCCTCAGATGATATGCCTCAATGCTTTATCTGAGGATTACCACTTTTTTTCAACCGTATTAAATAATCACATAATCAGGGATAAAGTGGAACAGAAACTTCGAAAGTAATAGTGAGACAGAAAAAGAGGTACCATGGCGGAATTCGTTAAAGATCTATCTCTTATTTTGAAAAGAGGGTAAATTACAATGACGGAAACTGAAAGAAGCTCCATGCCTGTGAAAGAGTGGCTATTCTTTTTGTAGCACCACTCACTAAAAGTAAAAAAATTTGCATAACATTCACAAAATGCACTCCAAACCCACGATATGGGTTTAAGCTATTGCTGAGCGGTCTCAAGGCAGGCAGCGAACCCTCGTAAGTAGTGTTTTTTGCCTTTAAAAGCATATTTCTTGAGCGAATATTTTGTTTAACTTTAATCGGAAATTTCGGAAAGGAAAACACTGTCGACAGTTTGGTAATGGGTCAATAAATCACTTTTAAATAATAAACTTAGCCCCGATCACCATAGCCCATAGCTGTGATGCCTTATGTAAGTGGACGGGTATCAAAGTGCTCTTTTTTCATTTGCTGATGATTTTTTCACAAAATCTTCTTCTTTTGATTCAAATGCCTCGCCCATACGGAAGACGATTTACGAACACTGGATCTTGCAGGCTATTGGCGTTGGCCAAGGACCATGCTGTCAAGGTAGACCTCCCACTGTATTTTCTAAGAACTTCAGTATTGTTTTTGAAGGAAATGAATAATAGCGAAGCAATCTATCGTAGAAACGCCAGCTTTACTTAATGCTTGGTTGCTTTTTGAACTGTGTAACTGAAAGTAGGAGGTGTCCACTTAAGGTCCCTCTTTTAAGTTAGAACATTTTGGCAAGGCGTAAAAGGCTGTCATCAACATGGTCGGAGAGCGGATAGCCACACAGGCATCTAGATTTCTTTTGCAGTTTTTTGAGCAGTCTCTGAAATCGCAATAAACCATTGCAAAATGGAAGCTGACGGAGAGGCTGAGACTCTAGGCATGCCTACAGGTCCGCGCTGCCAAACCGGATATAAATGCCATGCAGTTATGTATGAGGATAAACAAATGTTAAGTCACCACAATGTAGTCGTCTATAGCAAAATAAGTAGTTTTCCAGAACTAAATGTCTTGACTTTGATCAGACAACGACACAGTCAAGGTGTAATGCCTTTGCCTGCCAAGTGTATCACCTCTGATCAATTTACAGTTCATTGCTCCCCAGCCAATGAAGGCGATGACAAAAGATCTCTTGACATCCAATAGCACAGAGATAATTCATCATGCTCAAAGAAAAACACACTACACGGAGTCCTTGAATTCGCTTTGACATTAAGGTTAATTGCCCGGGTAGATCAAAGATCTCATCTGTTTTTCTACCGACTTTTGTCTAAAGTGATTTAAACACATTAGCTAGTTAAGCAGAAATTCAAGGAAGTTGAGATTATCGGAGAGCAATTTTGATATTTAGGTAGGAATTATCAGTACGCACATAAACAGTAGGCGTCAAGTTTATCAACTTTAAGTCAGGTGAAAGCGGCTTTGCGAGTAAGAGAGACTAGAATCTGTTGCATCTTAAGTCATTACTGAAGACAAAAGAAATCAGGAAAATATTACCAGCACACAGAAGGGGTGATGGGATGCTGGCATGTTCTCTGGGCCAAGCGTTCAGTCATAGCACCAAGGCGGCTTCCAGTTTGCATGAAAGTAAAAGTGGAGTTAATCAAACGATTAACGTATGACAGTTCTTACCTGATATTTAACCAATGAAAATTGCTGTCTCTTAAAGTGACTACAATTTGAACTTGCCTATGGTGGAATACTTTTTTCGTTTGATTAATTTCTGTAAAGTGCTACTAAGGTGCGCCGCCATTGTACCTCCTGCGGGAAGACTGGTATCCAGGCTATGTCATTAGCCCCAACTCCCTGCTTATACCCCTAGAGTATTATGCATTCTCTCGTCCTCAGAATCGTCTCGGAGAGCTATAATAGCATTCATTAAGGAACACTGCTAGTTATTGCGCCCTGCCACTATTGAGAGGAATTGCCTTTCCTCTCCAGTTTTCAATGGCCAGAACTGTCGTTAACGTTTAACTGTATATATCAATCATGCCTCCATGAATAAAATCGTCTATGTGGGAATAATTCGGAGTGGTGTTTAAGAAATTCCCACCCTTAGGACCGGAGCTAGAGAGAGAATCATTTCAGCTGCACTTAATTTTATGGTTTTTGGAGAATTGACTGAATCAATATCTACTGACTGCGAATAAAAGAAAATTTCTTATTGTTTGCGACTAAAAGACTTATATAATTGCATTTGTAGCCCGTCAACGCAGTTAGCTACCTCCAGCTAGGAATCATGTAGTAACACTGGAGTCAAAATTGGATTTTATGACTTGGATTCATTTGTAATAAAAATGGTGATGCATTTCGCCACAGCATTAAATCCTAAGCCTTTCAGCGTTTGTCCTCATAAATGCAGGCACATCATTTAAGCGGGTAGCAACGGACGCAGTTGTAATAGGTCTTCTCTCCTTTTTATTATTTCCGGATTACAGTTTTCGCTTAATTCATAAGTAAGAATCTCTCAAGCATGAATCTTAACTACTGCCCTAAAATGATAATTTGGTGAAAACAATTGCGCTGGCAATGAAACCGCCTTACCCAATGCTAAGGTGGGAGCATTCTAATCAGATCATATCACACAAACACACGTTCTAAAAAATGCTTTGATGGTATTACATAATGAGAAGTAAGTTAAAAATGGTAATGGTTTAGCTCTAGCATTTCGCCACTACTTAAAACCGCTTATGGTGCCAATGCCAAATTTGAATTCAGCTATCTTCAAAGGGCTTCTTGTCAATTTCGCTGTCAATATTGGTAATCGATGCTTTGAAACCAAATAAATTTCACTTTGACTGTCATAAACTTCCAAGATCAAATACGAATATCCTCGTCCATTTAAGCAACCTCGTTTCCATACGCTCATTCATTCAGCTCGGTCCACTCATTCACTCTGCGATCTTCTCTTCTACGAAACCTTATTGCCACAAGAGCTGATGCCGAATGTTGGACGAATGCCAGAGAACGCTCTTCGCCCTAATATCGGAACCTGTATGACTTAATTCCCGATTCTAACCCTTCACTCGTCTCAATAATATCACCCTACGGTTAGTCATACACCCTGCTTCAGGTTAGTGCGACTGGCCTACTTGAAAAGGGTCAGTTACCGAAGTTACAGTATGACCTCGTTATAAAAGCGTAAGCAGAAGTTCCTTACTCGTGCAAAATGCCGAGGCGTTATTTGGCTACTGAGAGGACACCAATTTCTGGCTTTCTGTTAACATTAAGTTGCCAAACTTGAATAGAGTGCACCACCACTTAAACCATCGAGGGGCATAAAATGAAGATTGTGTCACTGGTGATGGTGATGATTATGAGGGTCTGTGTGTGTGTGTGTGTGTGTGTGTGTGTTTGTGTGCTGCTGAACCGTTTGCAGTAAACAATCACTCGAATTCTCTCCAAGCGCTAAAGGTCAGCAGTGTTGCCATTGCTGTCCATTTTTTCCGCTTAGCATCAAATTTGCAAGGAAAGGTGAAAATAAGCCATCGAAGTGTATTATCTCATTGTAAAGAAAATCCTGCTACCGTGAATGGCTGGCAGCTCTAGGAGGCGAGGTTCGGCATGCGAATGGGAATCGTTCCAAATTGCCGATCTCAGTCTGTTTTTTTTGGCGCTTTACGACTAAAATGCAAAAATTCCTTCATCTTAGGGGGAATTTTCGCCTATTTCGCAATTGTAGAAAGTGTTTTAACCTGCGTCCTCGAAAGTGGAGAGATCTTTTCAACTACAAATGTCTCCATTTAAAGCGGCCACATTTCCAACTCCACTTTTAATACAAACTATTCAAAAGTATTTTGTAGAACAGACCTTGAAACAGACAGTAAATTGAATTCATCAAGTAGAATTTTTTCCTTCCTCGAAATTGCTGCACTGCCTATTCTCCAATCTTGCAGTACTTCGACGTAGCATCTCATATCGATCCTTTTACACACAACGGTTGAAGGCACTATTTCTACCGCTTCCTGAAACCACATCTGTCTTCATTTTACCCTAGTCGCTCCCCAGGACACTACAAGACAGACAATCCCATAAGTAGCAGAGGGTAGGACGCCATCCCACCGGCCCAAAGAACAAATCGCGGGTTAGTAAAGCGCGCTTATATTCTGCTGTTCGAGTCAAAGGTATATTATTCATGACCTGGTTTTACTGCTCAAGATGCCCACCTGCATGGAACATCTCCTCCCAGCGACTGATCAAAATATCAGCAGTCCGAGGTGTCTGTAATTCAGTTTAGAACTTCAAGGAGAAAGCTTGAAAAGGAAAAGAATTTTTCCCTATTCTACAAAACTGCCATTTGGAAAGAGAGTAAGCCACATTGTTCGATTAATTAACCTTAAAAATCAGGCTTTTCATGTTTAATTTGGAACCCCTAATCCCCGGATTCGTTCCATATAGACGTTTTAAAAGAAAATACAAATGCAGAGAGTGAAAAAGGTAGAGCATGATCTGTTAAAGGCACTAGTAAGCATCCTTGTAGATGAACATCTGCCTGCGTTGAAGGGAAGAAAGACCACGACACGTGCATCTCAGAATACACAGTTACATTGGGATTAATGGCTAAAAAAGTTACAGCCGTTTTTAAGATTTAATCGTTTTGTTGGTAGGACAGTCAAGTTTCCGCTTAGAAGTGTATGAAATTCAAGTCGAGTACAAATAATACAGCTGAATAGGTACCTTCTGGATAAGCGAATAAAATTGACTTAGATTTCGTGATAACGCAATCCATTGATTCGTCGATTGATAGGAGGGAAAAAGCCGGTGTCTAGAATGGGAACTTCGTTGTTATGTTAACTCTGACGATGCTCGACTTCATCTTTGGTTACTAATTAGTACAATTGTAGGATATGAACTGTTATTCACGGAAGTAACCGCATCGAATCCTTGATAAGTTATTCAAATTAGTCCTAAATAGGGATCGAAACAACATATGTTAAGGAACAGCAGCCACAGTCTGAATAAATACTTGATTCAAAAGAAAACAAAGGCCTTATTCACGCGCCGATACCATGATCCCAGAGGAATTAGGCCACCGTATCTCAATAAGGTCCGGTCTGTCGAAATATTTTACCGAAATCAATAGCTTTATGAAGCACATTTTTTACTTCGAATTCAGCTAATCGACTTGCGGTAGGGCTTTGTGCATCTAGCTGTCATTGCCAAATACAAGAGATAGATTTTTGAAGGTGTAGGTACACTCTCTCGGCGATTGTTCCGATTTTCAGCCACACCACTCAGTAGAATAACAATAGCGGAATTTTTGGCGCTCTCTGAACCAAAATGATGTGGTGCTCCGTGCCTCCCACGATCAACCTCCTGCATTCGCCACCATAATGTAGTTTGTAATGTAAGGAGAAGCATCCACAAACCAACCGCGTTAGTCGCCGAATTTTCATGCCATTGAGGACAGCATGCCGATGACAGCAGCGTTACTTATCTCAATTGGCATTTCAACTGAATTTGGAATTCCGTATTGTTTGGGAACTGCATTACAGGAAAGGGAAATGCGGCAGCCATCTCGTAGGTCTGCCGCCAGTTGCAAGAACAATGGCCTAAGGGCAAGCATTTCATGGGGGGGAAAAATCCAACATAATTTCGCACGGATAGTATAGGGTTAGAAGAAGCATCGAGTGTTTACTTTTTGACATCTTTATGCAGGTACCGTAGACAGCTCCTTAAATAACTTTCTCTAATGGTTTACTTATAGCGCCGCTTCAGTTATTAATTGCATTTCTGCAGACCAAGGGACTGTAATCATTGCCGAAGGTTTATGTTATCTTCGATCCTCCCGTCCACAGCTCTCACTCTCCCTCCGCTGCGTTATGTTGTAGCACGTAGCATTGGAAGCCAAGGTAGTTCTACTTTAGGATCAAGCCCGCTTTCCTCTGCCACTGGTGTAGCGCCTTCGGTCTTCTTCACTAACAAAAGAAATTACAATTCGAGGTCAGTAAATATATTTCTGATGTGAAGAAGTGCAAAGATGGAGCCCTAAGTTGTCACGAAACCAAACCAAACGGTTAAACAATCCAAGTATCACAATCTAACTAGTTGAACCAATTCGTTTCGCATTGAATGTTACTGAGTTGGCAGAAAAACGAAAAAGAAGAAGATGGGTCTTGGCTCGAGTATTATTACCCATTTTCAATTTTAGAACAACAAGTTCTATATGAGAGTAATGAAACAGCCGGGATTTGGTGGTTGATGTGCCTCTGAGGCAGATTTTAATCGTAGAAGTGTTAAACGAATTTTACAAATACTTGTTTTAAATATTTAATAAAAATTGTCGAATGATGAGTTTTATTGAGGAATTAGGCCGAGAGAAAAAGGAATCCACCTGCACATTTATGCAATTCTGTGAGGCAACAATTATAAAAAGATGATGGACTAAATCGTTTTTGAGCTAAAGCATTCCGTTTAATGGACAAAGAGGCGAAAAACGCGACTTCTTCTCCTCTGATTGCAGGCACTCGGCAGGTCATCTCCACAACTAGCTAACTCCCTTCTACTTCTAGTTCCAATACCGTTGGGTACTTCACGTTTCATCTTCACTCTGACAGTTCACTTACTTGCATTGACTTCTGATCCAGGTCCACAGCTGCCCTTCCTACTGTTTACACCTTGCTCCATAATTTGTTACATCCTTCTAAATGTACACGAACTGGCTATGGGACGAACCGAAGATGAGTTCGAGATGATACTTGCGGCAAAGTTAGAATATTTGCAGAAAGTTTCTTGAAAATGTGTACTCTTTGAAATAGCTGCCATTAACCCCGGCAATCTTATTCCAACAGGAGGGATCATAACCCACCCTCTTAAAATACATTTGTGCCACCCTTTTTTCCAAGTTGTTACAAATGCGGTTGCTTAATAAAAAGGCAAGGTAACCATAAATTTATGCTCCTCTAGGAGTATTTTACCGGAAAAGTGTGGGGGATTAAGACAGACGAGACAGTTTCTCCCTCCCCCCATCGTCCCCCACCTTCCCATTCTCAAGGCCATAGCAATCCGCTACGTGGCAAATGTCATGGCCCATATGCTCGATCCTGAGTTGTACTATCTTGTGAAAAAGGATTTGCGTCCTAGAGATTCACTTAATCTAGGTTATTTGCTTAGAATAACAGAGATGGCGATGGCAATAGTGAGGAAACGCAAGAGGAATAAGTAGGATTATGTGTGTGTTGTCAAGTTTATGGTGAGAAGTAGCGGAATTATTCACCATGCGTTCATTTGTTATTTCAAAGTTGCAACACAGTAGTCGCTTTTTGTGGCAACTCAATCTGCGAACGGTGCGGAAATGAACTTTTTACAGATCACTAATGAAAATTGACTTAAAGCGAGTTGATGTGAGGAAGAAGGGGATGAAGAAAAAGATAGTTATTTCAGTTTTGCATTAGCCCTTAGTAGGTTGGACGACTTCATTTTCCAATTGATGTAGATGTAAAACAGTTTTTGTACCACTCAAGTTTAGCGCCAACCTCATTGGACTAATGAGTGAGGTATTGACTCCGATGTCAGGCATCTGGAGCCTAACTCGACCAGAGGTAGCGCCTTTGAGCGCTTCACCACTTAACCTCTCTGCTATTAACTAATTCTGAGTGGGCTCTTCTGCTCCTGCACCTAGATTCTGATACCATGCCTTCTTCAAATGCCACACATCTAGGTTGTCTGAAAGCTCCAGTAGGCTTGTTTAGAGGCGAGTTAAACCCGCTAGGGTCGGTGGAATTAGATGCGTTTGGGTTCAAACAACATGAGATAAAATAAGGGTGAGTTACGATAGGCGGAAAGTAGTTGAGAGTACCATACCTCTGCTCCAGGAAGGATGGATACAGACACTTGTATGCATTTTGTAAATCCCCACAACTTTGATTTAGCAAGTTATTAGCTTAAACTAAACCAAACAATGAAACGAGTTTTTGGTTATCCGACAAAGTTCGACAAGCGAGCATTCGCTTCTGTGGCATAAATATTTTTCTCAGTTTGGGCCATTCACAGTCCTTAGAATTCCTCCCTACAGTAAGACTCCAATTTATTCACTGGAGGTCTCTCGCTTTGCTTGTGCGTAAGACAAACTCCGTGCCCTCGTTTGGACAAAGTACTGAGAAATTTTGAGTTCATTCGGTTGATTTCAAATTGCATCAATACTGGTGTCAGACAGAAGGAAGCATAGCTGTCCAATTTTGTTCTTTCTACCGACTGGCGGCTTTTCAATTGCTTCCCCATTTATTTTTCATGAGTATAGTTCTATCTGACACCTGATAAAAGTCAATCTACCCCACGAAGGTTTTGAACTGAGAATGCACGGGGTTAAGTAGATGTGTGGATTGGTTCTTTGGATCAAATTTTAATTTATGGGCGAAATTAGACATTGCTGATGCCGTTATTTCCCTTCCATTGTCTTACAATGCTTAATGTCAATAAATTTAATGCTTTAGAAGTAGGTCGCATCTAAACAGAGACAGAACGCCGATCTTTACGATAGTGGTCCAAAATCACGACCTCCAGACGCCTGTCTAGCACATTTTAGACAAACTGACATTGGTTCCTTCCCCCCATTTGATCCGTAGTCTGTCTACCCATGCTGTCTACACGACGTAGCCTCCGGCAGCTGTCGACACTTCGATTAGTAGGGAGGAGGAGGATAGGGGGCAAAATCAAACTGCTTAATCGGGTTGAAAAGAGAATGAGGATGTGCTGCATCACCTTCTGCACTTCACTCTCCCCTCCCACTCCTCTGCATTTGCACATACGTGCGCACCCGCGCGAGTGCGCGTAAAATTGACAACCATCAATTAAGCGAGGTGACTAATGAAGAATAATTAATAAATTCTTGTCCCCTGCTGCCTTTGATTTTTTTCCCGTTGGCAGGATGACCCACATATCGGATGACTGCCTTATCAAACACCTTAATAGTGGGGAGGTGGGAGGAGGACTAGTGCGCCAGTGGGAAGATAGGACAGTCGTTTAGCTTCTCAAAGTTTAATTGGGAGGCAGCTTTGGTATTTTGAATCTTTTAAACGGTTCGGTTAAGAAAGTGATGTGCAGAACTATCGGAATTTCTTGTTGCTTTTTTGCTTAATATGTCACACAAAGTTTTGTTTTAATCGGTAATCCGCTTGACAGATTTTTCGATGTAGTCTCCAGCACATTTAAGGAATCTGATGAAGGCTCTTTTTCGATCTTGGAATTAAAAATTGATCGATTGCAATGCATGACAGTTCGTCTAACGCTGCGCTTTGGTTACGGTGCCATTGAGGTTCCGATTTGGGGCTTCCACTGGGCGGAACGACCTCTGGGATATGCCAGCTAACCCCAATAATGAATATTTCAGTCTAGTATTATGGCTTTCTTCGTCTCTAGGAAAAGCTCCGGGAGCAACGCAGGTGGTAGTGGAAAGCGAACCGGATCTCAAAGGATAGCTACTTTAACTACTCTTTCTGAATGCTAAACCTTAAAATGCCGGAAGGTAATGGGTTGCCGATAGTGGAAGCTGTGACAACCCCTAATAGAAGGGTAGAAAATGACGTCTGCCTTCGACAACTACCTCAGTCCCGTATTCCATAGATTTTCTCTCAACGCTTAAACCCCTGAACCATCTGCAAAGTTTGTTACGGAGCTGTCTATCGCATCTGTATGGAGGTATCAATAAAGTGGACACGCGATATCTCCTTTGCTTCTCTTCTAGCCAAATAGAATCGAGATAAATGAATATGGTTGAGCAGCACTTAAGTGATAAGAAGGAACAGACGTAAAACCCTCTCCGCGAAACTATTTTAAATTCCATTCATTATTAAATGAGTACTTTAACGCAGAAAGTTGGCCAAGGGGAGCAGAGGAGATGAGGCTCAAAAAGAGAATGGGCTATGTGATACACTGATTATTTGTTTAAGTCACAGTTTTGGTCAATCGAACACTCAAGACTTCGCCTTTGTACTTCCACCGGGCGGAAGGCCTCTAAGACCATGCCGATGGTGATAGCCGGCACCCCTAGCCATTCACTACGTCTGCAATACATCAGTATTATGATTTCCTTCGACTTTAGGGGAACCTCGGGATACTACGCAGGAAATGGATCTTAAAAGTAAATTTGAGTTAAAAATGTGATGAAACTTACTCTTTTCTGAAGGGTGCATGGGTTGATAAAGATTTTGCAATTCCATCGTCTCTTTTCCTTTGAGTTTTATGTATCCCTCTTGAAGAAACGGGGGGCAAGAAAAGATTACTTACTCCTTGTTCGTTCATCGACTAATAAAAGCTTCGGTTTCAAGTGCTTGTAAAGTCTTCCTTTTATTCAGTTTTATTTTGATTGCTGAAATTTTTGGTGACTCATTTTAGATTACGCCATTCGTGTGGTAACCATTTAAATTTGTGTGGTGGATGAGGTTTTATTATGCTGTAAAAGACTTGTGTCTACCATCAGATAATACTGAACAGTAAATTTGTTCAACAGTAATTATTTCATTTTTAGAAGCCACAATAACGTCTGACATTAACAGGATGAATTATGCAGAATGAGGTGCTGCTCAGCAATTTTGACCAAGTTTATTACAAACCTGCGAAATGATAATCTCGGTCACATCAAATTATTTGTCGCGAACAGACCGACTGAGATTAACACATTGAAAGAGCCTAAAATTTTCCATGATTTTTAACATTCGGAGTGTAACGACGACACACTATGCTCTGGTGGTTTCCTTTCCTGATAATTAACGTGTCAATTTGGAACTCCTTCGTTCAGTGTAGCTCACAGTGCTAAACACAATTTAAGGACAAAGGATTAGCACCTTACTTTGAAATAAGGCAGAGATAACACAAATAAGACACGCAACCATGTGGCCATTGTCTCACGTATTAACCGGTTAAACTGCCGTTCGGCAAAAAACAGATAAATTTTTTTATTTGAGGATTATGTTTAATAAATGACAGGAATAGACTCTACGAATTACCTTAGTTTTGTATCGGTTTTATGGATCCTGTATTCTCAACCAGGTTATTTGATAGGGTATACTATGACCACCCCTGCCTTAAAAACTCCAGTTACCAGGTCATGCTGTGCCTATCAGTCCGATGAAATCTGACACGCCTTCAAGCGTGGATGATGCAAAATGCGTAGGTGTGTTTTCGTAACTCCTTTGTGTAGTAAACAAGGCAATTCTGTCAGCACTGTTTTTGCGCACTACTCCGTCTTATGCTCGCATTTCTGGAAATGCCTTTTCACCTTCAGCTTTCCCATTTATAGGGTTGCCGGTGTTGTGATTTGACAATGGTTCAGCCTAGTCTGCATTCTGTATCTTAAGCAACATCGTAAGCAGTCCTGGTAGTAAATAAGCCTGATTTGGCCATTGACGAAATTGTAGCCATGTCTTCGGGTTTATATGTTCATAATGCTTATGAATGAATTTAGGTGTCCTTCAGTTGCCTATCTATTTTTTTTCGAAAAAACGAGTTAAACAGGTTAATCACGTGCACTGCGGCAATGTGTAGTGTTTGTGTTAAAAGATGTACCTAATACCTAATCTAGTTTTACGTTAGCATTCATGATGCCAATACAAATCCAATCTCTGGAAAATAACTTTTCGGCAATGCGTAGACGTCTATTCCTGTCATTTAGTGCATACAATTTATTGTTAAAACTGATGGATTTATTCGTTCCGGTCACGCAGTTACGTCTTTTACCTGCATTATGCAACACCATAATCCCCTCTCCCCTATTTCAAAGTAAGGTGTTAATTCTTTGACCCCAGAGGGTCTAACACCGTGAACTATACTGGGCAAAGGAAGCCTAAATGGCCACATTTGTTGGCAGGGCTCCTTGAGAAAGAAAATGATTTGACTTTAATTTGAAATTTCGTAAATGTTGAATGCTTTTGGACTGCGCATTTTAGCACCCAAGCAGTTTGGTATCCCACTTTCCAGAGTATAATCTACGGTAACCCATCCGTTACTAATATCTTCTCTAAGGGGAGAACTTGCGCCTTGGAATGAAGAGATTCCAAATTTTTGGATTCTCAAGGGTGAATTTGATCTGGTATAGCATCAGCAAGGGGTCAATTCGAGTTTCGACTTTTCTAGGCATCCTTTTTATCCCCAATCCCACCAAACTATTCATCGCTCGTATCAGGTCCACCGATAAATTCCTCTTGACCCATTTTAGTTGATTCAACTTCATTTCTCAATATCTCAGTGGATTATCCACATCACTGTCTATTTTTATTTAAAATGCTCTCACCTCATCCGTTCCAAAATCATCCAAACTTCATTCTCACATGTTTCATCAAATGACTTAGTTTTCCATGTCTATCCCAATCCGTATCCATCCCTCCCTCCTGTATCTATCCATCCATCAAAGTAACTGCAACTAAGTTTTGGAATGAGATTTATTCTGGTTAAAACAATCCCATTATGAATAAATGCAGGTTGTTTATGCACTTCGTTAGCATACATCATGCAAGTCTCACGGAATTTTAGGCGGCCAATAAACAATGTGGAATATTTTTTTCAAGTAGTTCATTACCTAATCAAATCTCCATGGGTAAATATTATCCAATTTCTCTGTGTTCAGCCTAAATGAGGCAAACTCCCATAATCGCACCGAAGAGATCAGAGATTGTATCGCGTCCTCTTTATTTCCCAGTGTCATTTTAGGCGACCTTTAACCCCATTCCTTCTTTCCAAATTTAGTCTCGCATTCCTCTAAATATCCGTGGAATCGGTAGTGGATGTGAAGCCTTCTCCCATCATTTTCAAGGCAACCGAATAATTACGTTAACTCGCTATAGGATGTATCTCACAGATGCTACTACCTCTCCAGAGATTCGCTCCCTTTAAAACGCCTTCTGAGACAGGAAGGGAGATTCGAAAAAACATACTACTTATCCAAGGTAGCTTACTGAAGTCCGCAATGCTTTTTGCATAATGTCTACGCCCAGAGATTTCGTTTGATGGTCCACTGGATCATCTGAACAATCCCATGTGGACGGCCCCTGTAACCGTGTTTGAGGAGCTTAGGTAGCATCAAAAATATTTGCTACTCATTCGATGATTTTCCGGCCTTGCAGCAAGACTTTATGTTCCCAGAATGCACAATTTTACGAGCCCGCCGCTCTTTTCATTAGAGAAATCACGCGAACAATCCACACACAAACACAGACATGCAAGATTTTAAAGTCAATGTCTATTTGGTTTGAGTTTCAAGCTCGGGTTTGACCTCGATATCCATCTATTCAACAGCTCAGCCAACTTAATCAGGCGATCCTTTGAGCTAATCGACGCAGTGCCTTACTTCGGCCATTGGAGGTTGGCTTAGAGGTTATCAATTCAAAGCAAGCTCTATAGCACCTTAAATTTAAGGCTACAGTCATCGTTCAAACCTCATTTCTCACCATGATGTCTGGAGAAGTGACAAGCACCGATGATACACTTTTCGCTTCACTCCATGGAACATGATGCTTCGCGAATGCAACATTTTTACCACTAAGCGTGAGCATAAGAGTAGTATGTCATTAATTTCTAATAATTTGGTAAGTCATCCTTACACATAGCTTCCAGTCAGATATGGAAGGTTTAGTGAAATCGACGATGCGTAAAATTAGTGGAAATCGTTTTAGCAATCTGATCCGTTTGTGCAAACAAGCTTCCGTTGGTATCAGATTCTTTCTTTGTCATGTTCGCACTCACGGCCATGATGAGAATTCCTACATTTGCTAACCTTATCACTCACGTATTCCATAGTTGATGGGGAGAATGATGCAGAACAAAACCCTTTCCCTGATGTGGGAATTTGACTTCGCACTCTTTGTAAAACAGAACAACCCGTCTGTTCTGACTTTTTCAGTGTTTCTATCACACACAGATGCCACTTTTGTCCTTGGACTTCTCATACTTTGATCGATCAAGACTTTTGTGGCAATATCATTTTCTAAGTGACTGCATATGAGGCATTTTTAAGCTTGCCAAAATTTCCACCATTTTCCTTCATATGTGAGCCATATAGCAGCCAGAATTGGTTTTACTTTCACAACTCTTTAATAAACAACGATTTTGATTTCCGCATGTCACTATTCAGTTCAGCGTGAATTTGTGGTGTAGGCGTGGCGGAGAAAAAGGGAGACTGTATCATGTGATCAGTTGTCACGTGACATGCCGTTGTGTTGTGAGGCTCGCTTAGGTGAATTTGTAGCGTGATCGCTCTTACACACACACACACACACACGTTTAGCATCAATGTGTATGCACGTTCATCCTTCCGCTCCAATGCCTGTTCTGCTTTTTACTCAGGTAGATCCGAACCCGTTTAGCTTTTCATAAAATTTAACATATTTGCTCTTTTTATGCATAAATTTGACTTTTTTATTTTCCATCTCCTTTGTTCTGTCGATAGCCACATAAATAACGATAGGAATTCAATCTCCTTAGAATTTTTACTGCACCCTTTGACAGAAAAAGGAGCTGAATATTTTGTGGGCTGACTAGTGGTGCTCCCCTTTGCGCGGTGCACCTGTGTGTGCGGAGATGAAGGCCTGAGCACAAATCAGGAGCAAAAATCGATTAATGTTATCACCGCCCTGTTGAAGTGTGGTTACTCTCGGCGCGACTACTAGCATTAGTAGTTTGCTACTTCTGACAATTGAATTTTACAATTTTACGGCAATATGGCAACTTTTGACTGCTTTAGAGGCTATACTAAATAAGGAAACACATCAACTGTAGCATAAAATGTCATTTTAAAATTCTCAAGTATTTGATTTCCCTCTAATTTATCCCGGATTTGTGTAAATGAGTCGACATGAACGTTTATTCAAGCGTCCAGTATGACATGTCGCCATATTGGTCTGCATTAGGAGGCGCCTTCAAATGATTTTTGGTCTTACCTCCTCAAATATTCATTTTAAGGTAGTAACAGCTTAGTTGAAAGTTAGTTTAGTAGGTCATTTTAAACTGTTTTCTCCTCCAGGCAATATCTGCACCTATCGAAATTGCTGACCTGTGTTGATGGTATCAACTGCCACCCAGCCATTCACGTGTTACCTTTTCAAAGTAATCAGTGCTTCAATTGGCATCACTAATAAATGTAAGCCCTTTTTGTATTCGAAATAATCATAAAGCACTTTCTTCCACAGTGTAGTCATTTAGATGTTGCTAAAAATATTTTATTTTGGTCTAACTTCTTAACATAAGCTCCATCAAAATGAGTAAACTACTGCCTCTAATCATGGTGGCAGATCGTCCACCAATGTTCCGTATCGCCTTTTTATTTAAGTCCAGTTAACCCTGTCCGAATGGCAATTATCGCTTACCCCACCTTTACCTAGCTGACTAGAGATTTTGCCACAAGTAGAGCCTTGACCTCTTGAATCACTTTAGCAAACTTAAATTTCTAACATTTTGCCATGAGATGGTGGCCTAGTATTAACTAGGCGACGTGAGGAATCGAGTCTGCGTGGTGAATTGAACGCATCAATGAACAAGTCGAGAACAAGATGCCAGTAGGCCTTAATGTAGTAATGAACAGATCTGCTCGTTCGTGAAATCCAGTGAAGCACAAATATATCCATCTCTGCACGGGCTACGCAACCGAACTGAACCATAACTAATTAAGCAAATCCTTCTAGCAGGGGCCTTGCGGTTAGATAAGGGGAAGGGTAAATTGGTAAACGCTACGAAAAAGTTGGGTTTTCCTTCTTCTTCTTCTTCTTTATCTTTTGGTTTTCGGGTAAAAAACAGTGGATAAATTAGGCAGACAGAAAAGATTAATAAAAAAGTGGCCATTCTACACTACACTCTCCTTCCTCTTCGATCTTCCTCCCTATCGTCTTCTTCTTCTTCTCTGCCAACTGTCAAGCGCGCACCTGCCTCTTGCCATCGACATGCCAAAAGGCGACTGGCGTGATGGTGAGGGTAATGGAAGTGGAGATTGACTGTTATTCCTGTAACAAGGTGTCAGCAACACGGCCACCACAAACCTATAGTTTTATTCCTGTCTGGTGATGTTAACTCAAATTATCCCTTCAGAAGTGTTTGTGCTTGTGTTTTAGTGGGCATGCTTAAACACCGCAAGTAGATCGCGACTCCTCAAAATTTTTGTCATCTTTTGTGTTTACCGACTGCAAATTGGGATTAGTTGGATTAAAAAGTTTCGCCTACAGAAGAGCCAATTAAACGAATGTGGAAACAAGCCTTTTTTACGCTAGTTGGACTACACCAGAAACTGTTGGTGAGGCGAATCTCATTTCTTTCAGGTGCAACACTTTAATTTCCCTGTAAAAATTGGTGTTAGTCCACCGGAAAAGGAGAAATACTTTTGCTTTCGAGGCCCCATCTAAAGGTCTTCCGTTGCACGCATGCGCAAGTCGCGATGACGTGGTGAGATAATGTGCTTGGAACTGAGTCGAAGCTTTGGTGTCTTCAGGCTCAACGACTGACTCTTTTCTCTTACGCACGATTGCACATTAGCGCGATGGTAAGCTAGATTTTGCGTGTGTAGCTAGCTTAGCCAGCACCAAATGCAAAATAAGTTAGAGGGAGGTCGTGGGAGGGTAGCGACATTGGTAGTGCGACTGGATAACAACGCCATCGATAAGATTAGGATTTTATCTATCTGCCTCTACTCACCTACTTATGTACCCACCTACCTATCAACTTATCATCTATCACGTATCAAATCGTTATTTCAAAATCGAAAGGCTTCCAGTTTCTCGTGCTGATTTAAAGTTAGGTTTACATGGCATCTGTGGTGGTCGATTTTGTTCCATGCATAATGGGTAGTGCGATTAACGTTTGGCACTTTGATTTCACCTTTATATTTAAGCCTTAAATAGTGTTATTCACTTATATGTCACAAAATTCTTGGGATACTTCATGATCTCCCGCTTTGGTAAGTGGAACTCTTTATAGCTTCCTTCTCCGCTTTAGCATTAACAGGATTTCGATTTGTGTTTCGATTTATAAAAAGAATACAAGGTACCCTGTGTAGTGCGCCACAATTATTAGCATGGCATATTGTTTCTCCTCTCGCTGATTTATCTACCATCCACGTAGCACATAAGTGATTGCATTATAATACTACACTATGTATGATGATGCCTAACAGTGCAAATGGGTAGAAGCCTACGTTGCGCAATAGGCAGCAATGCGCAGGTTATGCCACGCATCAGCTGTCAGCATAATTTGCTTTTGTTCATACAGCGGATAGAAGTGTTGCAGCGGGTGTCTGCTTAGGTGAAGTCTAGGTTTCGAATATGCAAATTTCTCATCCCAAAAAAAGGCGGCAGCTGGAGGGCTTATAGATTTGTCAATTGATTGCATATGAGTTCACTTATTATCTCGTGAATCCATTTTCGATTGTATTTATTCGTTATTCGCGTCAGCTGATTGTGATACTGATTTTACATTGATTTTCTGTGTTAATCATTTCACACTTTTTTACTCTTTACTAAACTGCTTAAAACAATAATTCAATCGTCCTACGCCACAGCTTTTCACCGGTTTCGTTTTCACTTCAGTTGGTTGCATATTAGATCCTGTAGATAAAACGTGCGTGTTCTTCTAGGCTAGTATTTATCGCAACTAAAATGATAGAAAAAGAAAAAGCAACGTTTACACACTTAATTCTAAATGATTTATGGATCCAACGAGTTGTTTTCACATGTTCAATGCTGTTGTTGGCTGCCTTAGAGATGGGCATAGTTACACCTTTTACAAGGGCTGTTTGGAGCCTATTTTGACACACCAGGAAAGTATTAAATTTTTAACTTACTATAGTGCTTTTCTCCCGCCTTGTTTTGAAAGTAAAATATTTATTTGCAAAAAGGTTGGGGCCTATTTATAGAATAGGCTAATTTAATGTAGGTTGCGTCCAACCCTCTGGACAAGATTTTGCCTAAATGGCAGAAACCAGAGTAAATAAGATGTTGACTCATTTTGACTACCTATTGTGCTGACGTACAGGCTATACCGCATTGACAAGCATGGTAGAAAAGACCTACTATTGATGCTGGCAGTTACCCCTGCGATCCACCCGCACTTCATCGAATGTTTTTGTCGGCCGCCTTATTAGCGGCGTATTAATTTTGTGCATTTATCACATTTTTGTCTAAAGTCACTGCTAATGCTGGGATACATTGTGTGGTAACCCATTGGCCCAGTTGTTAGATAAAATCTAGTAAGAGGACAGTTGTTTTATGCATGTATCCCGCATCTTAATTCTAGCATTATTGGATGAGCATAGTAGTAAGGTTGACTTAGCGATGCTTTGCCTCACCTGTATTCCCTTCTTTTCAATTAGGTGCTAGAGTTTGACCTCTAAATCTCTTGACTTCTAGCAGACTCAGTGGTTGGTTCAGATTTTGCCGTCACTAGCAAGCAAGCCGTCCAAGCAAGGAAGAAACAAAATCACCTTATTAAATCAGAGTTGGATCATTATACAGTAGTTATGGGCTGAGTCGGACAATTTACTTAGAAAACCAATATGTGAAATCGACCTTAATAACATTATTACTAAATGACTTCCTCTCTATGATCAGTCTCCTTTTAACCCTCTCACCCCCTCTCCCTCACATTGTGCCTATCCCTATCTCCTTGAGGTTAAGCCACTTCCGATGTGTGCAGGTGGCAGGGCTTGACCCGCGATATTATGAAATGACCCTGTTCTCTAATGCTTACCCCTTTAATCGACTAAAAATTGCAATCCATTTCCTCAAATTCTAATATCCTGGATTTAATAAACTGTCATACACAGACCACAAAGAGATTATCAAATAATGGTTCTTACATAAGTTAGTGAATGGTTGCTAAAGTGGAATTTGGTTATATATTGGGCATGAATTACCCACTAGTAATAGTTCGTCTACTTCCGCAAACTTTCACAAATTGTTAGCCTTTAATATAAACCAGTTCATGAATATGATACTGACTTTTCTCATTCAACTTTGCTTATTGCTAAACACAAGAAGATTTGAATTTATCAATCAACAGCAAAGTGGGCCTATGCCTCAACGAATTTCTATCAGGTTGCCATTCTCATTGGAATCATGCACACGCACGCACACATGCACAAACATGGAGGGGTGTTCCGGTTGCCAAGTTGCTCGTATCAACCCACATCCCTAGTTGGTGCATTGGCTCGCAACCAATCGTTGCCTCAGACCAATCAGTGCACAGTATACCACGCATTGGTTATTGCTTCCAGCTTTCGCGCTCATTTTCACAAGTCACGTGTGATTGGCGTACACCGGAAAAGCCCGTCGACGGACACGGCATCCATTGGCTACCTCGCTCTCCACCAATGAGTGGCTAGTGCTATGACTGTATGAAAGAAACGGGGTGGCGGTCTGTCGTCACATTACTTCGTGCAGACTTGAATCCAGCCCTATTCAACACACGCGCGTATGCTTTTCTACCTTTGCAACGCCTTCTGCTCGTGATCATTATCACCTTTATTGTACTATAACAAAGTAATTTGGATCTTGTCTCTACTGTAGTCAAACTGCACCCAAGCAAAGGCGGCCTAACTCCCCCTATTGAACCATAGTTCCGCCTCGATGCAATAACTTCCCTCACGTTGTACGATGAATCGCAGCAAAAGTCGCAATTCAGGTATCTACACCGTCGAAAAATTGCTCGACCGACGGGTTCGAATGGTGAGTTTTGGTGCAAAAAGCGTGTTTATAATTTCATTTCAGGTGTCTTATCGTGTACAGTCAGACGGTTTGATAGCAAATATTGGCTATATAATCTAAACCTGTACCGCTGCTTAGTTATGCGTTTTTAATCTCTTTTGCTTTGACATTTTACCCCTTCCTTTTTAGAACAAAGTGGAATACCTCGTCAAATGGAAGAATTGGAATGACAAGTGAGTATTTTTCCCCCTAAATAAACTTACATTTGTGGAGTGATGGAGAGAAGGCTTGCGAAATTCTCGCGTTTGCGCGTAAGGCCTGCAAGCATGCATTAGAAGCGCGCTTGTGTGCGTGCGTACGCCCCGTGCATGCAAGTACGTACGCACGCTAGCGTGAAGACAGCTGTGTTTGCTGACGATCGATGTGGCCTTTCAATTGGCTGCAATCGCATTGATCTGTCCTTGTGCGTGCGTGCGTGCACGCCCCGCGCGTTTTAGTTTGCAGGCGGGCGCGTGTATTAGTACGAGAGATAGAATGCGGGCGTTCGTGCTGCGCTAGCATGCGAGCACGTGCGCGTGCACACGCTAAACAGCTTAGCATAGGCGTAGAGTTGTGTAGTGGTCTAGGTTTCGCTCTCATGCCTTGCTTTCTAGGGTAGGGTAGTCTTCGAAACCTACTAATAATAACGGCGAGTACACCCAATTAAAGCCTCCAAAGGAATGCTAGGGTAAATCTATTAAGGGGTAATAAAATTTTGGAAAGAAAATTAATTTACTAGCACCATGCTTTTTGTCCATTAAAACGTAATTTAAAGATCCATTAAAGTGTGATTTCTCAAGTGTAATTTTTGTCATTGCGTGTGGATGAATGGGATTTTATCCCCCTTTCCTTTAAGACATAACACTTGGGAACCAGAGAAAAACATTCTGGATAAATCACTCATCGAAAATTACCAGAGAGCAGAGTCTAGGAAACGGAAATCCAATGCAGCTGCAGGTAGTAGGCCTCAGAGTCCGTCCACAGAGGGTAAAAAGGCAAAAGTTGCAGGAGAAGCTGCACCAGATAATACTGGGTTAAGTGAACCCCTAACGGTTAACGTCTCGGCGACAAAGACTTCCTTCCCAGCGGCTCATTCTGGGTCCAGTTCTGTTGGTGCTACTACCGCCTCTTCTGTTGGGTCTCCTCATAATTCCTCTCTTGATAATACCAACACCAACAACTCCAGCAACGATGTCTGTGAATGGCGAATGGATAGCCGGTTAAGGCCGACAACTCTATTAGTTACAGCAGCTTCTGCTTCGGCTGCGAACACGAGAATGGCTGCAAAGGCTCCATCTTCTGAACATGGGAGTAGAACGAGCATATCGCCTCAGTTTCCAGTAAGGCTCACTTCTATCTTTCGAAGTCTACTCATGTAATTTGGCGATAAAGTTCTCAATAGTACTTGTTTTATTTGCAGCCAGCTCCAGTTGAACAACCTCGGATTCGACTAAAGATTCCGCGCGAACGTATCCTTTCTATGCAGTCAACTGGCGGAGAAGAGGAGGACGATGATGATGGAGAGGAAGAGGAGGATGATGATGAAGAAGAGAGTGACGATAGCCCTTCATCTAGCGGCGATTCCGTTGTTGAGGAAATTGAACTTCCACGTCGAGAAAGATCTTCAACAAATGAGGCAGAATTCATTGTCATTCCGAAGCAATTAGACGTTCCTACAATCAAAGCATTCTCCTCAGAATCAATAATCCATCCCCCTATAGGCCTGAAGCTTCAATCAAAACGATTCAGCGGGGACTGTGATAAGAATACTTCAGTGAATAGGAAGTACAAAGAAAAGAAGAGACATAATGAGGAACGTCGTTTTTCCTCGTCTTCCTCCCCTGGAAGTGGCAGCAGTCCACGACGACTGGCTCCCCTTCGCATTCACTTGTCTCGAAACGGAACTTCAGCAGCCTTTTTAGCTACCTCTCTCTCTGTTGCGTCCTATTCTTCGCCTTCTGCCTCCGCCTTTGTGTTGCCTCCTCCGCCGCCACCAGAAAGGGACATCTCAATCACTGATGTAACAGTTGGAGGACTAACGGTAACCATCAAGGAGTGTTCTACACCGAAAAACTTCTTTGGGATTCCAACTTCGCAGGTAGTTGCGAATTCAAGAACTCCATTGGCCCCTCGTCCGATTGTAGAAAAGCTAGAAACTGTGGTTGCTAAGCCTCCAACTTCCAAACCATCTACAGAGGTGCCAGTGGATGAAAACAGTGAACCACAGACGATCGATGTCATAGAGGAAGCCCCAAAAGTCAATGAGACGTCAGAATCTTCATTTCCGTTGGCAGCACCTTCTACTTCGTCTCCTCCCCATCCTCCTCCTTCCTCTCCTCCTCCTCCTCCTCCTCCTCCTCCTCCTCCTCCTCCTCCTCCTTCCCCTCCCCCTCCCCCTCCCCCTCCACCTCCACCTCCCGCACCTTCTGGTTCGTCTCCGAAGACTACGTCAAGGAAGATTAGTCGTCGAAACGCCTCTTCACGAAAGTCTTCCAACCCAGTGAAGAAGGTATGTGGTTTTGCCGAAACAGTCCCTCCGCCAAGCAGGAGCATTGATGACAGCGTCTATGCCTTCCATGGCGATGATTCTCCCCCTCCTCCGTCTCCACCACCAAAAACTGTGTCGGAACCAACTCAGGTATCTCCACCACCACCGCTGCCACCTCCGGAACCAACTAAGCTACCCCCTCCTCCCCCTCTACTTCAACTTCCAACTCTGCCACCTATGGCATCGCCTTGGGAGACATACTTCAAGGCGATTGGTCTTTTCCCCCAAACGGAGCTTTTGAATCCACCACCACCTTTATTGTCTGTGCCGTCCACGAGTGGAATTTATCCGAACCCTTTTGTGCCCCCTCCATCCACTCATCTGCAACACCTTCCCCCACCGCCCCAACTACTTGCTGTGCCTCCAGGCGGTGCGATCATGGACGAGATGCAACCAATTGATTTATCGACGAGTTCTAGACGCTGATAGTACTGATCAACCCTTCTCATTGTCCATTCCTCCTCTTTTCTCTCCCATTGACCTAGTCTTTCTAGTGTACATAACCAAGTCCTGTATATTCCAACATTATTGTTGTTACTAACGCGATTATAGAGAGAGAGAGAGAGAGAGATGTATACTCCAAACTGCGTGCACTATTCATATTCCAATTCAGAAATATGCTAAATCGGTTTCAGTACTTATGTGTCTGTAAAGTGTTTGGAGCTTTTAATGGATAAGAAAAATCACTAGGGTAATAAGAAGAACCTCCTCCGTAGGAGACGGTTATTTGTCCTTCGTCACTCAATAAAGGATTTTTTGGGAAGCAGGCCGTCCATAATTTCAAATGATGTGGCCTCTCAACAGAAATTAATAATAGTAGCAATAAGCCTGTTTTTTTCAACTGGACTGTTCAAATAAATTTACTGTCCGTAATTACACGTGCAGGGGACGTGTACAGCATTCCAATTGGCTGGTAGCATCAAAACAACCATTCTATCTATTATCGATTTTTCCCACTACGCACATCGATTGCATTATCCATCAGCTGTTCATCTCACGCATTTATTGATCGCCTTTCCTTTAACCTAAGTGATTTGACACGGTCTAATTTAATCGCTCTTTTTCTGACCCATTTCAAACAACAAAAAACCTCGTCGAGTAAAATGGATAAGCACGATCACGGCGATACCAGAAACCACGTAGGTTACACAGCACAGATTCACATTTGAGTCAGTTGGGTTGGAAAAATTCAAGAAAACTGATATTTTGTTCAATCGCTGAGCCTTTTGGCTTGTGAACTGCTCATTTGGCTTTTTTCTCTTCGGAACAGGTAGAATTCTCAAGATACCACATTTATGAGCAGTTCTCGTTGATTGACTAAGCAAGCACTCAGCCAAAGCAACGTGTGACCTCAGTGCCATAATTGACCTCTAAAATGCTTCTGCGGATGATTCGCTCCTATCCAGGCAAGATGTAACATGCAGAACCGTTAGTCGTCAATTAGTTGAAACGGTTTAGAAGTTACGTCGCAAAAAACCAGAAACGAAAGGCACCAATGGATGTCTTATCGCCTAACTTTGACTTCAACCATATGAAAACATTTTTAAAAGTAAGGAAAACAATTGATCAACTGATGGCCTTACTCAACCTGGACCAAAGCACTGTGTTACAGTTCGCAAATGCTGACAAGGCGACAGGCGGGCAGGCAGGTAGGCGTGTATGTGAGGCGTTTTCGACCTTGAAAACGTACAAGGTCACAGACCTCAGTCTGTTCTCCCGAAAATGGGCCAGACCACTTAACAGGATTGCGTTTCAGGCATGCTCGTTGATTGCATTCGTCGTCTGGGCTTCTTGAAGCGTCAGAACAATCTGCACGGATGTAGGCGATTCTTAAAAACCTGTGGACGTTTTGATATCTTCAGCCAATCACGTGACTCGAGATTATAAAAACCTTGTTCCAGAAAATCAGACACACTCCCGAGTAAATTTTCATCCACCCGGATATACCCAGGTTGGGAAAGGTGTGCCTCAATATTGTATGGAGCCAAAAAGCTGATTTCTGGGCAAAAATTGATAAAACTCGGGTAGTTCCATGTCTGAGAGAGAAAAAGAACAATAATAAATTACTATCGTGCCTAAGATATTTAGGAAGAACATGCTTTATGACAGAATACATTTGTTGCGTGTACCAAATGCAAATTACTTGAAATCAAACTAAAGGAACAAACTGTGAAATTTCTGACCGTTTTCAGTAGCCTCCAGGAGTAAAGCATTCTAAGGTGGAAGCGGCTTAACGCTTTAATTCCTGCACCGAAACAAGAGCAGAAAGGTCAATTAATGCTTGGCTAAATAGCACGGCTGAGCAGGCAACGGGTGGCTGTTACGTAGTGAGTAGTTCCCACTCCCTTTAATCTAGTAGTCACCTCAATTATTGTCCAAAAGCGCGAAAAATTTAGTGTACAAAAAGTTTTAGCAGTGTTAGTTAATAATATATTCGCCTGTGGAATTGCAGCTAATCCTGCAGCAACACTTTTTAATAAGTGCCATTCGGTTTATGATCTGCCTCCAAAATAAAGAATGCCATAAAACGGTATTACGATTAGCACTTCAAAGTGCTTCATCTCGGTATGGGCAAGTGGAAGTAATCTTTGAGTATGTTGCAATAAAATAAATTGCTGTGCTTTTATTATCATCATCTCAATAAGGTTTGAGTTTTAGGGTTCTTTAGAAGGCAAAATTCGATATGTACCAATGTTCTGGCCTTTAAAAACCCAGGCTGAGTATATTTAAATCGTGGGAGATTCTACTTCTTATCCACAGCAAGAAGAAATCTTGGATAATTGCTTCTCTTCGATTTTTAAAAACTCGCTTTATTGATTCCCGCCATGCCAACCAATAGTACCTAGGCCATGGTGCAAATGACCTTGAGGTTCAGCCAATAGTTTTAGTGGAAATGGACAGGTGTTTTACTGAGCAGATGGGGTGCTGAAATGGATGCAAATCAGTTCGTGTCTACTCTTATTACCATTTATGCAGTAATTTATTCAAGAAGCATGAGGCATGCTTGTGTGTGGCTGTGTACGTGCGTATGGATTGGATTGATGACAGTCCTGAAAGTGCCAAAATGGAAGGCCTCATTCATGTGGCGAATTTGGATCCTACTTCATTTCAAAAAAGTTTTTTTGTTTCGCGCAGTTTGTTACAGTAGAAGGTATTCCTTATTGGTATAAAAAAGACATAAGCGAAGGAGAATTGAGAATTAGCTGCTATCACTCTTGAGGAAGCAAGTAATTAACCCCATGGAAGGACGAATTGTCGATGGCATGTTGTTACCGTACTCCTTTGAGAGTATGAATCTTAAAATTCAAAATAGCTTTCGGAAATGCGACCTTTTAAGTACTCACGCACATCCTAATAGGATCAACAACACAAGGAATTGTTTGGCACGTTCGCTACCAGAAATGCAAACATTCGATGTCTTATTCGTTGATAGTAAGTAGTCGCGCCGACCTACGTGTTTCAAAAAGATTGGTTGAGTTTAAGAAGTTTATTAAGCACATTTCTAAAATAAAACTCCTCACTTTTAACTATCCTCCCATTCAAAAATGGGTTTTTGTGGCACTTTCTGGACCTTGTATCAGTAAGTATAATTAAATGATTTTATTTGACAGATTCACAGTTACTAGTTATCAAATCACAACAACTGATGTACTTCTCGACACAGCGCATCAATCTGTAGAACTAATTTATATAAAAAATAGGAATACCTCTAGGCTACTAGTCAACGATAAGAATCTTACTGAAGTTCCCCTTGTTAGAGAGGCAAGCTAATTAGGCTTCCTGTCAGAAAAGGAGCCAATCCTCCGACAGAACCCAATGTTTCTCTCGATAGGTTGTTTTTAAGTCATAGAAAATGTTCAAAACAGCCTAACAAACTTCTTTCATCGCGTTCGTATCGATAAACATGGCCTTCTAGCATTTAAACAGCTGTAATTCCGCCTTCTGTAAGCAAAACAACTTGAAGCTACTATTTCGAGCGATCACTTTTGGAGTTGCCCTCTCTCGGAGTAACCTGCCTTAACCTTACTGATGTTGGGACCCGTTAACTGGAAATAAAGGGACTGTGATCTGGCATTTACATTGCTCGTTGATGGAATTGCATTTTTCGGTTAAGGCATGGCGCCTTGTCACCATTTGACACGCGTGTCTCACGCATATTGTGTCGTCGACTTTGTGTAATGTATTTAAACCTTCCTTCTTATGGCAAGAAAAGTAAACAAGCCAGTTGAAATCACAACGTTGCAGCAGCCATCTTGTATGCGGACAGCTTGAACGAACCAATGAAGAGGGAGCCTTCTGTCGTGCTGTCGTAGCGCAGACTGGCTCATCCTCTAACATCACCATTGGGAGAATTGCCTGACTGACAATCACGAAGAGGAGGAAAAAGGTGCAAAACAACCAAAAACCAGGAAAAATAATGAGCTAATGTGCTTAAAAGTAGAGGAAATTAATGTAATCCGCAGTGAATAATGCAGCATTCTTCCCGAAATTGCTGGTCTGTCATTTTGATGAGTAGTGACAAGTCGGTCTGACACTCACTAGGCGTTTATTTTTCAACCCTTTTGACCGACTATTGAAAAATTTCGAACCTAGAAATCAGTCGGTTTCATAAAAGCGTGAGGCGCTTCAGCTTTATTCGTGACAAAACTAGTTGAATTAGGAGATCAGGGATCTGCCACATCGCATGGGAGCAGAGTGATAGGTAGAATTAAATTCGACTCTGTGAGCTGAGGAAAAAGCTT
>JADWOT020000004.1:17774173-17868782 GCA_036345935.2 Taenia hydatigena
TTTTAGCAAAATTGCTTTATTGAAGGCTGCTACTCAGTACGTCTTTTGCAATCTCGCAGCTGCTGCATTTAACTTCAGTCTGTTGAATCGAATGCAAAATGCGTTTGAATCCGATTACGCGATTCGATTGTTTCAACCATGAGATAATTTGTGCTACACTGCACTGGCATCCACCTTCACTGCCTGTGATTTCCAAAGCGCCAGATATCTCTTTAGACGATTATGCGCCTGGCCCTTGTGCAACGTTCCGAGGCTTTCTTAAAGGCAGAAAAATAAAGTACTCTAGCAGAATATATTTATTCGGCAACCAGAAGTAAGTTGAGCCACTGGTGCAGCTCAGAGGAGAATCCACACTCCGATGGAGTTCCCCGACTGTCTGGGAGGCTGCAACAACTTATTCGGTCAACCTCTTGCCCAAACTATTACTATTCAGTTATAAAACTATAGACATTCCATTGCAGACCATTCCAGCACTGACAATTCATCCCACTTGCACTGGCTTGTGAGACGTTATTCGGTTAAAATGCTTATAGATCACTTATTGAGAACCTTTGATACAATCCAACATTGACGCTGCGGAAACGAATGAACCAATATTCTCCAACGTGTACATATTCAAGCTGCTGAAAGTAATATTGACTTTCTCTACTTGTCGACTTGACCGTCTTAACGCCAGTCATTTTGTTGTGCCAAATCTGCAGTCTTCAGGCGCTTCTAGCATGCTACCACACTTTCGCTACGAAGCATGCGTAGGTTTGACAAACCACATTTCGCAGGGAACTACTCTAATGGATAACAGCAGGCTAACTTTTCAACAAGTCGCTTCTATTGTTGGATTAAACAATTAGCCTACTAAGGCCACAAATGAATGGCATTGTTTTTCTGAATCAGTAACAACTGAATGAATGGTTCCTTAGTGCAGTCATACCCTGTCCGTAAAAATCACTGCGGATCGTAACGTGCATGCAACGAATCAATTAGGAATGTATGATGAAGTGACTTCATCTAACAAGCAGCATTTTGCATCCGTAGACATGGACACGACAATCTGGTAAATGTTCTACCAAGTAGCAGTCTTTGCGTCATCTTGAGAAGCTATGCTCACCTTGTGAGTCGTGATGCGTGATTGCAATGTGCGGTGAATGGACTTTTCCTTTTTCTCCTCTCATCCTCTTCTTTTCCTCCTCGAAATTGACCGCTTTGCTTGGATGCCAGCTTTTCTCTCGCATCCCACCTGCATTTGAAGAAGTGTAGGCATCCAGGGAGGAAGTCAACTCGGCACGAGGGAAGTACGTGTCTCGTCCCCCTTCAAGTTGGTCAATTCGGCTACATTTGCGTACACTTCTTTGGAGTGTTTACGCATTGTCCTCTCAGTAAAATTGCTCCCGAGATAAAACAATCCACCTAACTATCACTAGCTAACCCACTGATGCTTTTTAATCATCTTTGACGTGATCCTTTGAATACATGTGTGCCTGAATTCACTGTGACCGCACACATTAAAATGAAGCATGGAGTGATTTAAACAATCAAGTTCGTAAGAGAATAAGGAGAGCTTAGTAAAGGCAAGAGCTGTTAAGCTATAGATAACACGTGGTTGTCAAGGTTTGAACTGCACGAAAGGAAATAAATTGATTTGATAAGCTGAATGGTATAAATCAGCAGTGCATTGACTATTTTGAGTAAGTGCATAAAATAGCAGGTTCCCATTAGCAACCGGATGCCAGTATGACAGTGTGGGTTGCAGGAATACAGCAATCCAATAGTTAACGACCAAGTATACGTGTGTTCCGTATTCAGTGCGTTCAAGAAGGGGATGGGACTAAGTCAAACACGTGAATTCATGCAAACTCTATCGCTGTGCTATTCGAATGTGTCATGATTTCGAATTGGCACACTTCTATCTTCCCGGTAAGACCTCAGCCCTTACCACGAATGACAAGAGTGGGAAAATGGGAGTACCACACCCTTGCTAGCTGTTCACAAACAAAGACGTTTAGCACTCCACGCGGTTCACTCACAACATTCATCATCAGCACGATTGCTAGCGATGGGGTTGGCAACATTCGTACTGTTCAGAAGGTGATATAATGCAGCACTAGGTTAGAGGTGCATTAATAGGCACCATAGTCCTATGGTATGGAAGAAAGCTGCAGCAAGTCAGTGTTATTTGGCACCTGTCATCGACGTCACTTTCGGTTGCGCAGTTTACTCACTCACAACGAATCACAGCCAGAAATTCGTAACTTTATTGCATGTAGCACTAGCTTTGATGGAGTGCTCCAATGTCGAGTACCAAAATTACGCTTGCGAATTTGATCTGCACGGCAGTTTTTAACTGAATGTAGACAGCTCACACCATCAAACTAGTTGACATCATCTTGAGCATCAATTGGCTCAAGGGGTCTATGCCAGAACTTAAGATGTCAAGATTGCTTAATATGAATTGAAGGTACCTTAGCAGATTTGGTGCGTTAATGTCGACCATATTTAATGCCCATTTAGGCGTCAGACGAAATCGAAGATTGTTTGAAGCAGTTAAACTGTAACATATCATGGGATCGCTTTACTTAACTTCACGACTAAACACAAGTTTGCAAAACGAAAGCTGTTCCAAATGTGACTTTTGTGTGGGAGGCGACCTGTTTAAGCGAATCGCATGATTTAGGAAACGCCGTTGACGTCTGACAATGGAACGAATTTTGAACACATTCAATCCCTATTTTCGGTTGTCTTTTACAGCACTCATCCGATGAAAGATGTCCGTCTCTAACCACTGCTCGGTTTAAGGATGCAAAGATGGAGATGGAAAAGAAGTGCACTAAACCTGCTGCAAGTATCCAAAGAGTTCATTCATTCGAATCAGTCAGCAAGTACACAGAGGACTGCCAGAATTCGTTAGATGATATGATTTTATCCACTTCCTATCTTGACTTTGTAGCTATTAGCAATTATTCTTTTAAGTTTTGCTGCTTGGCTTGCATTGCCAAGTTTATCATTTCTTGCACCAAAATTTTGCAAATTCTAGGCGAAATATTACTAATCCCATCAATATGGAGGGGGGGGGGAGGTAAAACCAAGTGGTCTGCAAACGGTGATTCGGGAAAACCCCAATTCCCTATTCTCAAGTCTCATCCGAATAGAGGGCGGCATTGGTGAATTTCAAACTGATACTGCCCTGCCGATTGATTGTTTGGAACAGTTGCACCTCCTTGCTGCATACATTTTAGTAAATCATGCTGAGACCTTTGAGTATGGAGGGATGTTGCTGGTAGTCAATTCGACTGGTGACAAGTGTTAGGGGACTCAGAAACAACTGCTGTTGCAGATGGCGCGTTTACCTCTTGGTGCAAAGGCACAAGGCTGCGATTCTACTTAGAGGATAAAAGTAAGGTGGTGTGGGACTGCGTACATAGACTAAGGTTGGATGCGGCTGGCTTAAGCTGTCGAGTGTAGTACTCCACGCCCTTCACCGATTTCCCGTGAGCGAATCAAGTATGCAGAGTGCTTTGAAGCAGATCCAATTCATACTGCAGCGCAAATGAATGAATGTGTCTATCACGTTTCACGATGGTGGGCTCATATTCATGTTGTCGAAATCGCTACTCGTAGATATTAGCCAATACTGATAGGACTGGGATGATGCCATTTATTGCCCGACATAGTAGACTGGGAGGCTTATTTTCGTCCACTAAGTCTACTTTCTTATTATGGTTATCATGACTAGGAGTCGAAATCTCCGTATGTGCATTTGGCAGATAAGTTTGTACTCTTCTTCTGTCCCTTCTAAGGCATTATGATCCCGCGTTCCACAACTTCATACTTTGCAGGGTGAATGGAAAAAAAGTAAAATTGATGTGCAATTTGGACAACTGCGTCTTTACGAATTAAGAATTCGTTTTGGCATGCTGAGCTACATATCCCTTCTACTGTCATTCATTGGCTTCTGACATTGGCTGGCTACGCAGCATGCCTTTGTTACCTTAAAACACTTTAGTTATTCTGCTCTTTAAAGCTGCAAACAGTATTTTTGATTGTGCGTTTGTAATAAAATTTCCTGGTATTCTTTGCAGCTGCCCAACCATCCCGCTCTTCATCATTCTGCTCGCAGTTCCTTTTTGCCCTCCTTAGCCAGCAACAGATAAACCCGACCAGTGGCGATGCCGATGTTGCTCTGCTTCCTCGATGACCTGCCTGCCGTCGAATTTGTGGGATTATTTGGCCCAACATCTTCAAACAAGTCTCGTAATGAATTTGTCCCTTAGTTTAAGAAAAGACATCTCGTGGACATCAGTCCTGTTCATCTTCGTCTCACTCAGCACCATCTCTGCCTTATCAGCGTCATACCGAAGCGGTCTTTTCACAGGGGCTAAAACGTGTGGGTGCAATCCACGCACTAAAATTGATTAATTCATACAATCAGTCCATTACTACCGCTAAAACTCAATCAAAACCAAAGTAGTTTCTCCTACAAATGCACCTGTCTCAGACAGCTGACAGGCTTCTTATTGGTTGTCTAATCCTTTCCCCAGTACTCATGCATGAAAACCATTTCCTTACTACCAATCGCGTGTCGCCACAAGTTGACACGAGGGGCAACTTAAGGCGTTATGATTCAAGCAAGGTGCAGTGACGAGATCGTGCCTATGAGTGGCGGTGATTGGTTCAATTAAAGATATGCAATTACTTCCATCCTTAATCGCTGATTCGACCAACCAACCAACCAGTTTTCAGCTTTTTTTGCCAACTAAAAAGCAGCATAAATATGGTTCATTTATTATTATTTAGTGGTGCTGTTGAAGTCTTCTAGCAGATGGCGATCAATCTGAATCACAAATACCGATCGTGCAGCGATGCCTAGTCCATGCGATTTGGGCTGGCCAATTTTGTAATGAAGACAGCCGATCAGCGGTGTGTTATGCACTCAGTCGCTTCGCAAAAGTCGCCGCACCATTCACAGGCGCAATCCCCCTACTGCGGCATATGAGAGCCTTGGATGCTGGATTTCCTTCTGACTCAATGCACCCTCCTTAGGCAAACTGGAGGCTGTCACTCGCTGCTATTTTAACATTGCCTTCACCTCGGACGTCATCGTCGGTCCTTATGCGTGTGTTCTCGCCTATATCACCGCCTCTGATAAATGCATTGCAGTGCAGTACTCAGTGAAGTAATCCGGCTTAGGGATCCATCATTGCAGTTAAAATGTCGTCAACAGACATAGATGTAATGACATAGCAAGTAATGTCAAACAAATTTTTTTTCATCTTGCCGATGCAACGTATACTCTTTGTAAATTATCTGGCACAAGGATCGCATTCGCCATGTCAAGGCACATAGCATGAAGACGTAGGAAGAGACAAGAAAGAAAAGGTGACACTTCATTACAAATACCATAGCTCAGGAGTAACAAAGGTGACAGGTTACGGAAAACACTCAGCATGTGATGTCAGCTGCGACGATAGAAGCCGATTAGAGTTTGTCGGCATTATGGGAGAATGGAAGTTTGCAGCGAAATGGGCAATTGTCTCCACAAACTATATGCTGGATTGATGCATAGATTTCCAGTAGGTAATCTATCAGTGATTCGACTCGATGATATTTCACAAGCCAGCGCAAATGTGGTAAATCGTTACCACCCAAATACCCATACATTAGAATGTCACAACTCATAAAAATGGCCAGTATTGTTTTTGACAGGAGGCTTACTGTAAGGTTGCTTAAATTGAACAATTAAGTTGTTGCAGCCTTCCAGACAGACAAGAAACTTTATCGCAGTGTGAATCTACTTCACAGGATCCAGTGCTCCTGCTGCCATGATTATTATGAAGACAGGGTTGAAGCAGCAGATTTCCTTCAGTGTCAAAGTCCACTCCCCTGCACGATCACTCACTTACTCACTTAACATTGCAAGCATACCAAGTTAAGGAACATGCCTCTTCTTAGCTTCTGGCCAAATAGTGAGCCAGCGACATCGTCACTTCCTGTCATGCAGCATGGAAGCAGCAAAACCTCCAAGAAAATGATTAATTTAATGTGGTAGCATACGCGCTCGGTCTGTGATTTTAGCTGCAGGATGGGGCATGATAGTGTGATATTCGATGGCCTGATGACTATTCTGACCCTCAGTCGTGATCATCGCTCAACACACTTGTCGCAA
Source organism: Taenia hydatigena (assembly GCA_036345935.2). Classification (NCBI taxonomy): domain Eukaryota; kingdom Metazoa; phylum Platyhelminthes; class Cestoda; order Cyclophyllidea; family Taeniidae; genus Taenia; species Taenia hydatigena. The sequence continues at coordinate 17,780,331 of JADWOT020000004.1, forward strand.
CAATGACTTGATGTCATTCCGTGATAACATCTTTGCCGAACAGTCAGTGGTGTGTACGATAAACATTGACCATTAACACCTAAATATGTGATGTCTATCTGCCGTTTGCTGTCTAGTCTACCAGCATTGACGTCTTCATTCCAACATTAGATTCAGGTTGGTGCAACCTCATCTGCATTCTTTTCTCGAGACTTCACAATCGAGTGCTCCCTACGACTCCTGTGTAGGCAGCTCTTATAAGATTTGCAATCAAGGATTGGAGAAGAAAAAGGAGCTGTGTGGGATAGGGTGCAGCTCTGGGCATAGAACTAGAGCAGCGTAACAATAGTTAATTTGGTCGAGTTGTTGCTGTGTATGAACAAAGATGGTGCATTGATGATGAGAGACGCATGGAAATGGACTTCGTTGATTCCGCCTAACGGTCTGATAGCTTCACAATTGGCACCCCTACTTAATTGTGCTACTGTAGGAATCAACTGGCTTTCCTAACAGCTCAAATAAACCAGTACGAGAGACAGTTCTTAGCGATCAAGCTTTAATTGAATGATGGACCGACCACCACGCAGGGAATCTTCGCTTGCATTTCACACAGATTGACGAATGCAAATCAATCCTGGCTGACTCATTTCTGTTAAATTAATAGTGGTTGAGATTTGCCATTCACTATCTGCATAAATAGATTTGGTTTCTCTCCGTGCACTCGGATTAGACTCAAGTCTTTGAGAGTTAGCGCACCACATGCATCGCATTAAGAAATGGACGCCTCCGATTCGGCTAATCCTGATAAGTGCCGTTTCTCCGTAATCGATTCCACTGAAGTATTTCGCATGATGTCTAGCTGGTTCGTCAAGCATGTGTGCGTGTGTGTTTGGCGACGAAAGTGTGGTAGCATGTAAGAAGGCCTAATGACTATCGAATTTGCATAATAAAATGACTGGAGTTAAAGCGAGCACTACAAGTACTTTGCCTTCTCTAGCTACTGTCTTTTGCTAACCATGTTTGATTTCGAGCCTAGGAAAAGGCGGTGGGTCATTGTATTTAAGGGAAGTGCATATGATTGAAAATCGTTTCCAGTACGCTTACAATACTTGGTCAAGTCAGCGAACACAACACAACACTTTGATTTTAGCGGCTCGAATGCACATACAGTTGAGTGTGTAAGCTTACTTGCGATTTTATTTACCTATTCTCCTTAGCTATACCCTCTGAGGCGTCGTGGAAATAGCCTTGATCTGATGGGTGACTTTTAATCCCTTAATGTATTATTCTACACTTAGTCCTTACGTGTTGTATTTCAAGACTTATCCACGCTCCGCGATGCTCATTCATTCGTTTTCATTTCACCATTATCTAGGCAACCACTCGTCAGTGCTTGCCATGAGGAAAGAGCCAAAGCAGAGAAGGTGATGTATTTGCATAATTAATTGTAATCTACTGGCCAACTTGGACTTGAATAAGCAAATTCCACTTATTGTTAACAACGATTTACCTGTCCAAATACTTCTTCACGGAACATTGTAAGTCAACCGAGTTGGAAGACAGACCTCAGTGGTCAGATTCTAGTCAAACAATGGATCAATGACGCTATGGTATCACCTCGATTTTATGCTAACAATATAATGGAAAATCAAAGCTGGAAGTGTCGCGTAGGAATCAATCATGTGAGCGACGTGATTTCTCTAATAAAAATGGGAATACAAAGCTATAAGTCACTCTTCAGATGTCCTCATCGTGTCGACAAAAGCCAGAATGTGGTAAAGACTATTAATTAGTTCATTCTGCCGACAATGCTGGAATCTGCTCAAGTCGATTAGGGCGTGTAGTAGGTGCTTAACATGTAGGCCAATCACCTCATTGCATTTTGTCAAGCGACATGAAGCAGCAAAGAGCTCTAAGAAGAGGATTTAGTTGGATGTGATAGCACATGCGTCGGCCTGTGTTTTAGATCCGGACTGGAGTTTGATGACCCTGCAGTTACCCTGACCATCTGTTGTGATCATTGTTCTATATGCCTGTCACAATAATGGGTGCCTATAATGCTATTCTACACAAACTAACTTGATGTCGTCTCAAGTCAGTGATGTGGACCTTATGCGGTAACTGTTTGCTGTTGAAGGTGCAATGTCTGCTTACCATTTACTGTCAAGCCTACTAATTTCGGTGCTTTTACCTCCGCATTCGGTTGGGCGGCTGTGACCTGATGAGCACTCATTTTCGAGAGCACTGCTGAACCGGTAGTGATCGAGATTCACAATGTCTTCTCTGCACAAATAGATTTTGGTTTCCCTCCGTGTTCTCAGATTAGCTTTCAGCCTTTGAGAGTTCAGGCACTGCACACATTGGAGTTGGGAATAGACGGCTCCAATTTGGCTGATCGTGGCAAGTGTTATTTCTCCGTGATTGATTCCACTGTAGCATTTTGCTAAATGTCCAGTAAACAACTACCCTGAAGCAAAGTTGGCTAAGTTGAGTGCTCCATGGGGTTGTCCTCTAGAGTGTAACAATGCAGCAGTGTTTGTCCATGTGTCAGTTAACCACGAAACTGCTTCACCAATACACGGCTAGTGTTGTCTCAAAAGTCAGCAGTCGTCAACTGTGTCACATGCACGCACGCATGCCACCAATTGTGACAGCCGCCCTCAGCAATGTTTATCGTTCACGATCAAAATTCAACCGGGTTTGAGTGAAAGGGAAGTGCAGGCATCGCCCTGCAAGACGATTTTACAATGAAACTTCGAATGACCTCTCGAAATTACAGCTTTCCTTGTGTGCTCCTGGTCGTATCACTGTGATTAAGACAATCATGTATTCGCGTCGGCCTGTGAGCATTAGGTTGGGAAGGGGGATTGACATTACAAGATAGGGAAACGCGTGTGCTACGAGAAGCGGTGCCTTCTAACGAGACATCAACGCAGCTCGTGTATAAATGTACTTCTCAAGTTGAATGTTCTCTTCATTAGAACCGCAGAAAGCGTTGATGCAGGGGATCCTGTTAACGGTGGATAGCAACAGTGCGGATGCAGTTGAATGTGTGCTTGTTTAGATTCAAGGCATTCTCAAGACAGCTAATCATTATTCACCTGGTCAATCACTCAAGCGATTCTATGTTTCCTGAAAGTCAAGCAGAGCCAACGCACGAGTGCGGACGCGTCAGAGCAGTGTGAGGAAGAACCACTTCTCTTCCAATGTTATGTATGTTTCTTTTCAACCTGCAAGTGGGAAGAGTTTAAGGAGCATTGTCGGGGAGAATTGGAAAAGCAAGTCAAGAGGGAAGCGGAGTGCAGCTTATCAAACATGTCTATGGTGAACTCACAAAGTGGTTCGCAAAAGGCGATGAAGTCGGACTAGTCGAAATGCTACCTATTCTCCCTTTGTGGTTACGGTACCAAGTGGAAGCCGGGTGTGAAAAAGCGTATGACAGTAGTTCACCCAGGGCATAAAGATTTTTACATCCTTACGTCGAGTCCAAGGACGCCAAAGGGCTATGTTCGGCCTCTTTTGTGCTCCGTCTGTAGCTATAGGCAAGTGCATTCTTGTAGCGATGCTTCATTGACCCATGCCCCAATGCCTCTCCTGTCAAGGGAGGCAACTGGCTCTTGGACGTGAGAAGGCGCATCATACGAAAGCACGGTTGCACTGATCAGATAACAAAGCCGGACATCAGAGAAGGGAGTGTAACTACTAGCGGGTATCTGACACGAAAAGAACTGAATCGGAGTATTGACCTCACCACTAGCTCTTTAAGCGACGCAAGGAATGAGGAGGTGAGGCGTTGCCTAAGTGGATATTAATCTGTGAGCAAATCCCACACAGCGCGTCTTTTTATGGCCTGACTGATTGCAAAGCTATCTGCGTCATGAATTAGTTGGGCACTATTATCATAGTCACTGAGTTCATGCTCACTGAATGCTTTATTGCGCATCCCCTAGCACAGATAATTTGCATTTACCACCTCACATCATTTCTTGCCTTACCTCATTTGCGAAGGCTCATTTCCATGCGCAGCTGTTTTGGTGTACAATCACATTTGTATCAAGCGAATTAGCTTAATGAGAGATCGAAAAGGCATGCTGTTTGTGGGTTCGCCCAACGGCATTCAACATTGTTTTAGGTGGTCAAGGCAGAAAGAAGACGAAAGTCATCAGTGGTGCAGTCTTCCTTGATAGGTGGCTTGACATCGGCACCACTGCTACCTCAATCGCAGTCGCCCTCCACTATCGTTCCCGATGACACAGCCATTGCCACCGACATCAAAGAATGAGACGAGAGTATCAAAGCATCGTCAAAAAGGTCGAGCGCCTCGGTGCTTGGTAGTGGCAACACTGCCAACATCATAGGTGCAGTTGACACTAAAGAGTGCGGCTAAGATACAGCCTTAAACAGCACGTTTGATTGTGATTTGATGGGACAGAAGCCTGATTTTGCTTAGCAATGCTTTTCGCTATCTCCCCACTAGGCTCCCAAGGGTTCATTCTCATCATCTAACTTTGCATTTTGGAACTTTTGAATTAAATCGTAAAGTTGCTAGATCCATGTGAATGATACATTGCTGGTACGAGGAGAATACTTCGCGCACAAGTGAAAAATGATGCCTTGGAGGTTCTTTATTTAGTATTTGAATTGTGATGATCACCGTGTGGAATAAGCAAGGCGCGTGTTTGCCACCCAAAGATCTCCACATGCAAACATTGCGGATGTAGGTATGCACGTGGTTGTAGCTTCACTGTGACAGTGACCTGGTGTCATTGGCTCACCATTTGCTTGAATTGGATCCCTTGAGCAGAGTCCCTCAAAGCGGTTCTTTTGCAAAGTTAGGTAAGTGGATGGATGAGTGAGTGCAAGGGTAAAACCGAGTGGAGGCGATGCTTGTTGCAGCATTAATTCCGTATGTTAGTAGAGTCGCCCATATCACTTATCTGCTAGCGTGATTTCCTTCATTGAATACACAGCACTCCTTTATCACTCACTTGATAGTCGGTGCGGGTTCAGTCTCCCTCTGTGCACACTGCATGTCATCTAGGGTCAATTAAGCCTTTATTGATTCAATGATTCGCAATGTTCATGCCCAACGCTGTAAGCAAGACGATTTCTTCATTTCTCCGCTTTTGGATAGGTAGTAGAGTGCAGTATAGTATCGTAGAGTGTAGTATGGCAGTATAGCACCATTGATCATGAGAGCAAAACAAAAACACTTTGTCTACTTTAAAGTTTATGGCAAAGTCTTTTGAAGCAAGAATTCGAAGACAGCAATTTTAACGTGCATAAAATAGGGACTGGTTAGAAAAGCACGCTTAAAGTAGAGGGATTGGCTCCAAAGCTTGCTTAATTAACAACTTGGCATCCATAATTCAATTTTTGGTGCTGTGGAACATTATTTTGCTACCTGGAGTAAGTAGTAGGCCGAGCAAATCTGATTTTTCCAAAACACGGCATCATCGATATTAGTGAAATCGAATTGGACAAGTAGCCTCCGCTTATCATAGCTGCCTTTGCATTCGTCTTATGCGACCTGGAGAATCTCCTCAGGCGTATGTTGGCAAGTGCTGTTTCGGGTGTCCTTTGGCCGCCATGTGGGTTTGGATGGCCAACTTACAGAGTTAGTAGAGTGGGAGATCATGTTCGCATATCTACCTCTGAAGTAGATCGCTCTCACACTGCAAACCTATTTATCACTGTGGTGGTAATGACGTTAGGATGGCATTGGTATGGAGAGTGATGCGAGGATAATTTGCTTTATTTCAGGAGTACACAGAGGAAGATGACTTTCTGGTATATAAGTGTAATGCACTTAAACGACACCAAATTCGCCATCATGAACGCAAAGAAGTGGGTTGGTTATTTAAATGCCATCAATCAAGGAGGCCAAATTCACAACAGTCACTTGCTCCTACCTCGCCTTCTCCATTTGCGTTGACTGTCTGCCGTCATTGGCTCATTGATGATCCACGACACATTCAGTCTCGATATTTTGTTAGCATCCGTCGTGGCCCGGCACTGGTTATTATCAAAGCGTGCCAATGCTGTGGTGCCTCCATCGCATTCTCACTTATGCTAGCACGTGTGTCTGTGCCTGCCACAAATGCATGTCAATAGGTCCAGCTATAGGCATTGACTTACGAACAGCATCCTTGTGCGTTGGTGGTTTTCATCACGGCAAGGTTGAAAACACTGCTAATGATCAAAGTGATCGAACAAAGCCGAGTTACGTTGCCTTGACGCACAACGAACGGCGCATCAGTGATGTCTTAAAAATCAGGATGAAGAGTGCTTGATCAGGCGTCGTATCAACGACGAGACATTAAAAATCCACACGACGCATTTGCCAGCTGAAGTGTTCAGATTGGAAAGGCAGGCTGGAAATGGAGGTGGAGCCCTGCACTGAGACAAAGCATTGTAATGCCTAGGGGATCAGTCAATGCTGTTGTAGAAGATAACGAAACCAGCAGCGATGCATAAGATGAAGAAGTTGTCGGATACCGTATTCACAGCGTTGGAATAGTTTTGTGGTAACTAACGTTAGGCCACGATAGACGGTGGAAAATATCGAGTTTTAAATGTGGCTCGCTCATCGCCAATGAGCCAAAGAGAGCTGCTATTGTCTACGGTATGGACAAGAAGGTGAACAATTAATAAAACGTATTCTTCGACGATTTGAGTTGAGGTAGTTTAGAGGCATCCATCTTGTCGACTGGTGGTGGCACGCCCCTGGACAGTGAGGAATCAGTTCTTGACTGGAGAATGACTGTGAGAAACTAGGGTTCGACTACTAACGAGACATCTAATGTCCGACCGAGGAAGGTGAGTGCGTTGGCAAAGATAAGCTTGACCTCGTGGAGCACTCGAATGCACTTTACGGACTCGTTATTTGAGTGGGTCGAGGTACGTGCATCAATTTCAAGGGAGTGTGTTGAGGGTTGTGCTCGGACCTCTTCAAGTGGACACTAGATCCGTCAAAGGAGATTCTGAGTGAGACACAGTTGGACAGGCTTATTTAGTCGTTAAGATGTGAAGAGTTTTGCAACACCGACATCACCGGTGAAGTGGGTCACCTATTGGTGGGGAGGAGGTAACGAGGTGAAAGGCGAACGATAGGGTGAATAACAAGTCTACTGTTAATAGCGAATTAGTGATGTAAAAGCAAAGAAGGCGTCAGCGAACCACAATGTCAGCATTGAATGAAAAATGATTAACGATGAGTTGAAGTGCAGAGCATTTGAGAAGTTTTAATGTGATATAATTACAATGTGTGGGAAGAAAACCGAGCAGATTTATACCGACAAATATGATCCTCGTGCCAACAAAAGCCCTTGTTTTGGAACTGTGTGCGCAAAAAATAAAATTAAAGCGACTTGCAAATTAAGTCGGCTACGATCATTTGACCTTGCTATCTGCGAAGGGACAAAAGGAGGGAATGTGGTTTTCCAGAGGATAGAATATGAGTATTTGCCTAATTGGTTGGGGCGAAGTAAGAGCAGGATGTGTGCTCACCCACCAGTCATGTATACAGGGATGTAGGCCTTCAATCACGGGAACCTGAATGAAGAAATGCACTTTATGGGTAAGAATAAACTTGAAGCTTAATTTGTTTAGCACTAAATGGCACTAATCAGTCCTTTCAGAAGCTACAAGTGCTCATGGGTGGTGATTCCTACATCAGGAAAGCAAGCTCACCATCCTGGCACCTAGCAGACATATCAAGTAAACGATAGTAGCTAAATTTGCGGCATTGTATGGTATCAGCAGAGGCACTGATATTGGTTATAGAGCAATGGGGTGATTAATGCAACTACTGCGAGGCGATTTCGAGCAATGTGCACTGACAAATGAAGCGTAAACCAATGCGTCGTTGCACCTGCCAGCCTACTTCTCAGACAGCAAAATGTGAACATACATCGAACTTGCTAAACAGGAGACTATTTGTGGATCAAATTTTATAGCCTCTCTCGTGGGTCCGTTTTAAGACTGCAATTATTCCGTCTATATGAACCTAAAGAAGACCATCTGTTTCTTAGGAGGTTTTGCAACCAAGATAAGCCAAATAGTGTCAATAGTTGGAGGACACAACTAGAACCGAGAAGAGCACTAGCAGATAGCAAAATAATCCACAAAAGACCATGTCTGTTCAGCTCATTGGGAGGAGAGCAAAGAAACATGCTACAGTCTGGTGAGCTGGTAAATCCAAAGGAATAGCAATGATGGCAACACTGGTAGTGGGACAATGCCGCTTGGCGAGGGAGACAGAGCATGAAATGGAAACAACGCCAGCATGAAGGAGAAGGAGACAGGGGAATAAAATCATGCACAATGGAGCACAAAGCTGACCGTATCCGGAAGAAGGCACGAGCCTCATTCGTAGCATAATGAATGCTCGACATAGTTATTATTTCGACCTAAGCGTGCTCAGTAAAAGCGGAGCTCGTGAAGGCAATTAGGTGGTACTTGAAATTTAAGAACTAGTTTACATAGCATCAAAATAATGAGCAAGTCAAGAGCACTGCCAACTATCCCTTGAAGTTCCTATGATTGGCAAGTAACGTAGCATCAAAGAGCACGGATTCTTGGCAGGATATGCTCCGGCAAAGTACATTTTGTTTCGTGAAAGTGATTCCAAAAATCTAATTGGTTATTCGGGAATTTAGTAAAAAGCATTGCTTTGGCTCTTCTTGAAGAAATCGCTTCACTTAATGCGGTTTGTATTTGGTAAGATGGGTGGTGGATTTAAATGAATTTGGATGCGAACGCATGGAAAGAATCCCGCTAAGTCCTCTCAAGTAGTTATGCTGATGGATCAACAATTTTAGCAACTTTGCTTGAGCGATTTAATTTTCCGTGCTCATAACCAACTTATCAGTGCATTAATTGGGTTTGCGTTAAATAATTAAACAAAGGGTCGCATCGGTGTCAGGACTTAACGATGCCTCTCTGCAGTTGGATAGGATGTGGGTAGTCCATTTATTCTTGCACAGCAGTAAGAGTTAGGACGGCTTCAAAGCAGCGTGCTCAATCGATTCTCTCTTGGCGAAGTCAGAAGCTGCAAATCGGAGATTGATTAGTGCAACTGTAGGATGGCGAGTGAGCCACCACACTCGACATGGCTCAAGCTAGCCGTATCCACCCTGGGCGTATGTGCTCATCTTAGTAGTGCTGTATAAGAGTTGAGCACAAGTCTTTTAAATGGTCTGTGGGATTGAAGCACGGAAATTAGCTACCTCCAACTTACAAACTGCGCGCTTTGTCAAAATCAACACGCTCTATTCCATCACGCATTATTGTGTTGGAATGCTGGTGGGTCTTCTGATGGCTGTCAAATCCTCCGCTCCATGCCCTCGCTCGAATAGCTAAACAAGGTGATCGTCTTCATTGTCATCAAGCGAGTGTCACCAGCAGTATGGCATCACCACAAGCTCGTTCGAATTTATTGGAGGAACTGGAGAGTTTGAATATACAGAGCATTTTATCAAAGCTGGTGCCACATGAAGTTCAGAGCTTTTGGCTGTAATTTGTTGTGAAGAAGTAAAATGCGAAACCAGATATGATGCCTATGAGAGATGTTAAGCTGCATAGATTTGGTCTCGGCTTGCTGTCGTACCACAGGGTAGTAGCGCCTATTAATGCACCGCCATTACATTGCTGCAGATGATTAGGTTTAGGACGGTAGGGACAACGCTAGATCCGACCACTAGCAATAAGGAGAGTAAAATATTAGAATAAAACGGCAAAGATTAATAAATGCAACTACTTGGGAGCGAACGAGTGAAACCCACTGATGCCGACTCGAAGGAAGAGTTCAAGCCCAAGGCATTGCTAAGGCAGCCATCTACAGCCAAAAATTTGTTTGAGCATTGCAAGCCATGGTAGGCGGTCAGCCAAACGTCAATCATTGAGGATCTTGGTCATGGTTGTGCCAATCCCATCCTACAGCGCAACATGTACGCCTGTGATCATTTGTCTAGGGTTTCCAGCTCTTGTTCCCGTTTGTCTTGTCGCCGCATCACATACATGAAAGTATCCAAGAGATGAATCTTTCAATGGGAGTTGGGGATAAAATCAACTACTAACAGGATCGTTAGTAAATTGAAAAAGTAATTAAATCGATAGCAAAATTCGTTTACTTTATATTTTGAATCCCTTCTTACCCATAATTTTTTCCAAGAAGGGTTTCTGGAAATGTCGGTTTCTAGCACAGATGGTTTTTAAGTATTCTGGAGTCTTTTGTCACTCCTTCGCCTTTATTCTTCTAAAACAGGTAGTCTGGCTTGATGGGATGAAGTAAATCCGTCGTATTGCTAAAAGCATACAGAGGTAGGTGCATTTGATAAGAAGACCGGAGCACTTTACAGAGTCAGACATTAATGACGACACTTTTGTTGCATAATTCCACTTTCAAGGAATAATTTTCATTTTAAAGTCCGAATGCAAAAGGACTTGTGTTGCATAATTCTCCGTCTTTAAAAGCACCGTCTCCCGTACTTATTGTGAATGGGCTTTGTGTACGTCAAAAGAGCCATTCCTTCGTCAATCAGCACTCGTGCTTTATCTCCGTATCCAAAAGGTGCCATAGTCTTGCACGGGCGCAAAATTTGTGATAAAATGTGATGAGTTGAGTAAGGAGTCGTTAATCCGCAGTGTGATAAATATCAGGCGAGAGCACCTTAATTGCTCAGAATGAAACCGTGCTCTAAATATGGTGGATCGTTTGGAACATATTAAGTGGCAGAATCGGCTTGTGTAGTTATGCTGGTTCTTCCCCTCAGGTAACATTAGTGTAGCTGCGCCAGTCATAATGCTCCTTTGGCCCGATAAATAGCAGGAGTAAGTGTTTGCGCGCAATGTTGAAAATTATTCTTAGATATTCGTTCAGTCTCGGTACTTAAAATTTTATCGCCGGTGATTAACTTGTAATGCAAAACGCCAGTCAGTGCATGGATTGCATTTTTGCCCGCGAGAAAGCGTTGAATTATGCTTGGTTCTAGTCTTGAAGTTATGCACCCAACGCACACAAGCTGTGCTTCATATCTGTCCCCTGCCTTGCGACATTTCAGATATCCTTCGAGATTCGGAATACCAAGCTTACTACCACGAAGTGGGGACTTTTGAAAAGTTATGGCGAGCTAACTGTTAAAGGAAGGGTGAAGCGATTGTTAGAGTGCCTTGTACATTTATAAGTTCTGTATTGGCCACTTGCATAAAGCAGTTTATAGTGACCAGTACACATTGGTATCATCCCCGAGGAGGTAGTAGAGTAACCGTGATGTCAATACATTCTCTTTCCTTAGGAAAACCGGTGAGCTTAGGTCGGAGTGGTGCATTAGTTGTGAGGCGAGGACTACTAAAAGTATCGAAAGTAAATGGATGCACTCAACACCTTTTTGCTCAAGAAGTGTAGTGTAGCCTTTATGAGCACCTCACTCAGTTGCCCGAGTATCTCTTGGAGAGTTTTAACCCTCAACACCATATTAGTGAAGCGGTCTACTATAGCAGAGTCATCGCTTTCACCGTGGATTGATTTTGCAAGGTAGCTCCTGTATTCCACTGCCTTGAGCTGGATTTCCTCAATGCTGGTTAGATTACTCGCCGGGCAATTACGATGCGTACTTCATTTCTATAGAGATATAGCTTCGCTGGTATCTTAGCGCCTCAGCTATTGGGTTAGCAAAGTCCTCTTCACTGAGGTTGGAAGTCATCAATGATGATTGTAGGCATAGCAGTTGCCTCGAAGAGAGTGCTGCAGATAGATGACGCCTTCCATCGGTATCAAGAGAGTTGCATTGCCTTTGGTATCATGACATATATAGGAGGTATATCATGCAGAATTTAGAGCAACCATGGTGTCTCGTGTGAAATCAGTGCAAAACTGCGTGTTAACCACTTCTGGATGTGTGATAAGCCCCACTCTCGTCGTTACTTCGCTCTCACTGAACGCTAAGAAGGCTAACTCCTCTAGTTCCTTTTCATTTCCTGCCACCATATGATAAATGGTTGATGGCAAATTAATCAACGAGACCCGGGCTGTACTCCAATGGGTGGACGTCAGCCAACGATGCAGTTATTGTACAGTATTCTATGTTTATTTCTTTTTCTAAGGCTTTCAATCACTTAGAGCAAGTAAGGTGACTGGACGTGTGCATCTTCTGTTGACAACACTCCTAGCAAGGACCGGAGGTTACACTCGCTACAGTCTTTTGCCTCATGGAAGCAGGGCGACACCATCGCTTCAAGATTCGCGGTCGATGACCTCTTCTCACCAACTAGTTCTCCTTATACGAACATGTAAAACGCGGATATTAAAGGGTCATAGGAACAATTAGAAATGTTGCATTTGAGATACAAAGGATCGTGGTTAACCTGCAAGCAAGACAAGAAGAAAGTTTAGTCATTACCTCGAATAATTGCAACTGTCCATCACTGATAGCTAATCTATGGAACAATTGACGGTACTTAATTTCAATTCGTGGAAATTCCGCAACAAAAACGTATGAGAAAAGAAGTGAAATGTGCATTCGTTTAACTTGGTTAAATATTACCAAAATGTCTGAAAACAAGATGAGTCCTCCCGTTCCGTAAATCATATGCACAAGCGTAGGTTGAAAATTCTTCCAACTTTTGTGAGAATTTTCATACATTCGTTCTCTCCTGATTGGCTGAGACCTCGTATGGATAAACACTAGACAAGCCCATCAACACTCGGTGACCAAGACCAATCATCAACCACTGTAGATGTGGGTGAGTAAACCGACCGAGTAATTAGGCTGGCTGCTTTGTGCAGACAGCCATGCGCCGGTCGCGACATTGCAACGACGATAGACCATTCATCAAGTGCTTGGGAGCTTAAAGAAACAAACTCACTCAAAATGGCTCTAGATCGTTGGAAATCCATTCGCTTTCCTTTTTGTGTGTTGGAAGCTATTTGATTGGCAGCAAGAGAGTCCCGTGACCCTCTACTGTGCTGCATTCAAACGAATTTAAAGTCATAATCGCAATCGGCACTGGCAGATGTAGACACCACAATTCGCATTGTTCAATCGTATAAAGTTAACGCGGCGATTCTCAGGTGGTAGTAGATTGAAATCGTTGATAAATCTGCAGCAGGAAAGCAATCAGGAAATCAGAAGAACACAGACATTAGCGCTGACATGGGTCGTCTGTTGTAAGAAAAGGAGGAGAGTGGAGGAATGATGTAGCATGCGCTGAACGTGAAGCAGATAAATGGAAAGCAGGATACTAAGATGGCAGCAAAGAATACCCCAGAGGAATTCGTGCTTCGCATAAAGTCAAAGGTAGGGCACGAGCTAAGGCGCAAAATATCTAGAGAGCTTGATGGTGATATAATTTTTATGTATGGGAAGACGGCCAAGTAGGCGGACACTGAAGAACAAGCGCTAAAATGGGTCTGCAACGCAACAAGCTCATCGTTTTACAAAGGAGCCTTGGTTTGTAAATACTCAGAAGTGGAAATGATTTCAAACGATTTGCAATTACGTTCATTTCGCTTCGTTCGGTCTTGCGAAGTACGGTGTTAGAGATCCCGAAAATGTGATTGCTCAGGAGTAAGAATGCGTGCACTTGCCTATTTAAAATAAATTAGGTGAAGATATGACTTAAGATTGCTTATCACATTTCTTCGCAAAAATACTGTACCCAATTGCAGTGATTCCACCACAGTACTCTTTTATCAGTGATGGATATCTCCGTTCTGGTCCATTCAGCGTCTGCAAACGACCACGAGCGGTAAGTACTGCATCGTGAATGTGGAACGTGGGTACCAACCTGCACAAGCACATTGGCTCTTACTTGTTAATTTTCCACACTAACATGCTTGCACACAAAAGTGCACGCGCTTTTCACTTCCACATTCCACTCACGCACTTATACTATTCAATGTCACACAATGTAAACCCATGGTGGAATCCACCCAAGGTAGGTACAATGAGGTTAAAGCAAGTGACCTCGTAATTGGCATTTGCCGAGCACTTGGCAGCTAAAATGGGACCCCTTAACTTGGCAGTCTTGTACATAACTTAAGGGATGGTTAATGCCACTGCTTGCTCTTGAAGTTAATCGTCCTCTACCGAGGTGATGCGGCCTCGTTTTGCTGCTTTTTGCGAGTGTTGTAGATTTCGTTGCTATGACATTTTGATTCCACGAAAGCTTTTACTTGTTAGAGATTACGGAAGTGTGAAATCAGCCCATTATTTAACTGTTATTTAATAAAGGCAGCGTTGCAGACACCCATAGCCCTGTCATTATGGCATCGCTATGTCGAATGAAGATCTATAACCTTCATTCTATAATCCAACATTCACGTCCAATGTCATGTGCTGAATTGGCAGATAATGGTAGAAGCAAGAATGAAAGACTGAAACATTCTTTAACAGTCTGTGCCTCCCCTCTCGGAGAATTCGAGCCCGTCCTTCCGTCGGAGCTTCATTCTGACGACAGAAGGTCATTATTCCCAAATTAAGCAGGAATGAATGAGACCATAGAAAAGTAATGCATGGGTCTAATCGTAGTGAGATAAAGCTATTTGCAAAGTAGGTGGGAACGCAATAGCTAAGCTTGAATGCACAACCCAGTAGCAGTTCACACATTCAGTTTATTAGCCACATACCGTGGAATTATGCAATATCTGCCTCCATCAAAGAGAGAAGGGATGCAGGAAAACATTAATAAAATTAAGTCGGAGTTGGGAAGTGAACAAAAGCACGCAAATGTGGGTTGTAGAGAACAGTTCACGCCGTTGCTTGATGACTGCATATTTGTTATGACCAGCTTTAGTGTTCACAGGAACTGGAACTAGGCAGGTTAAATTGGGACAACTAAGTGATGGTAAGAGGTAGTAGCAACTAAAGTGGAGATTTGGGATTTTTTAACAGGTGGCAACGATGACAAACATTGAGGCATTAAACGGTGTGGCATTTATCCAAACTAGTGTAACTTGCATTCACAGCTGCTGATCATAATTGCATTGGTGAATTCGAGTGCACGAAGCGAGGCAATTAATGGGAAGGCCAGTGATGCAGAATAGTGCTGATAAGATGGATCAATCTTAGCGGAAATAAAAAGTGTTTGTGAAGAAGTGAATAAGAGTATTTTAACAAATAAGTGTCTGTCTACGTCTACAGGTGGAGCTTGGGGAGCGAGATCGTGACTCTCACAATGTCCATTTTGCTTGAATACTTCTACTTGCTTTTTATTTCTTGTGAGACAGAACGTGCTCTATCTCGAAAGTCACCCTGAAATAATTGACGCACTTCAACTGTTATGCACATGACCTACAACAAGCAAGGGGTCCACAAATCAACTCACTTTACAGAGCTGGAACCACTTTTAGGTCTAAGTCGAATAGTTGCTAGATCTACATAAGCCCAGTGGGCAATAGCCAATGGCGTGACGATGAGCCGGCCTAAGGCTTTCGATCTCCTTACAAGCGCACCTGCATGCTTATGCCATTTTGAGTTCTTTGGCACTGGTGGGTGCAGATTATGCTAGCCATTCCAGTAAAGTATGCTGCCGATCATTTGGCCAATCAAGTGGCACCTCTCTGCAAATTCATGTTTCTTTCGAGGGCTTAGTCATTCTACAATTCTGGTCACTCTCCTTCCAAATTTGTACTACCGTTTATTTATACATCGTACTCATCCGTACTGCCGTTGTCACCTCTATTTCCACTACCGCTGCCGATACTGGTGCTGACCCCAAAGAATCTTAGAAGAAATGGAGTTTCAAGCGTCTTGGCAACTTAGCTCTTAACACCACTAACAACCACTGGGACTAGCTAAGGCCTCATTTTGGGTCGATTGTGCTCCTTGTCATCGCTGCAGTGCCTTAAGTCACTCGCCCAGTCCAGGTTGTTGTTTTCACCACTATGTGGTAGATACACATGCCGCGTATGTCGGTAGTCACTACCACATAGGAGAAAAGCAAGCAAAGGGAAGAAAGTGCTTGAATTTGTTCGGATTCCGTCACGTTGCAGACGTAAAGCTTATTAGGAATTACTAAATTGAGGCAGAAACTAACGCGGATTTGCCATGGCAATCAAAAATCACACTGAAGCAGATTGCATGAGTATACGTGCACTGCATTGCCCTCATCGCTCCTGTAGACATTAAAGATGGAACCCACACACCGTGTGACACGATAGGTCTTGGTTGAATTGGCAATCAAGTGTCCAATCTAACGCGTCTCGTTAGAGCGTTGCAGGCATGGTCAGAATCCATTCAGTACTTAATTCAGGTCCACTGATTGGCAAAAAAATTTTTAAAAGAATAGCCTAAAACTCATTAGATGCCTTGATGCCAGACAACGCATATGACGTAGCTGCCTTCCATCTCTTATTCACAGCCTTGGAATAAGTTGGCGGGTTAAGGCGGGATGTTATTTAACGAGGAATTTGTTCTCATAGAGATTTGCGACGTCTGCGCAGTCACGAGGTTCGCATGCAGTACATGCATCGTTGAATGCATACTCAGGGCGAAAATACAAGTCCCATGTGCCTGAACGAACGCCATCCCTGCCCATGGTGGGAGTGCGCTTTGAATTAGCATAACCATGATTACTGTATTCGCTTCATGGCGCCTGCGCCTGTAGCGACAGAAAAGAGATACTAAAAGGAAGTATGGAGGAGCTAAGGTAATCTTTAATGCCTTCGAGACGAGATAATAACTAATTAGCTAGAGGGAGTGTGAGGCATTTTCAGGCCCGAACTGTCACGTATCACGTTCCATCCCAGTAGGCAGCGACTAGGCCACTCACCCAGCTATCCGTTGTGGTTTCGTTTTATTTGTAGGTCCGACGGCAAAAAGAGCCTGCTCAATCAGACACATATGCCTCAGTAAGCATTTAATTACCCAAGCATTTTCTTTAGAATATCACCATGACTTCCCTCACTAAAATCAGTTTTATGCTGAACACGCCAGAAAGCAAATGTAAAGGGATAGACCAATAATACTTCCACCTTTCGATTGAAGGTGAATGCGTGCGACAAGGTTCATCGTGTCGACCCAGAAATGAATGCCGCCAGATGGGAAATCCCAACGAAATTGCTGTGTTGAAGTCATTTCCACATCTTCATAAAGTTGACGAGGGAGTAATGAAGTATCTAGAAGAACCGCTACAAAGCACAGACTAAAATCTGAAGAATACTAACTCCGTATACTACTCACTTCAGTTGGCGATCTCTCCTTAAGTGGGGGGAGTGGATTGTTTACGGTAGGAATGAGAAGGAGTAACACGACCCCGTAGCACCCGATGAGACATAATAGCTCACCAATCTGCGCTTCCCTTCACAAAAGGATTAAATTTAATTTTACTGTTGAAATCACATCATATGAATATAAAAAGGCGGGAAAGTCCCACAGTGGATGGAGCTGCGTGAAGCCACACCACGAGTGATGGTTGAGCGTTGTCAAATTGAAGCAGATGTCTACAAAGTAGGCATGAATGTAGAAATGTATCCCAGCAGAGCAATCTGGTTGTATTTAACCTGTTCTTGTAGCGATAGTATTAACTTCGATGCATATATGCTTGCGTGTATGTAGATAGGAAAGCGAAGAGGAAGGAAGCAAAGCAAGCATACAAGCTCTTCTTCGACGCTTAATCTGCGCAGACAAAAAACCGTACGCTCACTCATTTCTTGCGGCAACGGGTGCGGAATTGTAAACTCTCCCTCGTTCTTTATCTACTATTGTTTGATTTTTTCCACTGTTGTGTAATGGGACATGCAAGTTCACCAGATAACGCACCTCTCCATCGCATTCATCATCTTCTTAGTGAGATGTCCTATTTACTTACATATTTTTGGCTACCGGCTCGTCTGAACCCATGTAGATGCAGTACGCTGCTCTGCCTATAATCACAAATTCCATTTCACAAGGTCCTTTGATAAGCCTTTAACTCTGCACCGATAGTAGCAGCAGTAGTGATGGCTGGGATAGGCTGAACCCATCTGTGAAAATGCAAGTTTCAATCCCATCGCGATCCTTCCAGACCTGCTTATTTCCACTATGCAGTTCAACAGATCTGTAGAGACCTTCATCGCACGCACTCAATTCTATCTCCTGCCACGCACTGCCTTGCATTAAACTGTTTCCTCATGTGCGCATCGCATGGTGGTATATTGCGTTAAGATGGTAGTCTCCAACCGTAGTTATTTTTTGATGCTCAGTGTGTGAATAAGTAGGCTTGTGGTCGCAATGCTTACACTAGCTTAAGAGGAACGATGGCAACGAGCGATTGTAGTAATTGGTAGGTTCTCACAAGTTACATGGTAACATTACACTGAGCTGCTCAAAAATGATAAAAGAGCTCCTGGATACCGGAAATATGCTTTTCGATGGCCTTCGGTGTTTATTTTTATTCTTCAACCTGTGCTGCTTTAAAAGAAGCAGGTTAACTGAGTGAAGTTTAAACTCGTAGTAGTGGGCACAGCACTAGCTAAGCATGAATTAATGTATGGTACACGAGGATGCAATACGTATGTTCCTTAATTGTACCTTGTAGGCTAAAGACGGCAGTACAATTTGAACCTAGTTGTGGTAGCTCTCTAGAGGCTGGCACACTCTCGTCTTAGACGCTCCGATCTAGTTACCGAATGTCATCCTCCTGCCTATGATGAAAAGTATCTATGAGCAACTGACCTCATCCTAAGGGTAAAATGAAGGAAGCAAGGGGATGGAAATAATTATCTACAAGGTAGTTTGCTGACCAGCAAACTTTTACTTATTAAAACACGTATTTGCGCCACGAATGGAGATGTTGGTGCAAATTGGGTGGGTCACTGATTTCGCATTCAGACAAAAATGACACGTTGATGCTCCTATTCTACGAAACTTAAGCACTTTGCTTGGTAAATGTCGCTCCAGTCTGTTCACATCTGGTGAAAATCCTTTGCTGACCAATCAGAATGCCCTTTGCACTTTGCATTGATTGATCGCCTTGCTTTTGTTTGAGTGCCATGCAAGTCCTTAGGGTCTTTAGGGTCTTGTAAATTGTAACAATGTGCCGGCTCTCGAAATTAGTGCCATGGTTACTATGCAGTGTTTCTAACAATCCGTGTTGGCGAATCTAACGTGTCAAGAGGTCTAGAACGGTAGTTTTAGTGCATTGAGTCCTCGTGACTTCTGCCTCTTCCAATTCTGTAAAGTATTCTTGATGACCAGAACGCATGAGTTTCAGTTCTTGGTGGGTCATAGGGTACCCATGATGTCAATACCCGCTCTTTCTCTTGGAAATGGAGTCAGCATAGGTTAAAGAGGTGCAACTGCTATGAGGTGGAGACTTTGAATTTGCCGGAAGTGGCACTCGTTAACAAAAAATATAGTAAGCCTAGGATAAGTGAATGTACGCGATGCCTTTTGCCGGAAAAATGCAGCATCTTCTTTCCGCCAACTTTGTATAGTTACTCATGTAACTCTTCGGGAATTTTAACGATTCTCATGTGTCAGATTGACCACCCTGCTTGGCAAAGACGTTATTGCGCTGCGGGTTTATTAGACAATGCAGGGTTCTTTTCGCTTATGGTGGCTGTCTCACATTTTTTCAATGCCATTTAGTCGGGTAGTTTAAGAGCATGGTAGGCGTTAAATGACCACCTGTATCTGCCATGACTGGTCTACGAGGCAGAGCGTCTAAACTACTCCAATCTATGCAGTTCCTGTGTTGCAATGCGAAACCCTCTTGCTGTCGATCCTCACACCAGCGAGCAGTTCGAAGGTCCATCTACCTCCATGTTTGTCAAACTGTTAAATGGCTATTGGCCCACGGTGTGATAAATGTAAAGCATTTCCAACCATTGTGTGGGTACTAAACACCTCACCTTAGGATGCACTCTCAAAACTCATTTTCCTCAATTCTGGAACTCGTGTAAGCGTTGACACTTCCTACTACTCTCCTGTGGAAGCACACCACGCGTAGCTGCATTACTAGCGCCTGTGTTTAGCGAAAATGGTGGTTTAGTCGTTTTGAAGCTGGATGGTGCTAGATTTGGTGAGCGTCAGGAAATCTGCTTTAGTTGTTTTGAGTGCTTTATCACACCCCACCTTTCAGTAATTTAAACACATACATTCGAGTGCATGAGTCTAAAGGTGTCTTTGCTTTCCATTGAATTTAAGAATATTTGCACGATGCCTCTAATATTTGATTACCCACGCTTGACAGCGCATTGTCGTTGATGTGTCTAGATTGCTCACTCGCATCGGAATGTTTGAGACGTCCAATGATTACTTGCTCTCGGCTCTGTCTGCAAACTTATAAATTTGCCAGCTATCTCGGCGAAGAAGAGAGTGCTCTAGATCAAGCGATGGAATGCTATGCCACTCTAAGGTAAAATTGGAGCGCGATCGGTGTGGCGATTTTAGAATTTGACAAGGACTATGCCATTATGAACTTACCAATAGCATAGGCTTACATAAGCCCAGTCAGTTGATTCCACCATGCACGAGAATGTATTAGAGAAAGTAGACTTACCTCCACATAAGGCACACATTACAGAATGTTTGCTAGGCACACCATCTCGCGATGATTTCCGGTCAGATTGCGTGGACTAACAACCGGTGTCTCAGAATGGTAACAGACTTCATGAGCAATGCTCACCACTGATGGTCAGCTAAGTTATTGAGTCAACGGGCATTGCATTACCACCCTAGGCCTATAACGAGCAGATCATTTACGTGTGCCGCCACACCCTATTTGTCTTTCCCATGGGAGTCTTTACTGCTCCCATGTCACACTGCTAGAGCTCGTGCAATGTCCGACCAGCATGTCGAGCATTTTGGAGACACAGGACTGATTCTCGTATTATCGGCAGAAGAAGCTGACTGATGGGCACCTGCTATGCCACAGCATCTGGTGGGTGACTCATAATCCCTTAAATATCTTCCTACTATTAGTTTTACGCACCTGACTTCAAAGTTCATCCACGCACCAAAGAGTCCATTTATCCATTATAATTTTGCCATTGACATTGCAGCACCCTTCATAAAGCACACCATCCATTATCGCCAAGCGTGATGAAGGAGGTAATATATTCTTCCGGTCTGTGTATTAGATTCACGCTAGTGTCTGATGACTTTACAATCACTCTGACCATCTCTCGTGATCATTGCTCAATATGCCTGTCCTTATAATGCTATTCTACACAATCCAACTTGATGTCGTTCCAAGACGATGTTTTTGACGGACAGTCAGTAATGTCACCTTATGCGGTGGCTATCACTGCTTAAGGTGTAGTGTCTGTTCGCTGTTTACTGTCTAGCCTAACAGATCTGATGCTTTACCTAAAGATTAGGTTAGGTTGGCTATGATCTGATAAGCACTTGTTTTCGAGAACTCAGCTGAATAGATGGTGATCGAAATTCGCCATCTATTTACTGCATAAATGGAGTCGGTTTCTATCCGTGTCCTTAGATTAGACCCCGGCATTTGAGAGTTCACACACTGCACACGTTGGATTCAGAAATGGATGGCTCAGGTTCGGCTAATCCTTGTGAGTGCGTTTCTCTCTAATACATTTCTTTGATGTATTTTACTTGATGTCCTAAAGTGAGTAGGGTTAATGTGAATCCTGGCTGAGGTAGTCCTCTAAAATGCAACGGTGCAGTGGTTTTTATGTGCCGGTCAACTATGTCGCTGCCTCACTAATTCACGACCAGTAGTGTTTCAGGAGTCTATAGTCATCGACCGTTCCAAGTGCACGTATGCATGCCACCAAGTGTGACAGCTGTGTTTCTGCAGTGTTCCTCGTCCAAAGTTGGAAGCTGACTAGCTCCTTGCACATAGAAGAAGTGCAGCTATCGCCCTAAAAGAATAATTTGCATTCAAGCTTAAAGTAACCTCGTGATTATGCAGCATTCCTCGCATACTCCTGGTCGTATCTCTGTGGCCAAGTGTTGCTGCATCCCCGTACGTCTGTTAGCACAAAGATAGGAAGAGAAACAACAAGCGGTGCCTTCTAATGAAGCATCCGGATTGCTCGGGCTATAATGGTCCTTTCATTAAAAATTTTAGATTGCGTTGACTTAGACGCATTTGAATATGCTTGCTTACGTTTAAGGCATGCTTAAGACAAAGATAATCGCTTGTTTGCCTGCATGATTACTTGAGAATACTATATTTCTTGAAAGCCGAGCAGAACCGACGCTCGAATGCGGATACATCAGAGCAATGTGGGGAAGAACCACTGCTCCACCAATGTTATATATGCTTATTCCAAACCTACAAGTGGGAGGAGTTCGAGGAGCATTGTCGAATGGAGTTGGAGAAGCAAGTCAGGAAGGAAGCAGAATGCGGCTTGCCAAGTACGTCTACGGCGAGCTCACAAGGTGGTACGCGGAGGACGATGAAGTTGGACCGGCCAAAGCGCTACCAGTGCTCCCTTTGTGATTATGGCAGCAAATGGGAGTTAAATGTGAAGCACCACATGGCAATGACCCACCCAGAGCGTAAGGATGTCGCCATCCTTACATCAAGCCCAAGGACAGCAAAGGACTATGTTCGGCCATTTTTGTGCTCTGTCTGTGGCTATAGGTAAATGCATTCCTGTAGCAGTGCTTCATTTACTCACGTCCTAATACCTTCCGTGCCAAAATTCATTGTTCGCATCAAATAATTCGTGTTAACTCAGGAGTAACTGGGCCTTTGACGTGAATGCACACATCAGGATAAAACACAAATGCAAGGGTCAGATAATTCGGCTTGACCTCAAGGAAGCGTCTGCAACTATTGAGGAGTATCTGGCACGAAGAAAACAGAATCGGAGTGTTGGTCACGCAACTCGCTGCATAGACGACACAAGAAATGAAGAGGTGAGACACAGCCTAACTGACGATTAAAACGTGGACACATGTCACACGACGCATCTTGTTATGGCCTGAGTGATTGTAAAGCTACCTGCATCATGAAAATTTAGAACACCATTATTTTGGCCATTGAATTCGCACTCACTGAATGCTCTCTCGCACAGCCCATGTACTTTGTAGTTCTCACCTTCCATCATCCACCATCCATATTTTTTTGTTCTTGGTGTAGGCGGTCGGGCCAGAAAGGACACAGGGGTCATCAGTAGTGCAGTCTTCCTTGAGAGGTAGTTTCGCACCGTCATTGGTGCTACCACAATCGCAGTCGTCATCCACGACCAATGCCGATGCCACAACCATTACCACTGCCACTACAGAACAAGGTGGGGAAATTGAAGCATCGTTGGAAGTGTCAAGCACCTCGGCGCGTGGTGGTGGCAACGTTGAGCCCATGCAGTAACACCGAAGGTGCAGCCGACGATGAAGAGAAAGCCGAAATGCAGTTCAAAGCAGCAGGTCCAATTGTGATTAAGATGAGACAGAAGTCAAATTTTACTAGTTTCTATTTTTCCCTATTTACCTACCAGGATTCTACAGGTTTACTTCCGTCAATTACCCTTGCTTTTGGCTAATCCTTCCTAATTAAACCGTAAGTCGCTCCAACAAAGTGGATCTTGCGTTGTGAGCATGAGAAAACCATGCCGTGTAAAAGTGAACAAGTGATGCCTTGGATGCTTTTTGGCATTTGAGTTGCATTAATCGCTTCATAGATAAGCAAGGTGTGTGGTTTCCACTCAAAGAACTACATATGCAATCATCGTAGAAGCGGGTATACACACAGTCGTAACACTACTGTGGCAATCATTTGGTGTCATCGGATCACATTTTGCTCAAATTCAACCACTTCGGCGGGCGGTAAACGGGTGAATGCGGCATTAAAACTGATCAGTAGCAATGCTTGATGCATCTTCAACCCCTTAGGCTAATGAGGTCGCCTAGGCCCACTATTCGATTAGCATGGTGATCCTAATTGAAATCACAGCACTACTTGGCTTCTCACTTGATATTTGATATTTGGTGCAGACTCTGCCTACTAGCATGCGATTTGCACGTTGCCTAAGGTTATTTGAAACATCAAATTTCTCCTGATCACTCCTCAATAAATTACGACGAATAGTCAGTGTGGGTTCAGCATTGGCTCGTGACATTCATGTCCCTTGCTGCGGGTGAGACGATCCCTTTGCGCCTCTGTTTTAGACAGGGATAGGAAGCCTTTCCTTGTTTATGGGTTGCATTTTTGTTCATAATGAAATATCGTGCGTTGCAAGGCCTTTTAGTTTTAAGACTGTAATTTCAAACTTACCAATAAACTATTATCTCTTGCACTGCATGATACGCATATTCTGCACACTCGATGCAGTTAAACTAATAAAATGCTTACTCCTTTTTGAGTGGACAGGTTGGATGGAGGAGCTTAAATAGAGATCCTAACGTGCTCCTGCTTCTGATTCTATTCCGCACTAAGCCATGACACCTCAGAGATATTAGGATTTGTGTAGCATGTTAGTGCTTTGTAAATTGCTATTTTTCACCACTGTAAATCACTTAGACAATTGTGTGTTTAAAGCAGATGGTTGAATGTCATGGGATTCAAAATGATGTTTAAGTCATTGCATCGTGAGATCATTTCTCATCAAAGAACACATAGGAGATTATGGGTAACAAGTTGGATTCTACACATAAAGCCGATAAATAATGCTGTGCAGTGAGTTGTTCGATGGTGTGTTTCTTCTAAATAGGATGCATGGTAGTTTCTATTGTTTGTAAGACTGACATGCGAGTCAGCTACTATAACACCTTCATTCATGTGACTATGAAACATTGATGACCATCGAAAAACAAATCGGTTGCAGTAGCATACGCGTCTGGCCTGCGAGCGTTCGACTCAGACATGAAAGCATGATGCCAGGGCGAGTGGGTGGGCAATGATATCAAAGTTCTGTTTTGGATTTGGTTCGACTTGAAGCGGATATCTCAGTTTTCGTACATGAATTCAGTGGTGAGTCTCGTCTAAATTACTAAATCACACTAGATTGTCAATGCAGAAGAGACTTGATGTGGCGTTCGCTGACTCAACAATTAGCCTGAGCCTCTGTCCTGACCACTATTCATGATACTTGTCATGACAAGGGGCCGCTGGTTGTCACACTACGCAATCAGGTTCGATACCGAAACGAGGTGAAATGTTTAATAGATTGCAGATGATGTGTACTTTATGTAGTGACAAAGCTCTGTGCGCATCTCCCACGGTGGCTAGGTTAAAAATTACTCCCTTATTAAATACATTTCACCCAGCTAGCAATCACGTGCACATCGTCGTGCATTCCGTGCTTTTATATAAATTCCTCTCTGCCAAGAAAAGACATACGCATTAAGCTCATGTTGTGTTGAATGCGTTATATTGCTGGGTACTACTTTAACAGCATCCAAAAATTGTATGCAGTTGAGATTAAGTCACATATTTCTTCCTTGCCTATTTCTCTCCTATCCGCTTAGAACAAAATCATGCCTCGGTTCCGTAATGTTTCAGTGTCTAGTATAGAGGAAAAGCTTTCCAGTAGAAAATCACCAACAACTTTTTAAAACCACAAAAGAGATAAGATTCGATGTGGTTTGAAGCTTTGCCACTTTCTACTACTACAAGCTTTACTTATTTCAGCCTTGTGAGGTCTTATTTGTTATGTTATTTGTTGTTTGTTATATGCGATGTGTGTATCAGGTCAGCTGTCCGATTTTACTACGCCTTAATAAGCAGAAAGTCGTGGCATTAATCGCAAAAGAAGGAAGGCGCAAAGTCGGTATTCGGCATTGCATGGATGACTTGCTAAGCTGATGTTAGAATTTGAAGCACATATTTTGCACCGAAGTCAAGGGCTTGCATGAAAATTTTGCCTGTTTCAATTGCATTACCTCTACCGCTAAGCACTTTTGCTTTTACTTTCACTTTATAAGCTTCAAGATTGTACTGCGTGGTCTGTAAACACTCAATGTAACTACTTTTATTTCACCTTCTGTCTCATTTGTAGGCTGAGGATGACGAAATAATCAAGTTTCATAAGTTGATTTCGACACATCACGCATTAACTTCAACAGGCTATAGCTAAATAAAACAGCTGCGAAACGTGCCAAAGACATGCTAGTCAACAATGTGCAATAAAGGAATTTTCATGGTAAAGTCGTTTCTCCTTTGAGCCACAAGTCTTTAATTTACGTTTTGACCAAGTTTTACTCTGCTCGAGTGAGGAGTACACAGGAAGGTTGAGATGCTGAGTGTTGTTACAGCTGACCTTCACCTAACCACTGGGTTTAATAAGCTGACTCAGTGTATACGTGGTGTGAGATCAGCCGCTCATTTGCATATTTGGATGGATATGAAACCATTCAAGTGCGTCCGTTGTGGATGCATGAGCGCACACCTAGCTATAGAAATGTGGAAGGAACAATCACTATAAATCATCTACCCTCGTTCGATAGGAAATCAATTTGTTACTGCTTAAAGTGATCAGAAAGCAGCTTACTATTTGTTACTTTTTTTCTGTTGTGCGAGTTAAAAAATGGTTTGTCGAAGCTATTTGACACTTGCTTTAGCACATTAGCAGCCTACATACAACCTTCTCAGGCAAATAAACAGAACCACGTTTCCTGAAATGTCAGCTGAAGTTCCCATAGGAATGCTGCTTAGCGTAAATTGTTTTATTTTGTGCATGTGCCTTCATCCATTAGCAAGTTGGGCGCACAAAAATGATTTCATTAGTTTAGCAAAACCTACAAATTCACTGCCGCAGAGGACAGCAAAGCTTTGCCCTCAGGGAAGAAATCATTTCACTTTCCTTACTGCATGCTTAGCAAGAGCACAATGGAATGCCTCCTATCATGGCAATCGCGGCAACAGAAGTACCAAGTGTGGTGACGCAGTTCCATGTGTGATAAATCCACACTCTAATGATGTTTAACGACACTGTGGAAGGTTTCGCAGCTCATCCGTTGGAATCAAGCGATCCGGTGCAAGAGCCTTGTCTAAAATCGTGTTTTCACCTTTTAAAGGCATTGACATTCTAATATGTGGTTGTTTTAGGAGTGAAAATATAACACGTTTGCACTGTCATGCGATATCATTGGGTTGGGTACTGATAGGTTACTCATTTAGAATTTTTGAATCAAGACATGATGGGATCTGCAGAGACGATTGTCTATTTTGCTATGCACCCTTATCTACTCACAGTTCGGATAAGCTCCAGTCGGCTTTAACTGTCGCTGCCAAAAGCGAGTGTCATAGGCGTATCTCCAGCTAATCATTCCTGCATCCCCTTACACCCTAATTGCTCTTGAGCTTCGCACTAGAGAATAGAGGATCGTTTTAAAAGCTTTTGCCTACTCCTACTTCTTGTAATGCTTGCTCCGAAGTGGTAAATACGCTCGCTGCATCAGATCACGTATAAAGACAAAGCACAGCATTGGTAAGCTGAAATTGACAACAAATAGTGCGATGCCGCCTGCAGTTCCATGCATTGACAACTTTCCTATTACGTTGATGGATCTGTGAACAAAGGGATCCTGTCATTTACTCTTCCTACCATGGACGGTGCTACGACCGAGGCCACACACATCAGCACTAACAATGACGTCAACAGGGAAAGCAAAGCTGAGGTTGTAAAGGAGGGAAAGTCGAAAGTAAGTGCGCATGAGGAGGGGAAGCATCGGTAACAGATTGGGTGAGAGCCAATTGGTACCCCAGCTGTTGTCATCGCCATGACGCATTTGAGTACCTTGGAACCCAAGGCTAACGGTCAACACTCCTCAGTGTCACTACTATGCTACACTAAGCTTGTTTGCATTGCAGACAATAATAAGGAAAGAAAAGAAAGTGCTGCTTTTCTCACTATATGAAAATTAAATGCCCTAAAATACTTCAACATAAGGAAACCACCCGTTATCTACCACTAGCTAAAATCGAGAAACGGTGAGGCATTTGGGCGGAGCAATGGTGGAGATCGAATAAAATTCACGTGAAAGACGTTGTCTCACCTTGCATCTGCAGAACCAAGGACGATGATTACGTATGCGTTGTCGTCAGCTTTTAACTTGCTGCGAATAGCTTAACACAAGCCGTCATACAAGACTTTTGCTGTTATAAGAATCTATTATTTTATTCGACCACTTACAAGTGAATGCGCTGCATATCGGAGCCTCTGGTTAATGAAACTACCATTATATCTCCGTGTACTTTTGACATTGCTTTCCAGTGCTGCAACAGCTCCTACAAATTTTAACTCCTCTCATCCCTTCACGAACTTGGTTGTTGAAGTTACTCGACTCTGCATCCTAAATAGAGACTCGCCTTCTAGTGTGCGACCATTGTGAATAAGCGCATATTTCTTAAAATCACTACCCTTATTATGGAGCCAAATCATCATTAGATTAGCGAGTAATAGTTGAAAAATTTGTCCGATTGGAGAGGAAAGCAACTGTAAGAGATTAATTAACTCTCTAAAGAATTGGACTCCAATAGCTTTAAACCCCACCAATTGTGGATCTAAACGGTGGGAGCATGCAACTGACTTCCTCCTTAATTACTCTTACTTCCATAAGCATGAATGAAATATGAGAGAAACGGAAGCATCCAAGTAGAGTGATCTATTTCAGGAAGGGTAAAAATGAAAGGGGGATGCAGATTAAAAGAGGAAGAAGTACTTGCATCGCACAATGCGGTCACGCACCACGATTCATTAGGCGCTTTTGGTTTTACAAGGTGGCGCAAAGGCTGCTGCTTGGTGAAGCAGTTGTTCGCTTATCATGTTTATGTCTGTAGATACAAGACATCATTTGTCTAATGATTTTATGCCCCTTACATCGGCAACCGATTGTTCATACATGCCTCGACTCAAAATGCATTTTTACGCGCAGAACATAGTTGGGACAAGAAAGCAATCGTCCACTTTGTACCCACCAATAAAAAAAATTAAGTCGCACATCTACGACCGTAACAGTCCAAATGTTAAAGACCACAAACGAGTCGGATTCCACAGAAGGCTAACTCATCGTTTTCCATAATTATTTGCCAGGAATCTAATTTAGACAATCCACCGCGAGAGCTAGTACGCCAAGCATACGCATGTTTGGTCGCGATTGTGTGATAGCATAAAAGAAGTGTCTGATGCCTGTTAAATTAGTGCAATAAAGTGCCTGGTGTTAGGGCAAGAATTACAAGCGCTTTGCCTTCACCATCTCACCTCTTTCGCTAGGCACATAATAAAGAAAAAAATATCGCTGTGAAGGTGCTTTGGAGCTTAGGGAAAGGAAAAGCGTCATCGCGTTTAAGGGAAGTGCATGAGATTGAAAATCCTCTCCAGTATGCTAGCAGTTTCTGTCAGGTCAGCAAGCACAGCAAAACACTCCATCTTTCAGCACCCTAAATGCACATACATTGAGGTGCATGAGTCCAAGGCCATCTTAGTTTGCCACTAACTTTAAGGCTATTCGCAAGACACATCCACTATTTGACTATACAAGCTTGATGACAGAGTGTTGTCGATGTGTCTGGACCACATTGCAATCCTATAATGTTTCATTACCTCTATGTCTGTTAACGGCTATTCAGCTGCACTAATGGATCCCTGAGTCGGCATAACTCACCAAAGCTCCCAGAGTAAGATTTATGTTTGCAAATTAGGTAGGGACACGGTGGTTGAACCTTGATCTGAAAACTAGTCTTAATTTTGCGCATCCCGTTCTGTAATCACACATATTCCGGTGTTTTGCGATGCCTGTACTTACTAAAATAATTAAGGAATGTTAAGAAAATTCCTGCATGAGATGAAAACACAAAACGATACCATAGCCTATGCCTGCCCTAATTTGTTTAGAAATGTACAAAAGTAAGGCGGTGTGGTTTGTGGTGAATGAGACAAGCCGATATATAATGGCTATACAATCGCTGCGTTCATCTTTGATGTTAGCAAGAACTGAGCGTAGGCAGTTGAAAGTAGGACATCCTAATAGTGGTAAGGAGTGACGCTCAATAAAATGGCGACTTGCTGTACTCTTAATGCATATCACTGATGATAAGTGTAGTGGTACCAAACGGTGTGTGTCTGCCTAAGCTGGCGTAACTCGCATTAACAGCTGCTAGTTGAAAGCCCACTGCAGGGTGTTGGCACGCAAGGCAAAGCACTTGATGTGAGGGCCAGCTATGCAGCATAGCGAAAATGTGATGCAGCCAACCTCCCATGATGAAAATAGCATGCCTGTAGGCACTTGTCCATGCCTACAGACAAAATTCACGGACAGTTACTGTCATGCTTGCAAAGTCCATCCTGATTCCCTAGATTTACTCGCTCCTCATTTCTTATGGGGCGGCAATATTTTGACTTATATAACTGAGCGAAGGAGGCACGATGAGCACGTGCTTGTTTGGCAAGTCGACACGGCCTTAGCCTTTCGGTATCCCTACACACTCACATTCGTGTTTATGTCATAACAGGTTCTTCAGCGCTGATGGATGAAGACCATGCCAGCCATTCCAGTAGAGGAGAATGCTGATCACCCAGTCAATCTTATGAGGCAATCCCGCAGACTTGCATTTCGTTCAAGAACACAGTATTTCTATGATCTCGATCATTCTCATTCATACTTATTTAAATATTTCATGTCGCTGTTCCACCATCGCAAACTCTTCTCATTACCGCTGCTGATGCTGACGCTAAAGAACCATCGAAAGACTAGCGTGCTACACCGCTTGATAACCCAGCTTTTAAAATCGTTGACAACCACTAAGCTTAGATAAAGTTTCAGATCTAATAGCCTCTACCTCTGCCATAATTTAGATGCTCCAATGCACTTGCTCATTCTGAGATGCACTTAGTTACTTCAGTGCGGTTGATACATACCTTTATGAATATCGACGATCTCTACAACTATAAGAGAGGAAGGCCGTGTGCTTGACTATTGCGGCCACTTCTATTGATGTGACACGATAGGTCTCAGTCTAATTGACAAGTGCATGAAAAACCACCCGGAGTGCTTTACACACAGTCAGATTCCATCTACTGTACGATTCGGACAGATCTATTTACACATATTTCGAAAAATAAAATGAAAGCGACTCAAAAGCCTTAATTTTAGATGTGCATAGCATTTCTCACCTACGTCTTTCCCGTCGCAACATTATGATAAGCAGACTGATTGGGGTAGGTTATCTTTTATCATAAGGTTAGCCTACAATAGGTTTTGAATTTGTTGTCATAAGGCTCATGTGTAATGCCTGCATTGTGGAATACACCGTTTAGGCGACAGCACAAATGCAACGTGACGAAAAACCGCTTTAGAAGGGATTGTGATACTAACCAACACAACTCCAACTGCAGCATTTCCTTCAAGACGCCTGCGCTTGTAGCAACAGAAAAGAGATACTAAAAAGAAGCGTAAGGGTAGGGATTAGTGTACTTTACATTTCAAGTACACGTTCTTTGATATATTATTGACATGAGCGCATAAGTTGATGCAAACAATATGATTATTCTTCAAAACCAAAGAGCTCGGCTATTCATTAAAGTTCTTTAGTAGTTTGCATTCAAAAAGGAATAGAAATTGTAAGTTGGCAGTTCAAGGAATCATGTAGTACTAGCAATACGCGCATCCACATCAGAAATCTAGCAGGATAAGTCCTCATTCGCTCACTCTGTCTTACTTTTGCGTACTCTGCACTCCTGTTGCCGCCAGAGTCTTTCAAGAAGTGGGTCGTGAAGTATTACATGAGGAAGAAATGCCCTTTTGAAACACACATCATCTCCATCGTGAGTTACCTTCACACCGCTAGTAGCTTCAACTTCTGCTTAAAAAGATTTCGTACGTGTTCAGCTTGGCCTGACTTGTGATAAAGTCAAAAGGGAGAGGCACTTGGCGAACTTGCGAATGGCTTCACACTTTTAACTCTAATAAGTTGTGATCGATTTAGACATTGCAATGCAGATAATATGGCGCTAGCAAAAGTACTGGCTGGGTGTAGTAGCGAGCATCTCTAATGCAGCTGCTAGGAGGACAGGTGACTGAAGTCGTTGCCTCCGAGGTTTCCGTACTACATCAGCGTACTTGGGTCAGATTCGTGTCAAGCACGGCGTTGACCTCACGACTACCTTCCTCTGGTCAACGAAGTGAGAGCTCATTGGCTCAGTTAAAACTCGCCAGTTGCAAGCTCGTACTTGGTTCAGTGGCATGATTGTGCCTGTACATGGTGGATGTAGTGTGGTCAGATGGACGTACGGCGACTTCTGCCTTTAGCAGCTGTCTGAAAGGCACAGCATATTGGTTCCTTCCAATCCAAATTTTGTCAGCTACAATCTCATAAGATTAGGATTATTGCATTGTTGAAAGTTCTGTTGACTAGTAAGTTTAATTTGCCACCCTGCAGTGTGAAGATAGCATGAAGTCATGTGCCCATTTTTCCTTGAGATACATCGCATTTGTCAGGATAAACTCCTCTGTGTGTGGTGGTTAAGATGTCAGTTTTCTAATATTCTAACAGTTTGCCCAACTTTAGGAGAACTTGGAAGTAGGAAACTTTCAACGCACTAAGCAATGTACTCGAATGAAGCCAAACTCGCCGTCATCAATGTGAACGATGAACGTGACCACTCGCACGGCATCGGTAAGATAACGCCTTGGTCCAGGCCTGTAACTCACTTTATTTCATTTTCATTTGCACCTGCTTTCTCGTCTTCCCTCAATGCGCCGATCGTTCACCGTATTCGTTCGATCGGCTGGAAGTACCAGCCACCGTCTGGCGTTGGTATTTACCGAATTACGCTAATGATGTCATGGTCGCATCCATCACATTCCTTCCCACATACGCATCCGCTTCTTTCTTCATCCACAACAACACTACAACCGAAATGTCCCACTCAGCTAAATGCTATCTTTGTGCACTGTGTTACCTTAAAAATCCGCAACTTTGAATGACCAGTTATTCATGTCTGACCACACTGCTTTATTGTCGAAATGATGCTATGTATAAATAGCACTTATGTTATTAATGAAATAAGATCAATTGAAAAAGATACTAGAACTTGCAGTTATAGCAGGAATCAGCACTAAGAGCCTTGAATTTTGCAGGCACATTGCTAAACGGCGTAGTGACAGGGTTCCATAAATCTGCCTCCTTTCTCAACTGTTTCATGGTAGAGACAGCCACGGTTGTGAAGACAGTCAGCTTAGTACTCACGGTAGGCTACATACTTCCAGTCATGAGCCAACAAATCGACACTTTCACGCTGCTCTATTTCTGTCAACTGTATTTTGATATTGGATAGATAGCTTTGCCACTTAGAGGCAAGTCACTCTACAGTCTACATTGTGGGTCACCAGCCGTGTGTATGTAGCTGCAGCCATCAGGATAAAGCATCGGCGATGTTACAGTCCTTGAGTGGGCAAATGCAGTTCAGTGTTTTGCGCGCAACCTGTAAATTTGTTGCGGAATTAGATGTAGGTAACAACTGAAGACTGCAGCGATTGTGAACATCATCGTTATTAGACAATACGCGTGCGAGCTCTTTGCTAATGTAAAAGCGTGTCAATAGGCCCATCTATCATCATTGACTGAGAAACTACCTTCTTGCTCGTTGGTATTTTTCTCACCTTAGGACGGAAATCGGAATCAATGACCAGGATAATTAAACCACGTTGGGTTGTGTTGTCTACACGGAAAAGGACGGTCTCATCATTGATGACTGATGAGTATGGGCGGCCATGAGCACCACCGATACGGTATTTAATACAGAATGTCTGGTTGAGCGCTATAAATTCCAACAGGTGTAAAGCGACACAGAAACTGATGCCGTTGGAGGTGGAACATTGCCTCTTGATGTAGACACGATAAGTAAAGTGACGATGGCATAAATACTAAATACATGGAATGGCGCCACTCAGCTGCATTGTAGTTGTCCTCCAAGATTTACTATTTAAATGCTTTAGATTGTATGGATGGCCAACAATGCGTCTGCCTTCTCCGAATTCACGCAAGGCATCCTTTCTGATCCACATGCAGTCGTGCACATTTAACAGCTGTCTTGGTACACGCAGATGACAAAAGTAGGCGGCCTTTGTTTGACCGTCAAGTGTCACAACGTATGTGCAGAAATGAGTACAAGAACAAGCGCAAAGCTAAAAAACTACCTAGAAGTTAAAAGTAAGGTAAAATGGGACTGTGTATGCATGCCAATGCTGAATGAAGTTGGTTAGCCTGTCGAGTATGGTGGACAATAATTCCTACAGATTTGCTATGAGCGAAAGGAGTAGGCGGATACTCTGAGGCAGCTTTAACTCCTACTGCCATACAACTGAATAAAATGCGTCCGCTAGGCACTGAGAAGTTGGGTTCACATTTTCCTTGCTGGAATGCTGATAGGACTAAATGAACGCCATTTATTGCCTAGTAAAGCAGACTAGAAGGCTCATTCCCCCTCCCTAAAATCTGCTTCCTATTTAGGTTATCGTGAGCAAAAGTCGAAAGTCCCGCACGCACAGTTGACTAACAGGCTAAGGCCCTTCTCTCGTCTCTTCTAAATCACTCGACTTCACGTTCTGCAACTTTACACTTTGCAGGGTGAATAAAAAGCAATGCATTGATGCACGAATTGTCCTATTTTGCGTTTCACGTCCGCATCTTTACGAATTAGCAATTGGTTCTGACATGCTGAGCTACACATCCCAACTAGCCTCTGTTGTCATCCGTTAGACCTTCCCAGGCGCCTATCCAGTGGCTTCCTAAAGCGTAAATCTGTTGTTTTGAGACTCAGGTGTTTCACTCTATCACTCGTAGTACGGCGTTTGTGGTTGTTTTTTGAAAACGAAGTTCCCTGACTTTCCTTTCTGTCACCCTGCTACTCTGCTTCCCATCAGTTCGCTCGTGCTTAACCGCACTGATCACATTTTCTTTTGTCGCCTCTTTAACCTGCAACAGACAAACGCGATCGATGACTATGCCGATGATGCTCTGCTTCCTTGATGACTTGTTTGCCACCGGATTTGTGAAGCTTTTAGTTCAAACACCTTTAAACATAGCCGAAACAAATCAATTTCTTAATTTAAAAAAAACGACATCTCGCAGACAACAGTCTTGTGTATCATTGTCCCACTCCCCTTCATACTGAGGAGGTCTATCCACACGGACTGCTAAAGAGCAGGTG
Organism: Taenia hydatigena; assembly: GCA_036345935.2. Taxonomy (NCBI): domain Eukaryota; kingdom Metazoa; phylum Platyhelminthes; class Cestoda; order Cyclophyllidea; family Taeniidae; genus Taenia; species Taenia hydatigena. Next base: position 17,815,360 of record JADWOT020000004.1, read on the forward strand.
CGGTTGATACATCGAAATCGATCAGCTTATACAGCAAGCCCATTACTACCTCTTTGAGCTCAATCAAAATCAAAGTCAGTTTCCCATCTAACGCACCTGTCCTAGGCGACTGACTGACTTTTGGTTGATTGTCAACCCACTTCTCCAATACTCACGCATGGAATTCCCCCAGACAGTCAGCATTAAGTGCACACAAACAAGCATCCCACATCAACTGCAACCAGTACACACGGTCTAGTTCTCGTGCCGTTCACAAACAGTCGCAAGTGCTGCCGCATTATAGCTTAGCCTCGTGTGATGCGCACGACAAACGGCGAAGAGGGTTAATGCATGGTGGGATATGTCCGATCAGCAGCGCATATGCATGCATATGTTTTAACCAAAGCATTTTATGCGAATCAGAGTCTTGACTTACCTCTACGAAAAGTAGTAGAAATTTAATGTTGAAAGGCAGTCTTCGCCAGGGAACCAAAATAAATGTCTTGGCTTTTTAATTTGTTGCTAATGACGTATGCGAATAGTTGCGTCTAGAGAGCTCAAATGGGCATGCTGGCGTTGTGCTGGTTTCGTTCAGGACACAAGTGTGAGTATGATCTCCTACTGTTAAAACTGCAGAACAGGCAATTGAACTCAAAAGTAAATCAAGGAGCATCCAAATTAGCACTCGCCACCATGTCCATCAAATCCCTTCACTTGTGCGAGGTTCCATTCGCCTCACACCGGCGCTAAGGAATTTGACTGCAAAAGCAACTATAGGGATAAAATGACACCGTCTCCCTTGCTAACGAGATTCTTGCATACGATTTGGATGGTGATGAATGGAGACTACCTGTCTTCTTCGATTTTACTGCATCGCCGATGTCGTGCTTCAAGCATTTAGGTTTATCCCTATTCCTAATGCCTGTCTTTGGTGGCAGCTTAATGTTCCAATGCATCCAAAATTAAGTGTTGGTTGCTAAACTGGCGATTATGCAAGCTTCTAAGTCATTCAAAATTCTTTTTGTATAGCTTTGACTTCTAACTGCACAAATCAATGCCCTAAATGATCATCGTGAATTAAGAATTCTGGCTATATTTTGGCGAAATTGCCTGCCGAAACGGATCATAATGGAGAGAAAACGGTCAGTTCTGCTTCCAACAGTTACAATTCAAATAACTCCTCTCTTGCGACAAACATTCTTGGTTACAAATAAAATGGAGAATGGAAAAAAGTTAAAAACTAGAGGCAGTTAAGTCAGTGCGGTATGGTCCGCGTCTGAATGTTCTAGTTGACCATAAATCACTAGAGTTAGAAGTGAAAAGCTATTCTCGACTCCATCAAATACCTCTCACTCTTGGTGTTTTCACAAGTTGAACACGTGCAGCATCTCTCTGGCCACATGTCTCATCTGGCAGCGTTTTATAGATCACCCACAATAATGATGATGTAGGCTTCAAAAGAGCGTTACTTCCCCACGTGATATCTTAAAACTCACTTCCAAAAATAAGCTGGTGGCAACATGTAATCAGAGTGCACAAAGATAACTCAGGCCAAGCGATTGCAGTCATGTCCTTCTGGGTTCCTGAAGCAAATGAAGCCTTTGATGGGACCACACATCCCTTTTGACCATTAGCATACAACTCCTCCTTCTTTCTGAGAACAAATGACGCAAGACCTTTGGTAATTGGATTGTCGTCTCTAATTTCCGAGGCCAACTGTGCTGGCCGTTTGCATCAACGCATTCATTCATGCTAATGACGTATCAAAGAACACGCACTTTTGATATTAGGTGCGCTAATCCCTACCCTTGCGCTGTCCTTCAGTAGCTCTCCCATTTCTCTACGGACGAAGGCGCAATGAAGGTAAGGTCGCGACAAAAGTTATGTTGGTTATGCCGCGTGAGCTTTGTTCTGTCAATCGAAGGATGCATTCCATTGTGCATTTATTGCAGTCAAATCTTGTGGCGAAAAATCTACAGCCTACATGACCTTGGTTCTCTACACCATGGTGATCCAACGCCATAACAGCATATATTTTATGCCAACCAGTCTGCTTATTCCGAGGTTGCAAAGGGAAAGGCAGAAGCGAGTTATTTTGTGCATACCTGATAGTTAGGTCTCCGAATTCCTTTCAGATCATTCTTCAAAACACATTTATCAACCAGTTGGCCTCAATTATGCAGTAAATAAAATATGACCCTGTTTAGTGCAATCTAATGCGATGAATCCAATCAGACACCTATCAATTTCATTGAGACCTATCGTGCCACACCAATTAAAGAGCCTGTAGCAGTCGAGCACATCGCATTTCTCCACCTAAGTCTCTTTGCCCTTCCTATTACCATCTGCATTCCTAGACTTGTTGAGAGAAATAAATTGCCTTCTTTTACTTTTGCCTCTTTCTACTCCCTGTTATTTGCGTTCGAACGTAAGTTGCTACTTATAAGGGCGTTAGAAAATGAGATGAAAAGGCAAACACTACTAATGTCAGAACTCAAAGCAACTCGGAATTGTGCTGCTGGAAGCCACTTATGTTGCCTAAATTGCATTAAGTAGCGTAGTCAGTTTTATAATGTGGAGAGACCTATGCATTTTAATGGGACCAGGTTTCTAAAGAACCTGCATATGATAAGTTGATAAGTGTTGGAAACGTGTAAAGCTGAATAAGACCATAGGGGTTCAAAGTTGACATTCTTCCCAATGACTAATGGTGTCTAATCAGCCACGAGGCGCTCAGCGAAATCTCGCAGATATTGGGGTGTGTTAGCCCTAATTGAGATTTTTGCGGCCTTGAAACAGGGGAGAGGAACTGGTAGGATAACAGAAAGGCTCAATCACCTGGATGTGATCAATGAATTGCATAAGCGTTTAACCTACCATTCTCATTTTATGGAACCGTATACTAACTAACTCTAGGAACAGTGATTCGATCTCATGGTTAAATCAGACAAAGCCCTAACAAGGTCTCGAGTGGAGTCGAATCAACCAACTAGACATAAATGAGCGGGGTACCAATCACACACCACACATTTTTCGTTTCGACAAATATCCAGATGTGGATTGCGTATAATCTCGTGAGTTTGAAAGCTGCCTTACTTGATGCCGCCGCTCGGGCTACTGCCTGCACAGTTATAGCCATTGTAGTGAGGTCTCTCATTGGTTGGGACTCGCTTTCTCACTACATGGCTGAGGGCGCGTATGAACCTGCTGACTGATTTGCGTTTTTATGTGCCAAAGATAATTTCCACAAGGTTACTAAAGTAGACATCTGACTGCCTCCAACGAAAGAATTTTCTTCGTTTTCAATACTTTATTTTGTAGCATTAGACCTGTTGCTATAATTTATCGTCTGCTCTCCCTTTGAGACGGTCGTCAAGTTGTCTTCTCTGTCACTCTATGGCTAATTCCTTTTAACCACTTTATAATCGTTTTGAGACTCCAACTATTATGGAAGCAAACTGGATTCCAACCTTATGAACTCACGAAGTATAGCGGCAGATGAGTTAAGGAAGCAACTGAGGGTAATGTTCATAAAAAATGTGCGAAAATGAGGCATTGTATAAACAAAAAATAAATGAAAAGAATTGGAGCACAAAGGTCAAAGAGCTTAGTTCTGTACATGAAGGAATTGCGGAAAGACAAGTGCAGCCAATGACATTCTGAGTCTAGCCCGTAGATTATATTAACAAAATAAGTGCTTCTAATCCCTGTGTCGACTCACTGAACGTCATCTTCCCTTGTCCGAGAGAAGACCAATTTGTCACAGCTTGAAATGCGCACAATGCATCCTAAAATAAGTTAATTTGGTACAAGTCTGTACACTGGTTTGTTGAAGCGATTGAACACTCGTTTTGGCACATTTATAGCCTACATACAGCTCTTTCCAGATAAATAACCGAAAACATGTCCCTAAAGCAGGGTCAAAAATTCCCATCGAAATGTTGCTTAGCGTGGGTTGTTTTGCTTCATATATGCGCCTTCATCTGCCAGCAAGCTATAGCACGCGATTGTGGTACCGTTAGATTAGTAATAGGCACAAATGCATTGTCGTAAACAACAAAGTGTGGGACGGTGGGACGGACGTCATACACATAGGCACAAATGTAATCCTTGTAATTGAAGAAGATAAAAATGAAGTCCCATCCTCAAGGACTTTGCCGCACTTTGTTGTTAGCTGAAATTATGGGCGTCAATTTGCGTTGTAATAGAGACCATGGATGAACCCTTCTCATGGTGTTCTTAATTCATAAATCAAATAATTACAGTCTCTAAACAGTGTCCTTTCATCAAAGCAACAGTGTAATGCACCATGAATCACTGGCCATTCAACTAATGCAAATTCTTGTGAGAACCTAAAAGTCCACTTGGCGCGTTACACTGGGACTGCTCTTTTACTGTGTACAAGATCTCGCCTGTGGTGCCTATGAGTGCGAAGAAGATGGTGGATGCGTACATGAGTTAGACTATGATAGAAGCACTAACCACATGGATGGCGTAATTCGATGCTAACTGACGTTAAATGACACCAATCGCAGGCAAAATATCCGACTCGAATGAGCTTTGTATCATCAACAAGCTAATGGCAGCTATTGCTGCTATCGATTTAAATAATCGCAATAGGTGGTCAGCACAATCAGGGAAGAAGAGGAGTCTATTTGAAACGGTGATGGAAAAAATGCGATCGCGTGCTCGAGTGCCAGCCATTCTGAATGATGCGACGCGACTCGTTCGAAGTAAAGCTCCATTCACGCTCATCGTTTGGTGCATTGAAAGATCGTTTCCTCCTGTGTACTCCTAAGGTTAAAAGCATTATTAATCCATTACTCTCTATCTCAATTACGCCTCCATATCTCGTGTATGCAGTTATCCAGTACAGCTCTGCATGAAAGGATTCGCCTGAAGTAAGCTGTTTACCTCAAGTGATGAATATTATTGCAATTAACAATTTATTCACGCAACAAGGCAGGCAATCAAACTTAGAAGGCAACAAGAGGACGACAGCAGTAACAGCAAACACCACTTACCATCGCCCTCTAGATGAGTTTCTGCAATTGCGTTGCGGGGCCTCCTAGTTTCACGACCGTAATCTCACACTCACCCATCATCAATTTTCAATTGCACTAAGTGAAGTGTATGGTCCGCACGTTCGCTGTCGTTAAACCAAAATGAAATTGCTTAATCATTTTTAAATGGGCAGGAAGGGTAGAGGCGCTTTAGTAGAAATGCCAACGCGCTTCTCTTTCTGCTTCTATGCCACATTAAGCCGTGATAACTGCAGCAATTGGGAAATGTGCAGAATGTTTCTGCATTGTGCCACTTTGCGCCAATTAGGCACTAGTGTAATTAAAGCAGATGGTTGATTATCATGGATTTCAAAATGTCGCTTAAGACATCATGCTGCGTGATTTTTTCTTCAAAGAGGACATAAAATATTATGAGTAACGTACTAGTTTCCACGCTTGATGTAAAAACTACTGTAGTGTAGTGAGCTGTCTCTGCTACCTAGGATGTAAGGTGGTTGCTATTAATGACATGACTGGCATGCAGGTCAACCACCCCAACACCTCCTTTCGTGTGACCGGGAAACATTAATGAGCATCGAAAAATAAATTGGTTGCAGTGGCACACGCATCTGATCTGCGAGTGTTTGACTCAGACTTGAAGGTATGGTGCTAGGACGGGTAGATGAACAATTGAATCAAATTTCTGATTTAGATTTGCCTTGACTTGAAGCAGATGTCCCAGTTTTTTGCATATAAATTCGGTGGCGGGTTCCACTTATCTTATTACACTACACTAGATTATCACTGCAGGTGGGGATTGATGTAGTGTTCGATGACTTGGTAATTACCCCGACTATCTGCCACGGTCACCGCTCATGATGCTTGTTACGAAAAGGGGTGCTTGATTATTACACTACGCAAGCAGGCTTGATATCATCACGAGTCGATGCATCTAACGGACTGTATGCAATATATACTTTATGTGGTGGCAAAGCTCTAAGCGCGTCCCATCATTATTAGGTTAACAAATTGCTTTTTATTTGATACAGGCCACCTAGCTGACACTCGCGTTTGTACTATCGCATATTTTGCATTTTCATCGATCAGACTCGAGGTGTTTACGAAGTGATGTGTCAGACAGACTGCAAGCAATGGATGCCTAATCATGGCCAGGTTAAAAGAAGCTGCTTTTTTACTAGATAAAATCAGTCTAGCTTAGTAATCAAGTGCCCACTGTCGCATATTTCACGCTTCATAAACTTGCGCGCTCGAAGGCAAAAACGCATGAATTGAACTCTGTCTGTCTTGAATAACTTATCTTATTAGGTGCCACTTTGACAGCATCCCACTCAGATTATGCTAATTAATCCTTCTTTACTTTACTTATTTTTGTTCGTTAAGCTGGTAACTTTACATATCGCTGAAGATCGTTTTGAAACGTAAGCAAATTGCAATTCCATAATGCGTTTTTAAAGTTTCGATTAAAGAAAAGACTCCTTTGCAAAGATTCACTAGCAAAAGTAGTGTGATTTGATGTAGCCCGGGACTTTGCCACTTTTCACGACAACGAGCTTTGCTTACTGTAGCCGTGCGGGATCTTATCTGTCATTGCCATAACGGACTCATGCTAGGTAGACTAGAACTGCATGGTGACTGTTCACCTTGCCACGCGGATTCGCCCGACTGGCACGCTATTCAAAATCAAGCAAACAGAAGCTCCTCTCCAAGTCAAATCAAAAAACGTGGAGTGATTCTGTAGCCAAAGCCTGATGGAGGTTAGTTCTATGATGAGAACTGTGTACGCACCTGTTCGCAATGCCGCCTCAAAATAGAGCCACATGGCTTCTGTGTCAATGGAGCCCGATCATCTACCCGGGTTCCATCCGGATATTGATGGAGGAAAAGGGACAAGCACCTTAGAGTAGGCGTCGTTGATGGCTCCACGACACAGGATTGTGGATCGTAAAAATGTGATTTCGGTTTCGTTCGTTAAAGTATGGATATGGAAAGTGTGACCCGTTAGACAGCGCGTGTAATGTGAGCACTCCCGTGCTAAGCAGACACCATGTGCAGCTAATGAAGTCAAAATTGCTGTCGTATTCGCGAACTTTGCCCAATTTCTTCACACCCTCTATATCCACCAGCAGCAATATGATGCCTAGCGTTCCAGGTTGGCTATCAAATCAGATGCCTACTTTAATTTTTTATATTTTTCCGTATCCCGCTGACTGAACTATTTATGAAACACATTAAATGTGAGGTGAGGCGTCGATATAAGCAGTGACAGTCACAGCATTCGCCCTCGAAACCAATTATGTCCACTATGGTAGAATATCTTCCAGAAGGTAAGTTGTGAGACATTACATGATCAAGAACCGCTTCTCCTCTAATGTCCGTACCAAAATCGGTATAAGTGCCCCTACCGCACTTGTAGTTAGCTTGGACCTTCGAATACGAACTGCATCACACCACTCCATTCCTAACATTTTTCATTTATTACCAATTTCTATGAAGATTAATGTCATGAAAGATGGAAAAAACGTGCAATTAATAATGTTTTGCAGCAAGAATTCGATAGATGGGCAGAAAAGTACAGCGAACCACGCAACAGAAAGAAATCTACGTTGCCTAATAATTGGAGATGAATGACGCTAATTCGTTGCAAAATTATCACGACCTAGGTGGGTGAAATTAAACATCAACAGATTTTTTTATCCCTGTTGCCTCTACCACCGTAGCTGTCTCTACTATGAATCTGCCGCGATGGGAGACAGCATCACAAAGCCGTGCACTTTCGTCGTTTCGGATTGCATTTGCGGGTGCTAAATTTGCTAGTCTCACTTGCATTTTAACAACAACTTTTGGTGTCTCCCCTAAATATTGATCTGGCTTCCTAAATAATGCGCTTGTCATTCAAAGCGATGAATTGTAGAAGGAAATTGGAATCCAAAGTCGCACACTGTTTTTAAACGAAAGTTAGTTGCAGAGAAAGTCATGCCTTTGGTGCGGCTGAGGATGAGAAATACATAGAAGGCGTATATGAGTGCAAAACTGCAGCCGTAACAGCATTAGCGCAAAACTATTATAGGCAACGTCAGACGACGATATATGCAGGTAACACATCAGGAATGGGTGTGTTGCATATCATAAACGGTACTACCAACTGACAACAAATCGGGTGCTAGTCAGCGTCAATAGGAGAGACATGGTAGCAGAAGAAAAAGAGACGATAATGGAAAGGTACATGCTCTGAATTCGACCTCTCAGACCGATGCGTCTTGCTCGAGGTCAAGATGGCAAGTTTAGCTCCATCGCACTACCCTCCTGAAAAGTCGCCTGTCCTTGAGCTGCTAAAACTAGATAAGTTATTCCAGAATCACTCGCAATCGCAACGGCACCTTGATTCAATACCTTACTTGCAGTGTGAACGTGTATTAGTAGGCATCTAAAGCGGTCGCACACGGTAGGATTTGCCTGACGCAAATGATCAGACTAAAGGCAAGGGTGGGAGTACACTCTTATGCTCTCTTTACACTTTAAGCACAAAGGTCAATCGGGGGACACCTGAAACCTCACTCGCCGTCACTCACTTGATGACCCTCCCCACGTGTGAAAATTAAAACGGGTTCCAGGGGAGAAGAAGTAAGACAAAATATTGTATTTGCCACGCAGGAACTGATTACTGCGCTTACGCCCCAGGCATCACATAGGCCACTACCAGCTTAAGTGCAAAGTTATCTGTGAAGGTGAATAGCGCCATCTTCTTCCCAAACGCACCTCGTGTCTTTAACGTGAGACGGTAATGAACGAAGACTATTTGCCTAATTTGATTTCACTGCATTGATGCCTATTAGCCCTAAATGTCACCATCACGTCACCCGTTGAATAACTTTCTTACGTCTTTTGTGCTTAAGACTAATCCATTTGAGTCATTCAAAATAGGGCGACAGATGCGCTTTGCCAGCACCTTCAAGCAATAAACTATTCCATCTTCCTGAGAGTGAGCAAGCCATTTTGACCAAAAGCAGACAGTGGTTTTAAAATGCGCACTGCAGTCAACGATTAGAAGGCGGCGTATCAGAATTCAGCCGTGGTTGTAGGGATGAGGTGTAGTTTGTTGAACATCACCTCGCTTTGCAGCAGTAGTAATTTGACACACCGATGTCTTCTAGTCAGCTTTTATGGTTAAGTAAATGCTTACTCAAACTTTGTCCAAATTTACCTGTTAGCTATTATTTTGACAGGTAGACTTAGGGCGATTGTGCCACATGCACAGTCGGATTGTAATAGTATTTACCCCAAAATATTTTACAGAACCAAATGCTAAGCACTGCTACATAAAAGCACTAACCTCTTGACAACTCGCCTGTCTTCGTGAACTGTCAAAACTAGACAAGACATTGCAACATCACTCGCAGTCTCAATGGCACCTTAATGTCAATATACTGCTTCGCCTTCGTCTCACGCAACACTTTCCCTACCAGATCAGCTTTATACCGATAAGGTATGTTCATGCGGAATCGTAACGAATGGATGAAACCAACGCACTAAAATTGGTCAATTCATCCATCGAATCCGTTACTACGTCTGCAAACTCAATCAAAATCAAAGTCGTTTCCCCATCTAACGCATCTTTCTCAGACGACTGGCACGCTTATCGTTGGTGATCAAATCCTCGTTCCGGCACTCATGCATAGGATTCTTCACAGATTTAGTTTGCGTTTAAGAAATTCATCCTTACTGCAAATTGTGTGTCACCACAAGTTGACTTAAGGAACATGAGGCACAAACCGAGTCGTTATGATTCACTCGAGGTGCAGTGGTGAGATTATGCCTGTGAATGGTGGTTATTGGTTCACATCAAGACGTGCAATCAATCTTACAATAAGCTACTGATTCGACCATACTTATGACAAGACAGATCAATCTTCCAGCACAACGACATAACCACCAACCTGTCCTTACCTTTTCCCAACTAATCAAAAAGCAGCACAATACGATTTGTCAATAATAATTTCGTAGTGAAGTTGACGTCTCTCAGCAGGCGGCAGCCAATCTAGACTACAAATACCGATTGTGCAGGGATGCCTAGCCCTTGTAATTTTAACTGCCAGAATTTGGAATGAACACAACCGATCAGTGGTGTGTTATGCACTCAGTTGCTTCACGAAATTCGCCGCAACATTCACAGGCGCGGGCTTTGGCTGCTTATCTTCCTTTAGCCCTGCGAGCCCCTCCTTTGACAAATTTAATGCTGCAGCCCTCCGAAATGACCATCAGAACGACGCCACGATTGGCGTAGACAGCCAAGTCGCATATGCGCGCGCAGTTTGAAACCCCCAGTGATGCCACCTTTCGTCACCAAACTTAAATGTAGCTGAGTAACAGGCGCATGCCACAATGCCCAGCCAATACACAGTGAGAGCGCGTGGGTGAATGTCTTGTCTCAACTTCAACCAGCACACATGCGCTCAAGTCCTCATGCTAGCTGCAAACGGTCGCATGAAAGTAGCTTAATTCCCTAAGGAGAGTAAACACAGACTGACGGTGAAGGTAACGGTCAAGTCACTCCCCTTTCCATCACGTGCATTTGTCGACGCGTGATATTGGGTTCAAACGATGGATTTTGCAAATGGTCGCTATAATTGCTGCTGTTGAAGCAGTGCTCTAAGGACTAAGTTGCATTTTAATTTACAAACACGCCAATGAGTGTAAAATTACATGTAAGAGCCTAAGCGATTGTATTTGCAGGTATTTGCCAAGTTCCTAATGGAGAATTCGGTAAATGGATTTGCACATATAAAGAAGGACATGTAGGAACAGTTGGCAGTACCACAAATTCTTTGTTTTCACTCGGTCTTTTGCCACTGTATATGGGGCAGTTAAGTATTTAGAGTGGAGTAGACGTCTGCAAAGGAGATGAACAAAGGGAGACCTAGCTTTGTGCAGGTGATGGTTGTAACTGTGTCGATTTTGGCAGTCGCATGTATTTTAAATTTGTGCGACAGCTCTTCTTAATGCTAAGTTGTGTACGTGTGCACGTACGCAAGGAAAAATGGGAGCAGATAGGTAAGTAGAGGGCTGGAAGAGAGGAAAACAACCATATGCACAAACATCTTGCTTTATCCAAGCTTTTACGGCAACGACGGAGTGAGGCACCGTAAAGTCTCGAACAAAGGCAGTTTCCGCACCCTCGCCTTTCATCTGCCTATTTTGATCCGGCGTCTTGTATGCTCCTCAGTTGAATCGCATGGTGTCATGGTGCATAGCGTCGAGGAGACCAAGCTAAGCCAAAATTGTCGTTTAGCTTTGAGTGTGCGGACAGCCGTATTTGGGAACACAATGCCCATATAAGCGTATGCAAAATAGGGACAGTGCGTTGTACAGATCCTCACAACTTACAAGGAAACCTTTTTGTAAGTCATCCCAAATATGGGAGAAGCACTTCTTTCACTACGATACACATCCTTTTTTGAGCTTTCGCCACCTGGTGCATCAATGACTTGTCATTCCCCGAGTCGGGACCTATAATGACGCGTATAGGAAAATAAACCTCCCAAATCAATTTTATGTGCGTTTAACTAATTGGTTCGTGAAGAGCAAGCACACCATACAAGAGCACTGTCGCCAAAACTTTATTTCGTGGCAACAGACAAGGTGCATCTGTAGGTTTTATGAACCCTCTCGTAATGCAGACTTGTGCATGTGTCTGTGCAAAAGCCTAGTTTCCAACGAAGTTAAGCGATGAATGGAGCATTCTAGTAGCTTTGCCAACCAATCATCACAACTACCTCACCAAACTTCTCTCAATTTTGTTTATAGCGCTTGTCTTCTCCTATAAAACTTACTATTAGCCCCGTCGATCAAACAGTGATCCTTCTTCTATTGATAAGAATCGTACACTTCTATGCTCCCTTTTCATCCCCCACATAATATGTTATGCTTGATGACTAGGACTGCACTTACAATGGAAGCAAATAATGGACCACAGATAGTTTACACTGCCTTCATCAAGGGGCTTAGTGGCATGGCTAACTATTTTTAGAAATAATGAGCCCCTACCAATTGGAGAACTTTAGCGTGCTATGGATGATCTCAGGAGTAAATAGTGAGGCGTCGACTGAAGGAAGTGAGAGAGGCGTTGTCTGGTTCGAGATATCACGTGCCACTCACTGTAGGTCACTCACCCAGCTATCTATTGCAGTTTGTAGTGCGAGACATACAAGTCAGGCAGCAATGGAAATTGCAAATTATTTGTGAGATATGCTTGATCAAAAGCATGCACAACTCAAACAGTGACCTAATTAAGAAAGCGTTCAATGTAGAAAATCGTCTCGACTTTCATTAAGTGCAGCATTTATTGTGATGAATATACCAGAATACGATTCGAACATAGTAAAAGTAAGGTAGTAAATAGTAATTAACAACAATAAATAATAAAACCTTGGCCTTTTAATTGGATGTGGATGCATGGAGGGAAATTCGTCATGTTGGCTCTGAGATAAAGTGCTACACAAAATCTCGCACAGAGTTGATGCAGTGGATTGGGAACATTCGTTGTTAACGCGCTTCATAAAGCACCATTCCTTCAAACGAGAGGAATCTGATTGCAGACGGAAGAAATGAGAAGGAGCATAATTACTCCACTACCTGTGTCGCCCTTCACACAAGGATCAAGTTTGCCTTCCCGTTGGGGTTTTATTTTGAAAACAAAAGACAATGGCTTCAAAGTGAATGACATCGCTTGAGGTAACACGACGAGGTGCCTATGAGTGTTCCATAGTAGAGTAAATGTCTGTCAAATGGTAACGTGAGCAAGATGGACGCTGAGGTGTTCTGGGTTGTTCAAGGGTATCGGTGCTGCTTCGGAGAAGGCGATGCAAAAGACATTGGTGCCTTCTTCGGCATCAAGCAGGCTGCATCGAAGAGGATGACATTCATTGGCTCACCTTACACCAGGACTGCTGCATGGAAACCTGTCCGACCACCGTGGTGAGAGATCACGGCGGCATGGATGTGAACTCCCTTAGCATGCCCTGCAAATTATTGCATTGCTTATTCTGCATGAAATGAGCCCAAAAATAATGCCCTCCTGCAGGATTTTGATTAGGAGAGACGAAAAAGTACAGCAAAACGCAAAGCTGAAACCAATCCCTCCTGATTACAAAGTTTAAAAAGAGTGCTATTTTGCTACAAAACATTTGCGACCTAGGAGGATGATTTAAACTGCTCGGCCGATTTTGACACTAACGCGTGTATTCTACCTACTCATTTGCAAACCTGATTAGACTACATGGTACTGGGAATCTGTGGTCGAAACACAGACATACACAGCTTTTACTAATAATTGCAGTAGGATGTGGGCTCCTCTCTCTTCATACCGACATTAAACCACTTGTCGCAATTTAAATATATCCGTTTGTGAAGCCAAGTGTAGTGTTGCACTTGCAACTATGATATTGATACTCAGTTTGACAAACTCTTTATGAGATTACGTCAACGTTTAAGAGCGCAGTGGGAACGACTGTCTGGTCTTCTGTCAAGTCGTCTTGATAGCTTGAGGCTTCTCACAGAACATTCGAGTTCACTGACGTCCTAGATAATATCAGTGCTTTGGATTGAGAAGGAGTATCTAGTCATTTTAAAAGTGTTGACACCAAATGTGCTTAAGTAGTTAGTGCACCTCATTTGACATCTGATTTCCTACACATCCGACGTCATTGGATCCTATCAAAGCAGATGCCATGTGCAACAAAGTTGCTAGTTTCTGAATGTAATTCGTTGTGGTTGGGTACAATGCAACACGAAAGATCCCGTCGACGAAAAGCATCAGGTGGTGCTGACTTGGCGTTAGCTTTGTGTCTTATGATGGAACGGAAGCACATATTAATGCACCACCACCTCATTGTAGCAGAAGACCAGCTCTGCAGCGTCAAAGTCATTACTGCTTACGATTGCTAGCATTAACGATAGTGGGTGTCAACTTGGAACAGCATTGAGTAATGAACAGAACTTTGTGCGGGACCTAGTAAAATTCACTGATACCCTCACTAATGCAAGTTTGAAGTGCAATGCATTAATAAAGCACAGTCAAGTACAGAAGAGGATATAGTTGGGTCTTGTAAACCAGGTGGAACGATTAACTGCAGTTCCATCAGTAAAGATCTTCATCAAGGCGGTGTCAATCCCATCTCAAAGCAGAGCAGTCATTTCTGTGAGCACTTAGCCAAGATGCCATAACTCTGCTCCCATGTGCCTCTTCGATGCATCTATTGTAAAACTGCACAGGACACTAATCAATGACAATTTCGAGATGCAGTGTAAACTGTCTTTAAAATGGGTTCGCATCTATGTTCTTGATATTTGTATCATTTTAAGTGCCAAAAATATGGTTTCTACAGCCCGATTATAGAATGGACGTGTCTTGTGTGCGCAATTATTAAGATTTTGAATTCAGCTTTTCTCACTTACTTTTTAGTTAATATTTCAAAATAATACTAATATTCACGGAACGATTCTCTCTTAGAGATGGATTCAAAGGGATATGTATTACACACTCCATCTGTTTGAGCACCGTCTCCTGTACTGTCCTTATACGTGGTCTTTGTATGCATCTTCAAATGCGGTCTGTTTACCTTTGGCATGCATTACCCATCTTTGCAGCCGATAGATGGTGGTGTACTCATGTATGGGCGAACATTTTGCTGTGAAATGTGATTGGTGGTGCGTGGAAATGTGCAGCGTGATGAACTTTATGATCTGAAATGCGTATTGGCTCCAAAGATGGTGGAACTCGCGAAGTTAATGCATGACGAGGATTGGTCTGTGTATTTGTCCTTGGCCTCCTGCCAAGACAGTGTTAGCGTAAATCCGCTCGTCCTTACAGCTCTTCATTATGATATATGAGGAATATATGTGCCCACTCACGATGATAAATGACCACCTTACGCCTTCCATGGGTAATAGAATATGCACATTACCATTGAGGTGACCAGTTTTGCACTAGTTGTTCAAGATCAAAAGGTATTATATCATGCGATCCGCGGTCAGTTTGCGTGTTGGTTAGCTGGTAGATGCACAAATTATGACCCCATACGCTAAGAAAGCTAGACTTATGTCCATATTTCGACCAATCAAGTTGCACTACTGATAGCTTGCTATCCCCATTACTAATGAACGTTCAGGTATTTTACGTGTCTCGGAGACCCGAAAAGGTCTTACCTTCAACTTTCTACTTCTGAAATTAAAAACCAGATTGCGATGCACCACCTCTGGAACCTAAATGGATTGTTTTGGTACCTCGTCTACTTACGTTGGCTATTGAACCATAAACAAAATGCATCGGTTTGCCATCATGGCTAACAGAGGAGGGTCAATGAATTTCCGTTAATGGTTTTTTACTAAGAACCTTTTGAGCATGGGTTGAAATTGTGCAAACGCTTGAGACCTTCAAAATTCTTACAGCACAACTTCTGTAATCACTTCTCTAGCCTCGAAAACTTCAAGATTCTGTCCTCTTGATTGGCATGAAAATTGCCCTTATTTGCATTGCAGAGTGTTTGGTAAATGTCATCCCACCTGTTTGTGCGATGTGCCCAAGATATTAAAGCACCGCATTAGCAGGCATTCCTATTTGTTCAGGCTTACTTCTCCGTCTAGCAGACAGTCTAGAACTAGTTTTAGCATTATGTTCCTAAACGCCTACATAGAAGTTGAGAAGTCGTCTTAGCGAATTGCTTCATGCATGTAGAGTAAGTTAGTAACCACGATTCCAACCACCCTTCAGAAAATAGCTGCGGCGTTGCAGTGTTTATAGCGCATGATGGGAAAGGCGTCCGTTTGGCTACTCCGCTAGCCAGCATTCCTGGTTTTGCATGAGGCGTGATAAATCAGATTAGCCTCTGCCAATAATGCACGCATCACTTCCTTTAGCAGTGAAACAACATGTGTCTGAGTGGCAGGAAGCTAGGTCTACCTTCGTCGCTGTCCATTGTATGCTGCAAGACTTATTTTCTGCCCATCTTGATTCCTCTGCCTTAAAAATTTATTTGCACGCTCTTATTGTCAACGACGTGGACATGTGAGGATGTTTCTTAAATTGTTTTGGAGTGACATCAAGCTGCCATCTCTTCCAACTGCACTTACATGTGCTGCTTCAAGTTGCATTTCAGTCATCCCTTTTGTTGTCACGCCTAAGATCTCAACGCTATTGCTACCAAGAAAAATGGCGGTCTACCCTTCCGATGATGCTTAGATACGCTTTATGGGTCTATGATGTCAATGACATTGGCTGTCATTGGCGATGATGGTGTGGAGAAAGACTGTGACTGCTGTGGCGGTAGGAGTAACAAGTAGTTGTGTCAACAAAGACGCAAGTATGCGTTTACTGAATGTGACTCTGGTGACCAGGAATTAGGTAGTTCATATAATTTTATAATCACCAGGTCCATAACACGACGTGTTGCGCGGGATGTGTCTACAGTATCTGTATATTCGTGCTGGCAGAATCTGTCCTATTGGTGAAACGCATTTATTAATAGTTGCATTAAGATAAAACAGTGAAAGCGGATTTTGACTCGTACCACGAAATGCATTAAGACATTAGTCAATGAAGCAGAGCCACAGGAATGTGCTTGTCTGTAGCCACAGACGGAATGCATTGAGCGTCATACCTAGACCTGTCACTTTCCATTCTGAGTAATAGATTTCACTTTGTTCATGCAATCTTACAGCGTCGCTCTCACTGTTCCTGGACTCATTGCAACGATGTCGACACCCTTAAGCCTGGAGTGAGCTACTGCTATGGATATCGTTACATCTAACTTCCAGTTGGTGCAATAACTACTAGGCTAGCTTTCCCGCATTTTGCGCACCACCTTTTGAGTTCACCCTCGACATGCTTGGTAGACTGTATCCTGCTTTTCTCTTGGCTTGCATTTCCAATCATTTTTGCCACTGCGCCTTCAACTAGTCCAATTTTTGGGTGTCTAAAGAGCATGCTGAACACTGATGGAGATGACTTTCTTTCTCACACTGCTCTAACGCATCCGCAATAGTACTTTGGTTCTGATTGGCCAACCAAATATCTTGGTCCTACAATTACAAAAACACACATTTCCATGTCTATGTTCTTAGTCCAAGTCAATGCCATTTACTCATTTCTGGAGCCTTTCTCGAATGGATAAATGCAATTTTCCGGTTGTCATCTTCATTTCTCAGTACTCATGCATGGAATTCTCCACTAAGTCATCCTGCACTTCAAAACCCAATTGCTTGTAGCCACTATTTGGCACAGGGAACATTAACGTGTCAAGATTCATGCGTGGTGCAGTGGTGCGATCGGGACCGTGAATGTTTGATGTAGGATGTGCGGTGACTACCACCTTTGGGCACTAATTCGACTGTGCTTTTACTCCAACATAAATGAAAAATGATGACTTACTAGAAGGCATCTCAAGGCCATCCGGTGTCCAAAAGCAAGGTAGGGGCCCCATCTGCAATTTTGAATGACCAAGAGACGTTGACGCCTTCTCTATGTATGTCAGCTCCAGTGGCGATTCCTAATGACGTATTTACGTTACTCATGATGAAATGCGTTTTAAAATATAAGAAACTGCTGCCTATTTGCATCCTAGAAGGCGTTGACGTAGAAGACGTGACCAATTGTGGGTAATAGCAGTAAAGATGTGGTATGATGTACGTCTATGCAGGTGTGGTGTATACGCAAGACAAAGATAGTCACTTATTTGCCGAACTAATCTTAAGAGATATATCTACCAAAATCTGAACAGACTTAAAGTAGTGACGCGAAAACTTTGGAGCAGTATGACGAAGGACGTCTTATTCATCTGCCTCCCAAATTATCCTTCAACACCTGCAAATGAGAAGGATTAAGCAAAGAGAAATGCAGGATACAGCCTAAGAAGCACGTTGCAGGCAAAGCTAATTTGTAGCGCGCAAAATACAAGGAGAGAAAACCAGGCGAAACGTTCCCAGTACTCATTCTGTGGTTATTGCACCAAATGGAAGCCGGACGTAAAGAAACACAAGGTCGCAGCCAATTCCCAAGCTCAATGATGCCGGCGCCGTTACGTTGAGTCCAAGGGCAGCGAATGCAATTCTGTAAGATTGAATGAACAATTTGAAAGCCATCACACAGAATGGAAGGAGAGAGGGTTACGTTCAGCGCTTTGTGTTCTCTTTGTGGTTCCAGGGAAGTACAGCGCTGATTCACTGACTCATGCCTTGAGGCATCCCTTGATAATAGTCGAAATTCGTGCTTGCTGTATTGTGCTGACTCAAGATCAACTGGTCTGCAGATATGAAAAAGCACAATGTAAGAAAGCACGGTGGCCAAAGCCAGGTAAAACCGCTCACTATTGAGGAGGCGAGTGAAACAATTGAGGCTTGCCTGTTACGGAAAGGACAGATTCGGAGTGTTGGCCAAACTACTCGCTGATTAGATACCACAAAGAATAAAGAGTTGAGACCTCACCTAACTCTGTACAAAATTATGGGCACATTCTACATTATGTGTTGTGTTATGATCCAACTGGGCGTAAAGCTTCTTGCGTTAACTCTCTGTTCACTACTACACCGGTCACTGATTTCACACGCAGCAAATGCTTTACTCGCGAATTCGTTGGCACAGGTACCTTTCTGTTCTTGCCTTCCATCGCCTTCGCATTTAGCACTATTTGCAAAGACGTATTTATCTTAGTACTTCTCGCAGGGTGCAATTTTATTTGCATTGATCTGCAGCCTAACGAGAGTTCACGAAAGTTTGATCTGCGTGGTTTCGTCCAGCAGCATACCTCATCGATGCCAGAATGGTCTTCGTTCTCAGTGTAGGCGGTCGAGCCTTCCTTGATAGGATGCTTGGCACCGGCACCACCTGCTTCTCAGTCTCCGTCGCCATCTCCACCTTCGATGCTGAAGGCACAGCCATCTTCAATAGCATCACAGATCAAGGCAGACACATCAAAGCATCGATGGAATGGTCGTGCACCATGGCGCTTGGCGGTGGCAACGTTAAGCTCTTATGCGTTACAACGAAGGTGCAGCCGCAAATGAAGTGAATGGCTTACACGCAACCTGAAGCAGCACGTTTACCTGCGATTAAGACGGAGGAGAACCCTGATGCCATTCTCTTTCACTTTTCACAATTCACCCAGCAGGCTTCTACATGCATGCTCACGTAACTTATTCTTGTAATTTTGTTAAGCATTTTCTAATCAAACCGCGAATCCTTGCTATTATGTGGAATTTACTTTGCGGATACGAGGCAACGTGGCGTATAATCTGGCGAATAATGCTTTGGATGTTCTTCGGTTGGCGTTTGAGTCAATGATCTTGTGAAATGGATAGAGTGTGGGATTGTCACTCAAGGCTCTTCGTGTGCAAGTATTCGCAATGCAGGTGTGCACACCACCAAAGCGCCACCATGGTAATGCCTTAGTGGCATTGGCTCATCATTCGTGAAGCCTTGACTTCCTGTGGCATGTGCCTTAAAGCGGTTCTTTCGCAAAGTTGGGTGAGTGTGTAGATGAGTGAGTGCATCAGTAAAATTGAGTGGGACCCACTACTCCTCCGTCTCACAAATGGCATTTATTGTGCACGTTGCATAAGTGTATTTAGTGACATTTGGAGTGTACGTTCGCCTTGTGTGCACGCTACATGTTGTCTAAGGTCATTTATTACTTTCTTTGCTTCTCCTCAACCGCGTTGCAATGCATTGCTACCAATAGGGAGTGTGTGAATTCATCAATGACTCGTGATGTCCTGTGCTACTAGCAAACCCTTTTACTTATTCTGTGTTTTTAGGAGGAGCGAAAGCCGTTCCCTGCTTGTGACCTACGTCTTCGTTCATTACAAAATATCACGCTGTGCGAGGGTGCCTAGTTCCACAGCACCTGTTAGATTTGATTCTCTGTCAAGCCTCATTGTAGCTTTGCACGTCCTTATTTGTCATCTGGGTCTATCAGCACGCCACTCACAATAGGCTAATGCTGGATAGGCTAGAGCTGTGTGTCCTCTGTCCAAGTTAATACAGACACTCAGGCAATATGATTAGCTCATTGTCTCTCCGCTTGATCGAATGCAGTCACGCAGATAAACAGCAGAGAGGGGCATAGATACTACTGGCCAATAAGGCCGTTTGAGTGCACTTTTTCTCTATCGATCACGAATGTTGGCAACCGAACTCTACGAAGACCTTGGAGCACAAATGCTTACTGCAGCCAACCGCTTAAGATTTAATGCTCTATTGTGATGTTAGCCGACAGTAAAATAAATGGCCTTCGCACAGGTTTAACTCGCCATAGCACGCAAAACAACTTATGCCGCCACACTAGGGACGTTTTAGGAATGGGTTGCTCCACATCTATTGTCAGAAATGAAAATAAGTTATCTTGAAACTGAGCCTAGTGACTTCTGGTTTCTGTTCTAATATCAGTCGTAGGAATAAAATGCATCACCTTTCTAGCTAGCAAAAGCATTGATGCACGAGTTATTTTTGTGGTTGGAACAATTAGATCGCATGACCGAATTCAAGCACATTCCGTGCTCATTTCAACAGACTAAAGCCAAAAGCAGCATTTTCAAACTGTGCAAAGGACGCGCTGGACGGCAGTGTCAAATAAATCTATTTTGTAGGTGAGATGCTTGCTTTTTTGCATTGGATGTCTTCATTGTGCGTTTCAATCGAGTTCTGCATTGCATGAGTGAAGATTGTGATGATGGATGACGTATCGCTTGACCTTTATTTGACCGCTGTGATTGGTTAGCTATCTTGCAGCGTAAGCACATTGCGCCTTCGCACGCTCATTTGTGCGTTTGGACGGACTGCTGGCGACATGTAGGGCCTTTAGAATTTTCCTGTCGTGGATGCAGGTAATTATACTCTAGTAATGCTAAGAGTTTGTCGATGCGTAGGGTGGATGATGTTTGACTGATTTGTCGCATTGTGGAATTATCTGGAACTTGCCGATTTCACAACAACACCTGGTAATGTAAAGGAATGAGACCAGCCCTATCCAGTTGGCTAAGGACGAGACATGCAAACCCTCTGCGTTGCATCGCTTGGAATGATCAGGACACGTGTAATTTCGACCATCATCATCATTATCATGATCAACTTATCATAATTATTGTTGCTAATCTTCGAGCACTTATTCGAATTCCTTAAGCAAGAGCATGGCCTTGGTCCCTTACTGCGAATAGCACGTTTGTAACAGATGCTTTGTGCAGGTGGATTGACGCGCAGTCCTGATTCAATGCCAATTCCTGAAAATTATAGCACTACGAGATGGCTGGGAATAAATGACCTGCCTGACTTAAACTACACTTGCTACTTCCTAATTTGTTCCATTGCAACATGAAATTAGTAAATTTACTTGCGCAACATCAGTTTTCGAAATAATTTCGTAGAGCAACTAAACAATAGTTTTTTTGCAAAATGCAGGTGAAGAATATTTTCTAAGTGCAAACTGTGAGTCTAGTAAAACTATTACGGAATCCACTAAAGTGGATCCACATTGCGACAAAGTTAGTTGACTGTTTGAAAAGCTGCACCAACTCATTTGTTCAACTCAAGCAATCCTACAATAAGCCTTCCGTCTAAAATAGTACAATTCAATGGCATAAGTAGCGACAATTTGTCGCGTGGCTATTTTAGCCATTACAAACCGTCACACTGGCGCTGCCTTGTAAAACAATCAAACTGAAACGTTGATAGAATACCCACTCGGAATCTATGAATCAATTTAGCATAGGAGCTGCATAGATGATCGTCCGTGTTGCTACAAACCTTCATCTGCTCTCAATGGCAGCAAGCTGTAGTCGGCTTATATATTTGCGACCAGCATCGAATGTAAACAGTTTACCTCTAGAGGAGCACTGGCAGTTATATTAAAGCTTCGCTTTTTCCTGTTCATCTCTTCCTGCACGTTTATGCTGCGTATCCTAACATGGTGCATCTGATCCCTATGTCAGATGCTTTACACAGCGAAACCATAGCTTTGACATGAAAAAAGGGTAGAAGTTCGTTTCGTGTTGCCTGCTGCCCCATTCTCTCCATGTCTGTTGACGACTTTTCAACTGCATTGATGTGTCCTTGAACCGGAATAATTTACTGCGCACTTCACTGCATACACCAAAGACATTAACATAAACGAAGCTACATCCATGGGCGCCAACGATGGCGCCGAAAAAGGAGGTGAAGTTGAAGCAAGAGCATTAAACGTGCGAGAGTTGTCAAAAGTTGATAGGAAAATAGGGCAGAATATGTCAAGCCTGTGGCAAAAGACGTAGTGGAACAGCGAATTTGTGAAACACGGCTTGATAACTCAGCTTTTGACTTCGCTGGCAGTCACTAACTTAAACAAGGTATTAGTTCGATTAACCCTGCCCCTTTCCTTCATTTAGGCTTCAGTCCACTGCGATAGTTACTTTTGCATTCTTGAATGTCGACAGCCTCCATTACTTAGAAAGGGAAGACCATATGCGTGACTAATACAAACTCATTGATCAATCGAATTGACTAGTGTGTCCAAGCGAATGCATCACACTGGATTTCTATGAACATGGTCCGATTTTCCCCATTACACGATTCAGGCTGACTGTTTAACAAAACATGTTTTGAAGAATAATCTGTAAGGACTGGAGGGGTCCTGACTCAAGGCACGCATGAAGTAACTCACTTCTGCCTTATCCTTCACAACTTCAAATTAAACAGACTTGGCCGCGCAGAACATATGCTATGATAAAGTTGACTTGTCATAGTGTGGGGAATCGGAGTCATGTAGGCTTCGGATTTGTAGTCACAAGATTTTTTGCGCAAAGCATGCAGGATCAAGTGCATTCTTTGAACAACAGCACAAATCCAAGGTGCCGGAAGCAGGATCTACAGCAAAATGTGCTTTAAGTTAACATAACTCAGATTACAGCATTCGCTTCATTGCGCCTTCGTGGGTAGCAAGGAGAGAGAGATGCCGAAATGAAGCGCAAGGGCAGGGACCAGCGTATCTAGCATCTACAGAACACGTTCTTTGATGTGTTATTAGTACGGGTGCGTGCGTCGATATAGACAAGCAGCATCATTGGTTCCTATAATTAGGGAGGACTACTCATTTACTCAAGGTCTTACGTAGCTCGTATTCAAGGGGAAGGAGGAATCACAAGTTGGTGGTCAAAAGAGCCTGGTGACCGCAGCAGTAGCCTTATTTGCATCAGGAATCTAGCAGGGCAGGATGGTATGTGCTCCTCCTGTGTTATCTTTGTGCACTCTGTCCACCTGTTGTCACTAGCGTTCTTCAGAATGCGAGTTGTAAGGTAAAGAAATGCTATTTTGGGGTCCATAGCATCATCATGAGTGATTTCTACATCAAGAACAAGGGATACGTGGTCAGAGAATGTTGCACTTATTTAACCTGGCCTACCATGCAAAAAAAACACCAAAATGAGAGGTATTTGATGAAATTGTGAATAGCCACTCATGTTCAGCTCAAACGAGTTATGGTCGGCTTGGTCATTCAGACGCTGACTGTGTCGCAATTCTACTTCTAGTTTCTAACTCTTTTCATTCTCTATAATCAGGTCTGTTTGTCATCAGAGAGGATTTATTTGACGCTCTAATTTTTAGGACAGAACCAGCTCTACTCTTTTTATGAAGATTTGCCTCGACAAGCACTTTCACGGAAGAATGGTCAGGATTCTCCATTCAAATGGAGAATTGGGATCACCCATCGCTTGCGCTACGATTTCACGCAATTCAAATTCCTTGACACCACTCTCCTTTGCTTGCTAAAAATAAACTCCAGAGATAAAAGTACCTTGTTCCCTTAGGGTAAAAAATGCAGACTAGTGGAAAGGCTAACGAACAATTTACTCCTCCTTCTATCGCCATGATCTTGTCCAACGTGTGGCATTAGATATAAATGATGGATTTTGCGTGTGAGCTATTAATCTTTAGTCGCAGTCGTTGATGTTGCAGGGACCGAGTTGCACTTCAATTTACCTGCACACAGATATAGACAACATAACAAATAAGTGCTGATGCGTATGCACTTGGAAGTATCTACTAACTTCGCAAAGGTGAATTTAACGAGCAGATGTGTAGATGCAGTTGGCATTATCACGAATTCGCAGTATTTACTCGGTCTTTTGCCACAATTTTCCAGATGCTGCTTTATTTTTAATCCATACTTGACTTTCCTTATATGCTTTTGCTCCAAATGCAGCTCCTTTTTCGGCTTCATCGTTAGCGCCCATGTACGTGGTCTAGTTTATGCCACCGTCATTGGTGAATGCAGTGTAGCGCTCAGAAAATTATTCTAGTTCAAGGATGCATCAGTGCAGTTGAAAAGTCGTCAATAAACATAGAGAGAATAGGACAGCAGACAACATGCAAAAAATAATACCTTTTCATCTTGTCGATGCTATGTTTCCGTTGATAACTTGCCTGGCACAAGGATCTGGTTCGTCGTGTTGAAACACACAGTATGGAGGCGATAAAAAGAAAAGAAGGAAGAGACAGCAGTTTATTTTAACTGCCAAGGCTCAAGAGCAGCAAAAGCGGCAGGATACGCAAAACGCTCAGCTAGAGGTACACTAACTGCCCTGCAGTGACGATGGAAGCCGATTAGAGCTTGTCGGCAATGTGAGCGGATGAGGGCTTGCAGTAAAATGGGCAATCATCCCCGCAACTTAAATGCTGAATTAAAAAATACACTTACTATTAAAAAGCCCCTATTTTGCTGACAAAATTAGTGCATTTAACACTTCTGCTTAGCAAGTCATTTGTACATTTTGCAGATGCCGTATGCAACTTTACTCTGCTGAAATGTTTAAATGTTAATGTCCCTCCATTCCCTTAGTTCCTTTCCTCGTTTTAATAACGTAAAGGCAAAAGTGAAAAAGAAGGAGTGCTTGTATTAATAAAACTATTGTTAATAACCATTACGGGTTTTGTGTACCGGAATATGCAACTCAATTTTGCGATTTTGTGGGTAAAATAAATAGGGCGAGATTGCAAAATTTGTCAAATGGTTTGAGTTTACTCACTTAGGTCGTAAATATTTCATATTTCATATTACCTACAAGTCCAATTAATGAATCCTGCAGCATTTTTCACTCTGCCCATTTCTGAGTCCATCATCGAATTCCAAAGTTCTCCGGGTGGTAAATGCTTATTATTTCTGAACATGGTAACTATGCCACTATGCTTCTCACTGCAGATAGTGTAAACAATCTGTGATCTATTGATTGCCTCCATTTTAAGTGCTGTCCTCGTCAACGAGCATAGTATGTCATTTTAAGAAAGAAAAGGAGCCTAAAAGTGAACTATCGCATCGATAAAAGAAAGCGCACAGTTCGGTTAATGGGGCAAATAATGAGTTTTACGGTAGAAAACTAGGCAGATAGATGAATTGAAAGGTTTCGGTACAATAGTAGTGAGCAATGGTTGACGAATCTGCAAAAATGGTCCATTTACCACTCAGCTTCGGTGGGAACCGCTCTTTTGCACAGCCACATGCGCAAGTCCGTATTGCAAGAGGGTTTGCAAAGGCTACAAGTGCAACCTGTCTGCTAACGTAGAAGAATATTGAAAAGACAACGCTCTTGTGTGGCATGTTTGGTCTTCATAAAACAATGTTAGGAATTTATATAAGGCGAAGGCTTGTAAAAGGATGAGTACCATGCTGACAGTTCTGCTCGCATATTTAAAATGCCTTACTTAGCGGACTCCTTGTAAATTGTGAGAATCCGTCCAAGGTACATGTTTGTTTTCAGCGACGCAGGACTGATTCTTATTTTGTCAGCAGGACAAGTTGGCTGATGGGTTCCTGCCGAACCGCAGCATTTGTCGACATGATTCAGACATCTGATGGGTGACTTGATTATATTCTTATACACTCTTACCTTGCGTGTCATATCTCAAAATTCGTTCACGCTTTGGAAGGCTCTTTCGTTCGTTTTAAGTCTATCATTATCTAGGTAACAGGACACTTGAATACGCTCACCGTCCATCGCCGTCAAGCGTGATGAAGGAAGCAATGCATGCGTCTGGTCTGTGTGCTTTAGATTCCCACAGTGGATTGATGACCACACAACTACTCTGACCATCTACACAATCTGACTTGATTTCGCCTAAAGGTGATGTTTTTGACGGACACTCAGTAATGTGTGCCTTATGCGGTGATTATTTTCTGTTTGAGGTGCAATGTCAACTTGCTATTCGCTTCCTAGCTTGCCAAATCTGATGCTTTGCTCCCTTGTTAGGACGGGGTGGCCGTGACCTGATAAGCACTCATTTTCAAGAACACTGTTGAACCAGGTGTAATCGAAGCTCACCATCCCTTCTCTGCATTAATAGAGTTGGTTTCTCTCTGTGTCCTCAGATTTGGCTCGAGCATTTAAACCTTCACGAATTGCGCACGTTGGATTCAGAAATGGAGGGTTCAGGTTCGGATAATCCTAGTGAGTGTCATTTCTCTATGATAAATTGCATTGATGCATTTCGCTTGATGCCTTGTAAGCAACTGTTCTAAAGCGAATCGGGCTAAGTTGAATTTTGCATGAAGTGGTTCCTTAGAATGTAACGATGCAGCAGTGTTTATTCACGTACAAGTCATCTATGTCACTGTTCCACGATACACGACTAGTGATGTTTCGAGAGCCTGTAGTAATCAACCGTGCCAAGTGCGCGCATGCATGCCGTTAAGTGCGACAGCTGCATTTCAGTGGTGTTTTTTGTTTAACATTAAAAAGTCAACTAATTCCTTACACGAAAGAGAAGTGCATGTATCGCTATTAAAGAAAATTTTGCGTTGGAGCTTTGAACGACCTTGTGACGCTGCAGCCTTCCCCGTGTACCCTTGGCCCTACCACTGTGATTAATGTAATGATGTGTTTGCGAACGTCTGTGATCACAAAGATGGGAAGGGAAGTTTACAACGCGAAGTAAGGAAAAGTGTGTGCCGCAACAGGCAGCGGCTCCGAACAAGACATCTACATGGATCGTAAATAAGTGCATTTTACAAGTAAGATGGTCCGCTTTTTAGAATTGCAGGAGGTGTTGACATAGAGAGTCTAATTACCGGTAGATAGCAGCACTGCGAACGCATTTGGAAGTGTGTCTCTTGAGATGAAAGGCATACTTAAGGCAACGATAATCACTTTTTCGTCTAGTTGATTATTTGAGGATGCTATTTTTCCTGACAGCCAAACAGAACCAACGCTCTAATACGGATGCGCCAGAGCAGTGTGAGGAAGAATCACTGCTCCATCAATGTTATATATGCTCCTTCGAAACCTACAAGTGGGAGGAGTTCGAGGCGCATTGTCGAGAAGAGTTAGAAAAGCAAGTCAAGAGGGATGCAGAATGCAGCTTACCAAGCACGGCTAGGGTGAACCCGCAAGGTGGTACGCAAAAGGCCATGAAGTCGAGCCAGTCCGAGCGCTACCAATGCTCCCTTTGTGATTATGGCAGTAAATGGAAATTAAATGTGACGCACCACATTGGAACAGCCCACTCAGAGTGTGAGGATGTCAAAATACTTACGTCAAGTCCATGGACGGCAAAGTGCCATGTTCGGCCCTTTCTGTGCTCCATCTGCGACTATAGGTGAATGCATTCTTGTAGCAAAGCTTCATTGATTCAAGTTTGAATGCCTTTCGTCCCTTTGATTCATTTTTCGCATTAAATGTTTCGTGTCAACACAGGGGCAACTGGCACTGGGCTGTGAAAAGACACATCAAACGAAAACACAAGTGCAACGGTCAAGTATTAAGGCTCAACACTCGGGAAGCGCATGCAACGGTTAAGGAGTATCTGTCACGACAAGAACAGAATCAGAGTGTTGGCCACACAACTCGCCGCATAAGCGATACAGAAAATAAAGAGGTGAGACACAGCCTAACTGACCATTTACGTGTGGGCAACTCCCTTATGACGCGGATTGTTATGGCCTAAATGACTGCAAGGCTATTTGTGTCCTGAAATATTTGGACACCATTATTATTTATCATTGGATTTACATTCACTGAATACTTCACTTGCACATCTAGTACAGGTGCCCTGCAGTTCCCACCTCCCATCATCCATCATCTTACACCATTCGCAAAGACTTATTTTTCATCGCATCTGCTTTAGTTAACAATCGCATGTGCAATAATCTGCAGCAAGCGACTAAGCCTATCAAAACTTCATTAAAATTTGGTGTTTGTTAATTTGCACAGCTGCATTCATCATCGCTAATAAAATGCCATGTTATTGGTGTAGGTAGTTAAGCCAGAAGTAACACAGGGGCCATCGGTGGTGCAGCCTTCCTTAATAGATAGTTTGCCATCATCACCACTGCTGCCACAGCCGCAATCGCTCTGTCCACCATCGTTGCCGATGCCACAACCATTATCACTGCCACTACAGAACGAGGCGAGGACATCAAGGCATCGTCGGAAGTGTCGAGCACCACGGCGCTTGGTAGCGCCAATGTTGAGCCCATTCGGTTACACTGAAGGTGAAGTGGACAATTAAGAGAACGGCTAAAATGCAATCTAGAGCAGTCTGTTTGACTGTGAGTGGGACGAGACAAAAGCCTTGTGTTACATATTATTACCCTTTTCTATTTACCCACCAGGCTTCTACATGTTTACTCTTATCACCTAATTTTGTGTTTTACAAATTTTTTCTACTTAAACCATAAGTCTTTTCATTTAAGTAAGCTTTAGCTCGCGAGTATGAGAAGACCATGTCGCGTACAAGTGCCTAAATGATGCTTCGGAGGTTCTTTGATTGGCATTTGATTTTCGGTGGTCACCAAGTGGAATAAACAGGGTCTGTGTTTGTCACTCAAAGATCTTTAGGTGCAAATATTGTAAAATGCAGGTATGCACACGGTCGTAGCGGCAGTGGTTTTAGCGTCATTGGCTCACCATTCGCTCAACTTTGGTCCCTTAAGTTGCACCCCTCATATTTTTTCACTTGCAAAGGTCGGTAGGTGGTGACCCTGTGAATGGGGCAGTAAATCTAAGTGGAGATGATGCCTGATGCATCATCAACTCCTTTGACTGTCAAAGTTGCCTGTATCCACAACTTACTCAGCCTACTTGCGGGTAATTTGTGTTTTCCAATACCATTTAAAATATTCCTCTTCGTCTGGACACCCCGTATTGTATTGCGATGGATAGCAGTGTGGATTCATCACTAAAACGTGATGTTCATGCCTCTTGCTGCCAGTGAGGCGATTTCTATGCATCTCTGTTTTAGGAAGGGATGGGAAGCCTTTCCTTGTTTATGGGTTGCATCTTGTTTATAATGGAACGTTGCGTTTTACGAGAGCTTTTATCTTTACAACCACTATCTCACACCCACATTCAATCTATTTACACTCGCACTAAATAAAGTGCATGGTCTGCACATTCACCGCAGAGAAATAAAAAAAATCATTTATTTGTGTTCAAATGAGCAGAACAAAATAAAGACGATTAGGCAGAGATTCCAACGCGCTCTCTTTTGATTCCATACCACATTAAGCCGTGATACCTGGGAGATATTAGGAAACATGTGGCAGGTTGCTGCTTTGTGAGTTGCTAGTTTCCACCGCCATGTGTCACTTAGACAATCATGCATTTATAGCAGATGACTGAATGTCGTAAATTCCAAAGTACCGTCTAAGCCATTACGTTGCGTGATTATTTTTACTAAAGACGACATAAAATATTGTAGGCAATGCATTGGATATCACGCAGAAAGTCGATAAATCTTGCTGTGTAGCAAGTTGTCATGCCGCCTTTTTTAAACAAACTAGGATGCACGGTAGTTGCTATTGTTGGCGCGACTGACCTATAAGCCAATTACCTTAACACTTTCATCCATGTGATAAAGAAATTTTGATGACCGTCAGAAATTAAATAAGCTGTAGCGGCACACGCGTCTGACATGCAGGTGTTAGACTCAGACTTAAAGCATGATGCCAGGATAGATGGATGGATAGTAGCATCAAAGTTCTGTTTTGAGTTTGGCTTGACTTGTATCAGCTATCGCAGTTATTCATATCGATTCAGTGGCGGGTCTTGCCTATCTTATTACACTACACTAGATAATCACTGGGAGTAAGGCTTGATTTGGTGTTTGATAACCTGATAATTACTTCGACTACTTGCCATGGTCACGGCTCAAGAGGCTTGAAGAATGACAAGAGGCCGCTGATCACCACGCTTCGCAATCAGGCTTTATGTCACTACGTGGTGATGTGTTTAACGGACTGAAGGCAATGAATACTTTATGTAGTGCCGAAGATCCGCACGCAGATCTTATCATGGTTAGGGTAAAAAATTACTCTATGATTAGACATAATCCACCCAGCTGGCAATCGCATGTACACAGTTGTGTATTTCATGCTTTTATATACTTGCGCGCCTCCAAGGAATAGACGCGTGCAATAAACCCTTGCTATCTAGAACACCTTATATTGTTGGGTGCCGCTTTGACAGAATCCATAAAAATGTGCCCTGCCGAAATCAAGCCACCTATTTCTTCTTCACCTACTTCTTTGCTATCCATCTTTTTAACCTTTTTAGAAAAAAGTTAGATTAAAAGAAAGGCTCTTTTGCTAAAATATCATTCAAATTTCACAAAAACGCTGCTGCTTCAAATTAAACAAAAATTAGCGTAATTCGATGTAGACCGGCGCTCTGCCACTTTCAACGAATACAAGCTTTACTTATCGTAGCCGGACGAGGTCTCATTTGTTAGTAGGTTCCTTTGGTATTCCACTCACAATAAACTCATGCTAGATAGACTAGGATTGAGTGGTATCTGCTTACGTTGCGACGCAGAATCACCTGACTCTTCAAACTTGAGCAAACAGAGCCTCCTTTGCATGTCATACCGGAAACTATTAATTGGAACTGTAGTCAATGCCAGATGGTGATTAGTTCTACGATGAGCACTGCGCACATACCTATGTGAGGTGCTACCTCAATACAGAGTCGTATGACTCCCATGCGAATGAAGCATGGAGCGCAAAAATGTGACGTCGATTGGATGCGTCAAAGTGTGGATGTGGGATATAAGACCCCTTAAAGTACCTTTATAATGCGAGTCTTCTCGTGCTGGCCAGCTGTTTCCTACAGCTAATGAAGTTAAAATTGCTATCGAGATGGTAAAGTTTGCCAAATTCCCTTCCACTCTCTATCTACATTTACTAGCAGCAATATGATGCCCAGCGTTCTAGGTTGGTCATCAAATCACACGACTACTCTGGACTTGCACTTGTTCTGCATGCTAATGACTAAAGGACTTATGAAGCATATCAGCGGTGAACAGTAAAGTAGCTAGCTTCCAAAGTATTTGATTGCTGGAAGGCATATACGGGAGGTCAACGTAAACGTTGGCCGCTAGAGCATTCATCCTTGATAACAATCACTCTTCATTATTCCAGAAAGTCTATCAGAAAGTAAGTTGTACAATATTGCATGATCAAGCATCGCTCTTTTCCCAAAGCTCATGCCGAAATCGATGTGAGTACCCCTTACACCGCTCGCAGTTTGCAGCTTATTCAACACTTTTATATGTCATGATTAGCTTAGACCTCCCAATGCAGACTTCGTCGCATCAATACTTTCCAAACCCTCATTCATTTCTTAATTTCTGCCAAAACTGATGCGATGGAAGGTGCGAGAAATGGGCGATGAAAATTACTCTCCAGCCTACGCAGGTACAAACCAATAGCATCATTAGAATTGTGTTATGAACCTATGTTTACCCGTATCCACAAACAAGGACAAACGAGAGACTCTATGTGACGTCAGCAGACCGTCTTAATGCGCAAATGAGGGCGCGATGTCACACTGTGCTTGCACTGCAGGACGACCAACCAAACTCAGTGGTCAAATAAAGGTCAGCTGATACATCATTTGCCATCACGCTCTTTACTTTTGCAAAGTAGAACTTAATTTGAACGTAAAATGGAAACATTTGACATAATAAGCGACCACTTTGCCAACGAAATCAGTTCAGTAAACACTGCTGTGCAGCGCGTTTTTGCACATCTAGTAGATGCTGCATTTAGCTTCAGTCTATGAAATTGAATACGTAATGCGTTTATACCTGATCATGCGACCTGATTGTTTCAAGCACTAAATATTTGCTTCACATCACCCTGACATCCACGTTTAATGTGCGTGATTTCCAAAGCGTCAAATGTCTCAAAGGACAAACGTGCCCTGGCCCTTGTGCAAAGTTCTGAGGGTTTCTTTAGTACAGAAGAAATAAAACACTCCTACAGGACGCAATCAGTTGGCGAACAGACGGAATAGACGTTAGTGATGCTGCCCAGAGGTAGTCAACACTCCGATGGTGTTTCTTGACTGTCCAAGAGGCTGCAACAACATATGTGTTTAACTCATACAATCTTGCGGACAACCTCTAGTCTAAAATATTACTATTTATCCATATAAGTAGTAGCGTTCGAATGCAGGCTATTTCAGCACTGAGATTTCATCACATTTGCATGGACTTGTAAGACAATATCTGGTTGAAATGCTGATGGACCACTTACTGGGAATTGTTAGATCAGTCCTACATGGAACTTGCGAAAACGATTGTCCTATTTGCTTTGACAAGCTCGAGTCGTCTTTCATTGTCGCTGCCAGCATTGGAGGCTATAGATTTGTCTTTAGGGAAGAAGTGGAGTGATGGCAGAACCGAGACTTAGTCCACCCCAAATCCGTGCCCGTCGTGGTAGGAGATAAAATGTTAGGCGGTGAGGCGATTCCGTCTTCCGACAGCGCTTCGATATGTGCACATGATTCGATGCCAGCTTAAAAAATGTCACTCCTGACAGCCATGCAATGAAATGAAAAATCGAAACGGCAGTCACTTTACCAAAGAAATGTGACTAGAATTAGAATACAAAATCACTGAATGGACAATAATACTAGCAGATATGCTTGAAATTATTCAACTAATAGACGCGACTCTAGTCCTTCACGTACAAGTGTGTCTAATAGTCGGCATGTGGAATACATTTTGAGATGCCTCGGGCCAATTCAACGATGACCCACTGCACTGCCTGTTCACCCTCTTACCCAAACCGAAGGCAAAAGCAGCTGTCATCATCAACTCATTGATGGGGTGTAGTACGCTCAAACTCGATTAGTTCTCTGCATTTAAAATCGTCTGACGTTGGCCATCAATGACTTATATCAGCACTGTTAGAATTGCATTTGACAACCTCCTGCATCATACCCTACTGCCGTATTCTTTTACCAAAAAAGCAGTCAAAAATCTCATAGGCTCTGAAATGTCTTGAATGTTTACATTACTCGATTGGGTTTTTTGACTCCCTTCCAAAATTTATTGCTTAAAATGGCTAATGCTTTGAATAGACTTACACCGCCTCATAGTTCAAACGACACCCGACCAGACACTTTGCACCAACTACGGAATTGATAGAGTATTGGTCGTCTGGATTCAGACGGAGTGTGTAATACAGATCTCTTCGAATGCATCTCGAGGCTGAAAATCGTTCCGTGAGAACGAATCTTGTGACGAAGTTGCCGTTATCAAGCTGAGGCAGAGAAATGCTCAGATCTCACTGCTACAACCCGTTGGTGTTAGTATTATTAAGAAACATAAACTAAAGAGTGGGTGAGAAAAGTCGGATGCAAATTTTTTTTTATTTACGCACGCAAGACACGGCCATTCTATAATAGGGTTATGGAAACCATATTTTGGCAATTAGAATAAGGCAAATATCAAGAACATAGATGCAAACCCATTTTTTAAGACAGTTTACATTGCATCTCAAAATTGTTAATGGTTCTGTTGGTAGATGATTGCGTCTACATTCCCCAGCGAATTTCGTGTCTTGTATAATTTTACAACAATTGATGCATCGATGAGACACAAATAATTTGCAGTTTCCATTGCTGCCTGACTTGTATGTCTCGCACTACAAACTGCAATAGATAGCTGGGTGAGTGACCTACAGTGAGTGGCACGTGATATCTTGAACCAGACAACGCCTCTCTCACTTCCTCCAGTCGACGCCTCACTATTTACTCCTGAGATCATCCATAGCACGCTAAAGTTCTCCAATTGGTAGGGGCTCATTATTTCTAAAAATAGTTAGCCATGCCACTAAGCCCCTTGATGAAGGCAGTGTAAACTATCTGTGGTCCATTATTTGCTTCCATTGTAAGTGCAGTCCTAGTCATCAAGCATAACATATTATGTGGGGGATGAAAAGGGAGCATAGAAGTGTACGATTCTTATCAATAGAAGAAGGATCACTGTTTGATCGACGGGGCTAATAGTAAGTTTTATAGGAGAAGACAAGCGCTATAAACAAAATTGAGAGAAGTTTGGTGAGGTAGTTGTGATGATTGGTTGGCAAAGCTACTAGAATGCTCCATTCATCGCCTAACTTCGTTGGAAACTAGGCTTTTGCACAGACACATGCACAAGTCTGCATTACGAGAGGGTTCATAAAACCTACAGATGCACCTTGTCTGCTGCCACGAAATAAAGTTTTGGCGACAGTGCTCTTGTATGGTGTGCTTGCTCTTCACGAACCAATTAGTTAAACGCACATAAAATTGATTTGGGAGGTTTATTTTCCTATACGCGTCATTATAGGTCCTGACTCGGGGAATGACAAGTCATTGATGCACCAGGTGGCGAAAGCTCAAAAAAGGATGTGTATCGTAGTGAAAGAAGTGCTTCTCTCATATTTGGGATGACTTACAAAAAGGATTCCTTGTAAGTTGTGAGGATCTGTACAACGCACTGTCCCTATTTTGCATACGCTTATATGGGCATTGTGTTCCCAAATACGGCTGTCCGCACACTCAAAGCTAAACGACAATTTTGGCTTAGCTTGGTCTCCTCGACGCTATGCACCATGACACCATGCGATTCAACTGAGGAGCATACAAGACGCCGGATCAAAATAGGCAGATGAAAAGCGAGGGTGCGGAAACTGCCTTTGTTCGAGACTTTACGGTGCCTCACTCCGTCGTTGCCGTAAAAGCTTGGATAAAGCAAGATGTTTGTGCATATGGTTGTTTTCCTCTCTTCCAGCCCTCTACTTACCTATCTGCTCCCATTTTTCCTTGCGTACGTGCACACGTACACAACTTAGCATTAAGAAGAGCTGTCGCACAAATTTAAAATACATGCGACTGCCAAAATCGACACAGTTACAACCATCACCTGCACAAAGCTAGGTCTCCCTTTGTTCATCTCCTTTGCAGACGTCTACTCCACTCTAACTACTTAACTGCCCCATATACAGTGGCAAAAGACCGAGTGAAAACAAAGAATTTGTGGTACTGCCAACTGTTCCTACATGTCCTTCTTTATATGTGCAAATCCATTTACCGAATTCTCCATTAGGAACTTGGCAAATACCTGCAAATACAATCGCTTAGGCTCTTACATGTAATTTTACACTCATTGGCGTGTTTGTAAATTAAAATGCAACTTAGTCCTTAGAGCACTGCTTCAACAGCAGCAATTATAGCGACCATTTGCAAAATCCATCGTTTGAACCCAATATCACGCGTCGACAAATGCACGTGATGGAAAGGGGAGTGACTTGACCGTTACCTTCACCGTCAGTCTGTGTTTACTCTCCTTAGGGAATTAAGCTACTTTCATGCGACCGTTTGCAGCTAGCATGAGGACTTGAGCGCATGTGTGCTGGTTGAAGTTGAGACAAGACATTCACCCACGCGCTCTCACTGTGTATTGGCTGGGCATTGTGGCATGCGCCTGTTACTCAGCTACATTTAAGTTTGGTGACGAAAGGTGGCATCACTGGGGGTTTCAAACTGCGCGCGCATATGCGACTTGGCTGTCTACGCCAATCGTGGCGTCGTTCTGATGGTCATTTCGGAGGGCTGCAGCATTAAATTTGTCAAAGGAGGGGCTCGCAGGGCTAAAGGAAGATAAGCAGCCAAAGCCCGCGCCTGTGAATGTTGCGGCGAATTTCGTGAAGCAACTGAGTGCATAACACACCACTGATCGGTTGTGTTCATTCCAAATTCTGGCAGTTAAAATTACAAGGGCTAGGCATCCCTGCACAATCGGTATTTGTAGTCTAGATTGGCTGCCGCCTGCTGAGAGACGTCAACTTCACTACGAAATTATTATTGACAAATCGTATTGTGCTGCTTTTTGATTAGTTGGGAAAAGGTAAGGACAGGTTGGTGGTTATGTCGTTGTGCTGGAAGATTGATCTGTCTTGTCATAAGTTTGGTCGAATCAGTAGCTTATTGTAAGATTGATTGCACGTCTTGATGTGAACCAATAACCACCATTCACAGGCATAATCTCACCACTGCACCTCGAGTGAATCATAACGACTCGGTTTGTGCCTCATGTTCCTTAAGTCAACTTGTGGTGACACACAATTTGCAGTAAGGATGAATTTCTTAAACGCAAACTAAATCTGTGAAGAATCCTATGCATGAGTGCCGGAACGAGGATTTGATCACCAACGATAAGCGTGCCAGTCGTCTGAGAGAGATGCGTTAGATGGGGAAACGACTTTGATTTTGATTGAGTTTGCAGACGTAGTAACGGATTCGATGGATGAATTGACCAATTTTAGTGCGTTGGTTTCATCCATTCGTTACGATTCCGCATGAACATACCTTATCGGTATAAAGCTGATCTGGTAGGGAAAGTGTTGCGTGAGACGAAGGCGAAGCAGTATATTGACATTAAGGTGCCATTGAGACTGCGAGTGATGTTGCAATGTCTTGTCTAGTTTTGACAGTTCACGAAGACAGGCGAGTTGTCAAGAGGTTAGTGCTTTTATGTAGCAGTGCTTAGCATTTGGTTCTGTAAAATATTTTGGGGTAAATACTATTACAATCCGACTGTGCATGTGGCACAATCGCCCTAAGTCTACCTGTCAAAATAATAGCTAACAGGTAAATTTGGACAAAGTTTGAGTAAGCATTTACTTAACCATAAAAGCTGACTAGAAGACATCGGTGTGTCAAATTACTACTGCTGCAAAGCGAGGTGATGTTCAACAAACTACACCTCATCCCTACAACCACGGCTGAATTCTGATACGCCGCCTTCTAATCGTTGACCGCAGTGCGCATTTTAAAACCACTGTCTGCTTTTGGTCAAAATGGCTTGCTCACTCTCAGGAAGATGGAATAGTTTATTGCTTGAAGGTGCTGGCAAAGCGCATCTGTCGCCCTATTTTGAATGACTCAAATGGATTAGTCTTAAGCACAAAAGACGTAAGAAAGTTATTCAACGGGTGACGTGATGGTGACATTTAGGGCTAATAGGCATCAATGCAGTGAAATCAAATTAGGCAAATAGTCTTCGTTCATTACCGTCTCACGTTAAAGACACGAGGTGCGTTTGGGAAGAAGATGGCGCTATTCACCTTCACAGATAACTTTGCACTTAAGCTGGTAGTGGCCTATGTGATGCCTGGGGCGTAAGCGCAGTAATCAGTTCCTGCGTGGCAAATACAATATTTTGTCTTACTTCTTCTCCCCTGGAACCCGTTTTAATTTTCACACGTGGGGAGGGTCATCAAGTGAGTGACGGCGAGTGAGGTTTCAGGTGTCCCCCGATTGACCTTTGTGCTTAAAGTGTAAAGAGAGCATAAGAGTGTACTCCCACCCTTGCCTTTAGTCTGATCATTTGCGTCAGGCAAATCCTACCGTGTGCGACCGCTTTAGATGCCTACTAATACACGTTCACACTGCAAGTAAGGTATTGAATCAAGGTGCCGTTGCGATTGCGAGTGATTCTGGAATAACTTATCTAGTTTTAGCAGCTCAAGGACAGGCGACTTTTCAGGAGGGTAGTGCGATGGAGCTAAACTTGCCATCTTGACCTCGAGCAAGACGCATCGGTCTGAGAGGTCGAATTCAGAGCATGTACCTTTCCATTATCGTCTCTTTTTCTTCTGCTACCATGTCTCTCCTATTGACGCTGACTAGCACCCGATTTGTTCAGTCAGTTGGTAGTACCGTTTATGATATGCAACACACCCATTCCTGATGTGTTACCTGCATATATCGTCGTCTGACGTTGCCTATAATAGTTTTGCGCTAATGCTGTTACGGCTGCAGTTTTGCACTCATATACGCCTTCTATGTATTTCTCATCCTCAGCCGCACCAAAGGCATGACTTTCTCTGCAACGAACTTTCGTTTAAAAACAGTGTGCGACTTTGGATTCCAATTTCCTTCTACAATTCATCGCTTTGAATGACAAGCGCATTATTTAGGAAGCCAGATCAATATTTAGGGGAGACACCAAAAGTTGTTGTTAAAATGCAAGTGAGACTAGCAAATTTAGCACCCGCAAATGCAATCCGAAACGACGAAAGTGCACGGCTTTGTGATGCTGTCTCCCATCGCGGCAGATTCATAGTAGAGACAGCTACGGTGGTAGAGGCAACAGGGATAAAAAATCTGTTGATGTTTAATTTCACCCACCTAGGTCGTGATAATTTTGCAACGAATTAGCGTCATTCATCTCCAATTATTAGGCAACGTAGATTTCTTTCTGTTGCGTGGTTCGCTGTACTTTTCTGCCCATCTATCGAATTCTTGCTGCAAAACATTATTAATTGCACGTTTTTTCCATCTTTCATGACATTAATCTTCATAGAAATTGGTAATAAATGAAAAATGTTAGGAACGGAGTGGTGTGATGCAGTTCGTATTCGAAGGTCCAAGCTAACTACAAGTGCGGTAGGGGCACTTATACCGATTTTGGTACGGACATTAGAGGAGAAGCGGTTCTTGCTCATGTAATGTCTCACAACTTACCTTCTGGAAGATATTCTACCATAGTAGACATAATTGGTTTCGAGGGCGAATGCTGTGACTGTCACTGCTTATATCGACGCCTCACCTCACATTTAATGTGTTTCATAAATCGTTCAGTCAGCGGGATACGGAAAAATATAAAAAATTAAAGTAGGCATCTGATTTGATAGCCAACCTGGAACGCTAGGCATCATATTGCTGCTAGTGGATATAGAGGGTGTGAAGAAATTGGGCAAAGTTCGCGAATACGACAGCAATTTTGACTTCATTAGCTGCACATGGTGTCTGCTTAGCACGGGAGTGCTCAC
Organism: Taenia hydatigena; assembly: GCA_036345935.2. Taxonomy (NCBI): domain Eukaryota; kingdom Metazoa; phylum Platyhelminthes; class Cestoda; order Cyclophyllidea; family Taeniidae; genus Taenia; species Taenia hydatigena. The sequence goes on from JADWOT020000004.1 coordinate 17,854,475, forward strand.
ATTACACGCGCTGTCTAACGGGTCACACTTTCCATATCCATACTTTAACGAACGAAACCGAAATCACATTTTTACGATCCACAATCCTGTGTCGTGGAGCCATCAACGACGCCTACTCTAAGGTGCTTGTCCCTTTTCCTCCATCAATATCCGGATGGAACCCGGGTAGATGATCGGGCTCCATTGACACAGAAGCCATGTGGCTCTATTTTGAGGCGGCATTGCGAACAGGTGCGTACACAGTTCTCATCATAGAACTAACCTCCATCAGGCTTTGGCCACAGATTCACTCCACGTTTTTTGATTTGACTTGGAGAGGAGCTTCTGTTTGCTTGATTTTGAATAGCGTGCCAGTCGGGCGAATCCGCGTGGCAAGGTGAACAGTCACCATGCAGTTCTAGTCTACCTAGCATGAGTCCGTTATGGCAATGACAGATAAGATCCCGCACGGCTACAGTAAGCAAAGCTCGTTGTCGTGAAAAGTGGCAAAGTCCCGGGCTACATCAAATCACACTACTTTTGCTAGTGAATCTTTGCAAAGGAGTCTTTTCTTTAATCGAAACTTTAAAAACGCATTATGGAATTGCAATTTGCTTACGTTTCAAAACGATCTTCAGCGATATGTAAAGTTACCAGCTTAACGAACAAAAATAAGTAAAGTAAAGAAGGATTAATTAGCATAATCTGAGTGGGATGCTGTCAAAGTGGCACCTAATAAGATAAGTTATTCAAGACAGACAGAGTTCAATTCATGCGTTTTTGCCTTCGAGCGCGCAAGTTTATGAAGCGTGAAATATGCGACAGTGGGCACTTGATTACTAAGCTAGACTGATTTTATCTAGTAAAAAAGCAACTTCTTTTAACCTGGCCATGATTAGGCATCCATTGCTTGCAGTCTGTCTGACACATCACTTCGTAAACACCTCGAGTCTGATCGATGAAAATGCAAAATATGCGATAGTACAAACGCGAGTGTCAGCTAGGTGGCCTGTATCAAATAAAAAGCAATTTGTTAACCTAATAATGATGGGACGCGCTTAGAGCTTTGCCACCACATAAAGTATATATTGCATACAGTCCGTTAGATGCATCGACTCGTGATGATATCAAGCCTGCTTGCGTAGTGTAATAATCAAGCACCCCTTTTCGTAACAAGCATCATGAGCGGTGACCGTGGCAGATAGTCGGGGTAATTACCAAGTCATCGAACACTACATCAATCCCCACCCGCAGTGATAATCTAGTGTAGTGTAATAAGATAAGTGGAACCCGCCACCGAATTTATATGCAAAAAACTGGGACATCTGCTTCAAGTCAAGGCAAATCTAAATCAGAAATTTGATTCAATTGTTCATCTACCCGTCCTAGCACCATACCTTCAAGTCTGAGTCAAACACTCGCAGATCAGATGCGTGTGCCACTGCGACCAATTTATTTTTCGATGCTCATTGATGTTTCCCGGTCACACGAAAGGAGGTGTTGGGGTGGTTGACCTGCATGCCAGTCATGTCATTAATAGCAACCACCTTACATCCTAGGTAGCAGAGACAGCTCACTACACTACAGTAGTTTTTACATCAAGCGTGGAAACTAGTACGTTACTCATAATATTTTATGTCCTCTTTGAAGAAAAAATCACGCAGCATGATGTCTTAAGCGACATTTTGAAATCCATGATAATCAACCATCTGCTTTAATTACACTAGTGCCTAATTGGCGCAAAGTGGCACAATGCAGAAACATTCTGCACATTTCCCAATTGCTGCAGTTATCACGGCTTAATGTGGCATAGAAGCAGAAAGAGAAGCGCGTTGGCATTTCTACTAAAGCGCCTCTACCCTTCCTGCCCATTTAAAAATGATTAAGCAATTTCATTTTGGTTTAACGACAGCGAACGTGCGGACCATACACTTCACTTAGTGCAATTGAAAATTGATGATGGGTGAGTGTGAGATTACGGTCGTGAAACTAGGAGGCCCCGCAACGCAATTGCAGAAACTCATCTAGAGGGCGATGGTAAGTGGTGTTTGCTGTTACTGCTGTCGTCCTCTTGTTGCCTTCTAAGTTTGATTGCCTGCCTTGTTGCGTGAATAAATTGTTAATTGCAATAATATTCATCACTTGAGGTAAACAGCTTACTTCAGGCGAATCCTTTCATGCAGAGCTGTACTGGATAACTGCACACACGAGATATGGAGGCGTAATTGAGATAGAGAGTAATGGATTAATAATGCTTTTAACCTTAGGAGTACACAGGAGGAAACGATCTTTCAATGCACCAAACGATGAGCGTGAATGGAGCTTTACTTCGAACGAGTCGCGTCGCATCATTCAGAATGGCTGGCACTCGAGCACGCGATCGCATTTTTTCCATCACCGTTTCAAATAGACTCCTCTTCTTCCCTGATTGTGCTGACCACCTATTGCGATTATTTAAATCGATAGCAGCAATAGCTGCCATTAGCTTGTTGATGATACAAAGCTCATTCGAGTCGGATATTTTGCCTGCGATTGGTGTCATTTAACGTCAGTTAGCATCGAATTACGCCATCCATGTGGTTAGTGCTTCTATCATAGTCTAACTCGTGTACGCATCCACCATCTTCTTCGCACTCATAGGCACCACAGGCGAGATCTTGTACACAGTAAAAGAGCAGTCCCAGTGTAACGCGCCAAGTGGACTTTTAGGTTCTCACAAGAATTTGCATTAGTTGAATGGCCAGTGATTCATGGTGCATTGCACTGTTGCTTTGATGAAAGGACACTGTTTAGAGACTGTAATTATTTGATTTATGAATTAAGAACACCATGAGAAGGGTTCATCCATGGTCTCTATTACAACGCAAATTGACGCCCATAATTTCAGCTAACAACAAAGTGCGGCAAAGTCCTTGAGGATGGGACTTCATTTTTATCTTCTTCAATTACAAGGATTACATTTGTGCCTATGTGTATGACGTCCGTCCCACCGTCCCACACTTTGTTGTTTACGACAATGCATTTGTGCCTATTACTAATCTAACGGTACCACAATCGCGTGCTATAACTTGCTGGCAGATGAAGGCGCATATATGAAGCAAAACAACCCACGCTAAGCAACATTTCGATGGGAATTTTTGACCCTGCTTTAGGGACATGTTTTCGGTTATTTATCTGGAAAGAGCTGTATGTAGGCTATAAATGTGCCAAAACGAGTGTTCAATCGCTTCAACAAACCAGTGTACAGACTTGTACCAAATTAACTTATTTTAGGATGCATTGTGCGCATTTCAAGCTGTGACAAATTGGTCTTCTCTCGGACAAGGGAAGATGACGTTCAGTGAGTCGACACAGGGATTAGAAGCACTTATTTTATTAATATAATCTGCGGGCTAGACTCAGAATGTCATTGGCTGCACTTGTCTTTCCGCAATTCCTTCATGTACAGAACTAAGCTCTTTGACCTTTGTGCTCCAATTCTTTTCATTTATTTTTTGTTTATACAATGCCTCATTTTCGCACATTTTTTATGAACATTACCCTCAGTTGCTTCCTTAACTCATCCGCCGCTATACTTCGTGAGTTCATAAGGTTGGAATCCAGTTGGCTTCCATAATAGTTGGAGTCTCAAAACGATTATAAAGTGGTTAAAAGGAATTAGCCATAGAGTGACAGAGAAGACAACTTGACGACCGTCTCAAAGGGAGAGCAGACGATAAATTATAGCAACAGGTCTAATGCTACAAAATAAAGTATTGAAAACGAAGAAAATTCTTTCGTTGGAGGCAGTCAGATGTCTACTTTAGTAACCTTGTGGAAATTATCTTTGGCACATAAAAACGCAAATCAGTCAGCAGGTTCATACGCGCCCTCAGCCATGTAGTGAGAAAGCGAGTCCCAACCAATGAGAGACCTCACTACAATGGCTATAACTGTGCAGGCAGTAGCCCGAGCGGCGGCATCAAGTAAGGCAGCTTTCAAACTCACGAGATTATACGCAATCCACATCTGGATATTTGTCGAAACGAAAAATGTGTGGTGTGTGATTGGTACCCCGCTCATTTATGTCTAGTTGGTTGATTCGACTCCACTCGAGACCTTGTTAGGGCTTTGTCTGATTTAACCATGAGATCGAATCACTGTTCCTAGAGTTAGTTAGTATACGGTTCCATAAAATGAGAATGGTAGGTTAAACGCTTATGCAATTCATTGATCACATCCAGGTGATTGAGCCTTTCTGTTATCCTACCAGTTCCTCTCCCCTGTTTCAAGGCCGCAAAAATCTCAATTAGGGCTAACACACCCCAATATCTGCGAGATTTCGCTGAGCGCCTCGTGGCTGATTAGACACCATTAGTCATTGGGAAGAATGTCAACTTTGAACCCCTATGGTCTTATTCAGCTTTACACGTTTCCAACACTTATCAACTTATCATATGCAGGTTCTTTAGAAACCTGGTCCCATTAAAATGCATAGGTCTCTCCACATTATAAAACTGACTACGCTACTTAATGCAATTTAGGCAACATAAGTGGCTTCCAGCAGCACAATTCCGAGTTGCTTTGAGTTCTGACATTAGTAGTGTTTGCCTTTTCATCTCATTTTCTAACGCCCTTATAAGTAGCAACTTACGTTCGAACGCAAATAACAGGGAGTAGAAAGAGGCAAAAGTAAAAGAAGGCAATTTATTTCTCTCAACAAGTCTAGGAATGCAGATGGTAATAGGAAGGGCAAAGAGACTTAGGTGGAGAAATGCGATGTGCTCGACTGCTACAGGCTCTTTAATTGGTGTGGCACGATAGGTCTCAATGAAATTGATAGGTGTCTGATTGGATTCATCGCATTAGATTGCACTAAACAGGGTCATATTTTATTTACTGCATAATTGAGGCCAACTGGTTGATAAATGTGTTTTGAAGAATGATCTGAAAGGAATTCGGAGACCTAACTATCAGGTATGCACAAAATAACTCGCTTCTGCCTTTCCCTTTGCAACCTCGGAATAAGCAGACTGGTTGGCATAAAATATATGCTGTTATGGCGTTGGATCACCATGGTGTAGAGAACCAAGGTCATGTAGGCTGTAGATTTTTCGTCACAAGATTTGACTGCAATAAATGCACAATGGAATGCATCCTTCGATTGACAGAACAAAGCTCACGCGGCATAACCAACATAACTTTTGTCGCGACCTTACCTTCATTGCGCCTTCGTCCGTAGAGAAATGGGAGAGCTACTGAAGGACAGCGCAAGGGTAGGGATTAGCGCACCTAATATCAAAAGTGCGTGTTCTTTGATACGTCATTAGCATGAATGAATGCGTTGATGTAAACGGCCAGCACAGTTGGCCTCGGAAATTAGAGACGACAATCCAATTACCAAAGGTCTTGCGTCATTTGTTCTCAGAAAGAAGGAGGAGTTGTATGCTAATGGTCAAAAGGGATGTGTGGTCCCATCAAAGGCTTCATTTGCTTCAGGAACCCAGAAGGACATGACTGCAATCGCTTGGCCTGAGTTATCTTTGTGCACTCTGATTACATGTTGCCACCAGCTTATTTTTGGAAGTGAGTTTTAAGATATCACGTGGGGAAGTAACGCTCTTTTGAAGCCTACATCATCATTATTGTGGGTGATCTATAAAACGCTGCCAGATGAGACATGTGGCCAGGGAGATGCTGCACGTGTTCAACTTGTGAAAACACCAAGAGTGAGAGGTATTTGATGGAGTCGAGAATAGCTTTTCACTTCTAACTCTAGTGATTTATGGTCAACTAGAACATTCAGACGCGGACCATACCGCACTGACTTAACTGCCTCTAGTTTTTAACTTTTTTTCCATTCTCCATTTTATTTGTAACCAAGAATGTTTGTCGCAAGAGAGGAGTTATTTGAATTGTAACTGTTGGAAGCAGAACTGACCGTTTTCTCTCCATTATGATCCGTTTCGGCAGGCAATTTCGCCAAAATATAGCCAGAATTCTTAATTCACGATGATCATTTAGGGCATTGATTTGTGCAGTTAGAAGCCAAAGCTATACAAAAAGAATTTTGAATGACTTAGAAGCTTGCATAATCGCCAGTTTAGCAACCAACACTTAATTTTGGATGCATTGGAACATTAAGCTGCCACCAAAGACAGGCATTAGGAATAGGGATAAACCTAAATGCTTGAAGCACGACATCGGCGATGCAGTAAAATCGAAGAAGACAGGTAGTCTTCATTCATCACCATCCAAATCGTATGCAAGAATCTCGTTAGCAAGGGAGACGGTGTCATTTTATCCCTATAGTTGCTTTTGCAGTCAAATTCTTTAGCGCCGGTGTGAGGCGAATGGAACCTCGCACAAGTGAAGGGATTTGATGGACATGGTGGCGAGTGCTAATTTGGATGCTCCTTGATTTACTTTTGAGTTCAATTGCCTGTTCTGCAGTTTTAACAGTAGGAGATCATACTCACACTTGTGTCCTGAACGAAACCAGCACAACGCCAGCATGCCCATTTGAGCTCTCTAGACGCAACTATTCGCATACGTCATTAGCAACAAATTAAAAAGCCAAGACATTTATTTTGGTTCCCTGGCGAAGACTGCCTTTCAACATTAAATTTCTACTACTTTTCGTAGAGGTAAGTCAAGACTCTGATTCGCATAAAATGCTTTGGTTAAAACATATGCATGCATATGCGCTGCTGATCGGACATATCCCACCATGCATTAACCCTCTTCGCCGTTTGTCGTGCGCATCACACGAGGCTAAGCTATAATGCGGCAGCACTTGCGACTGTTTGTGAACGGCACGAGAACTAGACCGTGTGTACTGGTTGCAGTTGATGTGGGATGCTTGTTTGTGTGCACTTAATGCTGACTGTCTGGGGGAATTCCATGCGTGAGTATTGGAGAAGTGGGTTGACAATCAACCAAAAGTCAGTCAGTCGCCTAGGACAGGTGCGTTAGATGGGAAACTGACTTTGATTTTGATTGAGCTCAAAGAGGTAGTAATGGGCTTGCTGTATAAGCTGATCGATTTCGATGTATCAACCGCACCTGCTCTTTAGCAGTCCGTGTGGATAGACCTCCTCAGTATGAAGGGGAGTGGGACAATGATACACAAGACTGTTGTCTGCGAGATGTCGTTTTTTTTAAATTAAGAAATTGATTTGTTTCGGCTATGTTTAAAGGTGTTTGAACTAAAAGCTTCACAAATCCGGTGGCAAACAAGTCATCAAGGAAGCAGAGCATCATCGGCATAGTCATCGATCGCGTTTGTCTGTTGCAGGTTAAAGAGGCGACAAAAGAAAATGTGATCAGTGCGGTTAAGCACGAGCGAACTGATGGGAAGCAGAGTAGCAGGGTGACAGAAAGGAAAGTCAGGGAACTTCGTTTTCAAAAAACAACCACAAACGCCGTACTACGAGTGATAGAGTGAAACACCTGAGTCTCAAAACAACAGATTTACGCTTTAGGAAGCCACTGGATAGGCGCCTGGGAAGGTCTAACGGATGACAACAGAGGCTAGTTGGGATGTGTAGCTCAGCATGTCAGAACCAATTGCTAATTCGTAAAGATGCGGACGTGAAACGCAAAATAGGACAATTCGTGCATCAATGCATTGCTTTTTATTCACCCTGCAAAGTGTAAAGTTGCAGAACGTGAAGTCGAGTGATTTAGAAGAGACGAGAGAAGGGCCTTAGCCTGTTAGTCAACTGTGCGTGCGGGACTTTCGACTTTTGCTCACGATAACCTAAATAGGAAGCAGATTTTAGGGAGGGGGAATGAGCCTTCTAGTCTGCTTTACTAGGCAATAAATGGCGTTCATTTAGTCCTATCAGCATTCCAGCAAGGAAAATGTGAACCCAACTTCTCAGTGCCTAGCGGACGCATTTTATTCAGTTGTATGGCAGTAGGAGTTAAAGCTGCCTCAGAGTATCCGCCTACTCCTTTCGCTCATAGCAAATCTGTAGGAATTATTGTCCACCATACTCGACAGGCTAACCAACTTCATTCAGCATTGGCATGCATACACAGTCCCATTTTACCTTACTTTTAACTTCTAGGTAGTTTTTTAGCTTTGCGCTTGTTCTTGTACTCATTTCTGCACATACGTTGTGACACTTGACGGTCAAACAAAGGCCGCCTACTTTTGTCATCTGCGTGTACCAAGACAGCTGTTAAATGTGCACGACTGCATGTGGATCAGAAAGGATGCCTTGCGTGAATTCGGAGAAGGCAGACGCATTGTTGGCCATCCATACAATCTAAAGCATTTAAATAGTAAATCTTGGAGGACAACTACAATGCAGCTGAGTGGCGCCATTCCATGTATTTAGTATTTATGCCATCGTCACTTTACTTATCGTGTCTACATCAAGAGGCAATGTTCCACCTCCAACGGCATCAGTTTCTGTGTCGCTTTACACCTGTTGGAATTTATAGCGCTCAACCAGACATTCTGTATTAAATACCGTATCGGTGGTGCTCATGGCCGCCCATACTCATCAGTCATCAATGATGAGACCGTCCTTTTCCGTGTAGACAACACAACCTAACGTGGTTTAATTATCCTGGTCATTGATTCCGATTTCCGTCCTAAGGTGAGAAAAATACCAACGAGCAAGAAGGTAGTTTCTCAGTCAATGATGATAGATGGGCCTATTGACACGCTTTTACATTAGCAAAGAGCTCGCGCGCGTATTGTCTAATAACGATGATGTTCACAATCGCTGCAGTCTTCAGTTGTTACCTACATCTAATTCCGCAACAAATTTACAGGTTGCGCGCAAAACACTGAACTGCATTTGCCCACTCAAGGACTGTAACATCGCCGATGCTTTATCCTGATGGCTGCAGCTACATACACACGGCTGGTGACCCACAATGTAGACTGTAGAGTGACTTGCCTCTAAGTGGCAAAGCTATCTATCCAATATCAAAATACAGTTGACAAAAATAGAGCAGCGTGAAAGTGTCGATTTGTTGGCTCATGACTGGAAGTATGTAGCCTACCGTGAGTACTAAGCTGACTGTCTTCACAACCGTGGCTGTCTCTACCATGAAACAGTTGAGAAAGGAGGCAGATTTATGGAACCCTGTCACTACGCCGTTTAGCAATGTGCCTGCAAAATTCAAGGCTCTTAGTGCTGATTCCTGCTATAACTGCAAGTTCTAGTATCTTTTTCAATTGATCTTATTTCATTAATAACATAAGTGCTATTTATACATAGCATCATTTCGACAATAAAGCAGTGTGGTCAGACATGAATAACTGGTCATTCAAAGTTGCGGATTTTTAAGGTAACACAGTGCACAAAGATAGCATTTAGCTGAGTGGGACATTTCGGTTGTAGTGTTGTTGTGGATGAAGAAAGAAGCGGATGCGTATGTGGGAAGGAATGTGATGGATGCGACCATGACATCATTAGCGTAATTCGGTAAATACCAACGCCAGACGGTGGCTGGTACTTCCAGCCGATCGAACGAATACGGTGAACGATCGGCGCATTGAGGGAAGACGAGAAAGCAGGTGCAAATGAAAATGAAATAAAGTGAGTTACAGGCCTGGACCAAGGCGTTATCTTACCGATGCCGTGCGAGTGGTCACGTTCATCGTTCACATTGATGACGGCGAGTTTGGCTTCATTCGAGTACATTGCTTAGTGCGTTGAAAGTTTCCTACTTCCAAGTTCTCCTAAAGTTGGGCAAACTGTTAGAATATTAGAAAACTGACATCTTAACCACCACACACAGAGGAGTTTATCCTGACAAATGCGATGTATCTCAAGGAAAAATGGGCACATGACTTCATGCTATCTTCACACTGCAGGGTGGCAAATTAAACTTACTAGTCAACAGAACTTTCAACAATGCAATAATCCTAATCTTATGAGATTGTAGCTGACAAAATTTGGATTGGAAGGAACCAATATGCTGTGCCTTTCAGACAGCTGCTAAAGGCAGAAGTCGCCGTACGTCCATCTGACCACACTACATCCACCATGTACAGGCACAATCATGCCACTGAACCAAGTACGAGCTTGCAACTGGCGAGTTTTAACTGAGCCAATGAGCTCTCACTTCGTTGACCAGAGGAAGGTAGTCGTGAGGTCAACGCCGTGCTTGACACGAATCTGACCCAAGTACGCTGATGTAGTACGGAAACCTCGGAGGCAACGACTTCAGTCACCTGTCCTCCTAGCAGCTGCATTAGAGATGCTCGCTACTACACCCAGCCAGTACTTTTGCTAGCGCCATATTATCTGCATTGCAATGTCTAAATCGATCACAACTTATTAGAGTTAAAAGTGTGAAGCCATTCGCAAGTTCGCCAAGTGCCTCTCCCTTTTGACTTTATCACAAGTCAGGCCAAGCTGAACACGTACGAAATCTTTTTAAGCAGAAGTTGAAGCTACTAGCGGTGTGAAGGTAACTCACGATGGAGATGATGTGTGTTTCAAAAGGGCATTTCTTCCTCATGTAATACTTCACGACCCACTTCTTGAAAGACTCTGGCGGCAACAGGAGTGCAGAGTACGCAAAAGTAAGACAGAGTGAGCGAATGAGGACTTATCCTGCTAGCTTTCTGATGTGGATGCGCGTATTGCTAGTACTACATGATTCCTTGAACTGCCAACTTACAATTTCTATTCCTTTTTGAATGCAAACTACTAAAGAACTTTAATGAATAGCCGAGCTCTTTGGTTTTGAAGAATAATCATATTGTTTGCATCAACTTATGCGCTCATGTCAATAATATATCAAAGAACGTGTACTTGAAATGTAAAGTACACTAATCCCTACCCTTACGCTTCTTTTTAGTATCTCTTTTCTGTTGCTACAAGCGCAGGCGTCTTGAAGGAAATGCTGCAGTTGGAGTTGTGTTGGTTAGTATCACAATCCCTTCTAAAGCGGTTTTTCGTCACGTTGCATTTGTGCTGTCGCCTAAACGGTGTATTCCACAATGCAGGCATTACACATGAGCCTTATGACAACAAATTCAAAACCTATTGTAGGCTAACCTTATGATAAAAGATAACCTACCCCAATCAGTCTGCTTATCATAATGTTGCGACGGGAAAGACGTAGGTGAGAAATGCTATGCACATCTAAAATTAAGGCTTTTGAGTCGCTTTCATTTTATTTTTCGAAATATGTGTAAATAGATCTGTCCGAATCGTACAGTAGATGGAATCTGACTGTGTGTAAAGCACTCCGGGTGGTTTTTCACGCACTTGTCAATTAGACTGAGACCTATCGTGTCACATCAATAGAAGTGGCCGCAATAGTCAAGCACACGGCCTTCCTCTCTTATAGTTGTAGAGATCGTCGATATTCATAAAGGTATGTATCAACCGCACTGAAGTAACTAAGCGCATCTCAGAATGAGCAAGTGCATTGGAGCATCTAAATTATGGCAGAGGTAGAGGCTATTAGATCTGAAACTTTATCTAAGCTTAGTGGTTGTCAACGATTTTAAAAGCTGGGTTATCAAGCGGTGCAGCACGCTAGTCTTTCGATGGTTCTTTAGCGTCAGCATCAGCAGCGGTAATGAGAAGAGTTTGCGATGGTGGAACAGCGACATGAAATATTTAAATAAGTATGAATGAGAATGATCGAGATCATAGAAATACTGTGTTCTTGAACGAAATGCAAGTCTGCGGGATTGCCTCATAAGATTGACTGGGTGATCAGCATTCTCCTCTAAGGCCGTGTCGACTTGCCAAACAAGCACGTGCTCATCGTGCCTCCTTCGCTCAGTTATATAAGTCAAAATATTGCCGCCCCATAAGAAATGAGGAGCGAGTAAATCTAGGGAATCAGGATGGACTTTGCAAGCATGACAGTAACTGTCCGTGAATTTTGTCTGTAGGCATGGACAAGTGCCTACAGGCATGCTATTTTCATCATGGGAGGTTGGCTGCATCACATTTTCGCTATGCTGCATAGCTGGCCCTCACATCAAGTGCTTTGCCTTGCGTGCCAACACCCTGCAGTGGGCTTTCAACTAGCAGCTGTTAATGCGAGTTACGCCAGCTTAGGCAGGCACACACCGTTTGGTACCACTACACTTATCATCAGTGATATGCATTAAGAGTACAGCAAGTCGCCATTTTATTGAGCGTCACTCCTTACCACTATTAGGATGTCCTACTTTCAACTGCCTACGCTCAGTTCTTGCTAATATCAAAGATGAACGCAGCGATTGTATAGCCATTATATATCGGCTTGTCTCATTCACCACAAACCACACCGCCTTACTTTTGTACATTTCTAAACAAATTAGGGCAGGCATAGGCTATGGTATCGTTTTGTGTTTTCATCTCATGCAGGAATTTTCTTAACGTTCCTTAATTATTTTAGTAAGTACAGGCATCGCAAAACACCGGAATATGTGTGATTACAGAACGGGATGCGCAAAATTAAGACTAGTTTTCAGATCAAGGTTCAACCACCGTGTCCCTACCTAATTTGCAAACATAAATCTTACTCTGGGAGCTTTGGTGAGTTATGCCGACTCAGGGATCCATTAGTGCAGCTGAATAGCCGTTAACAGACATAGAGGTAATGAAACATTATAGGATTGCAATGTGGTCCAGACACATCGACAACACTCTGTCATCAAGCTTGTATAGTCAAATAGTGGATGTGTCTTGCGAATAGCCTTAAAGTTAGTGGCAAACTAAGATGGCCTTGGACTCATGCACCTCAATGTATGTGCATTTAGGGTGCTGAAAGATGGAGTGTTTTGCTGTGCTTGCTGACCTGACAGAAACTGCTAGCATACTGGAGAGGATTTTCAATCTCATGCACTTCCCTTAAACGCGATGACGCTTTTCCTTTCCCTAAGCTCCAAAGCACCTTCACAGCGATATTTTTTTCTTTATTATGTGCCTAGCGAAAGAGGTGAGATGGTGAAGGCAAAGCGCTTGTAATTCTTGCCCTAACACCAGGCACTTTATTGCACTAATTTAACAGGCATCAGACACTTCTTTTATGCTATCACACAATCGCGACCAAACATGCGTATGCTTGGCGTACTAGCTCTCGCGGTGGATTGTCTAAATTAGATTCCTGGCAAATAATTATGGAAAACGATGAGTTAGCCTTCTGTGGAATCCGACTCGTTTGTGGTCTTTAACATTTGGACTGTTACGGTCGTAGATGTGCGACTTAATTTTTTTTATTGGTGGGTACAAAGTGGACGATTGCTTTCTTGTCCCAACTATGTTCTGCGCGTAAAAATGCATTTTGAGTCGAGGCATGTATGAACAATCGGTTGCCGATGTAAGGGGCATAAAATCATTAGACAAATGATGTCTTGTATCTACAGACATAAACATGATAAGCGAACAACTGCTTCACCAAGCAGCAGCCTTTGCGCCACCTTGTAAAACCAAAAGCGCCTAATGAATCGTGGTGCGTGACCGCATTGTGCGATGCAAGTACTTCTTCCTCTTTTAATCTGCATCCCCCTTTCATTTTTACCCTTCCTGAAATAGATCACTCTACTTGGATGCTTCCGTTTCTCTCATATTTCATTCATGCTTATGGAAGTAAGAGTAATTAAGGAGGAAGTCAGTTGCATGCTCCCACCGTTTAGATCCACAATTGGTGGGGTTTAAAGCTATTGGAGTCCAATTCTTTAGAGAGTTAATTAATCTCTTACAGTTGCTTTCCTCTCCAATCGGACAAATTTTTCAACTATTACTCGCTAATCTAATGATGATTTGGCTCCATAATAAGGGTAGTGATTTTAAGAAATATGCGCTTATTCACAATGGTCGCACACTAGAAGGCGAGTCTCTATTTAGGATGCAGAGTCGAGTAACTTCAACAACCAAGTTCGTGAAGGGATGAGAGGAGTTAAAATTTGTAGGAGCTGTTGCAGCACTGGAAAGCAATGTCAAAAGTACACGGAGATATAATGGTAGTTTCATTAACCAGAGGCTCCGATATGCAGCGCATTCACTTGTAAGTGGTCGAATAAAATAATAGATTCTTATAACAGCAAAAGTCTTGTATGACGGCTTGTGTTAAGCTATTCGCAGCAAGTTAAAAGCTGACGACAACGCATACGTAATCATCGTCCTTGGTTCTGCAGATGCAAGGTGAGACAACGTCTTTCACGTGAATTTTATTCGATCTCCACCATTGCTCCGCCCAAATGCCTCACCGTTTCTCGATTTTAGCTAGTGGTAGATAACGGGTGGTTTCCTTATGTTGAAGTATTTTAGGGCATTTAATTTTCATATAGTGAGAAAAGCAGCACTTTCTTTTCTTTCCTTATTATTGTCTGCAATGCAAACAAGCTTAGTGTAGCATAGTAGTGACACTG